>OX453090.1:1381645-1517550 GCA_949708635.1 Hirtodrosophila cameraria | reverse complement strand
GGTCCTTGCCAGCATACGCATTAAAAATTTCTCAGTTCAAAATTTCGTATTTTTATTTATTTTATTTTTCTAATCTTGTAACAATTTATTTGTTCTTATTTTTTGTCGCTTAAGGTCTTCTTTCCGTGGTCGGCCATGACTTTTCTACGCGAACTGGTCTTTCAGTAAACTTTATTATCTTATATTTTATTTATCTTATTTTTATTAACTTACTAACATGAAAGTTTTACGTGGTCGACCATGACGTTTGGGTCTCAAGTGAACTGGTTTCTAGTTTAAAATCTATATTCTGATGAAACTTGGCGCAAATGCTTCTTTTTACTGCAAGAAGTATCTCGATCAAAATTACCAGCTCTGAGTTTTAGCATTATGCTAACATCTTATTTTCATTTAATTTTTTATTTATCTTATTTCCATATACTTATTTTTCTAACTTTATCTGCGATTTTACGAGTCCAGTTTTTGACTTCATGTGGTAGGCCATGACGTTTATATGCAAACAATATTCTTGATCAGAATCACAAGCCATGTCTGTCTATTATCCCTCTACTTATAAGCGAACTAAACTCTCAGCTTTGAAGTTTAAAAATTTCTATTTTTTCACAACTCAGTTATTCTGAGTTTTAGGGCCAGTTTCTCAAAATCCGGTTAACTTTAATGTGTCGGTTTTATAAATTGTATTTTCTCAAAATCTGGTTAGTTTTGATGTGAGCGTTAACTGCTAACCGAGATCCATTGGTCGGTTAATTCCAAAATGATAAATAATAGTGATTTTTTTAATGCTGGCGTTAGCTGGTAGTATGGGTTTCGTGAAAGAGATATATTATGGTTTATTTAGAAGACTGATAAGCAGATGAAGGTGCTCAGACCCTAGGTCGACTGACGATTCAATTTGGAGACGGCCATGTGGAACGCCGCAGTAGATCGAAAAGTCTTTTGCAGAGGGAAGTGGGCGGGGGACCCAGTTGCAAGGATGTTGTAGTTGTGGGTTCTTAGGCAGGTAGTGAGATGCGTGCCGCGGGGACAGGCTTGGAGGTTTCTCCACCAGCGGTCCTTGGTAAGGCCCTTTGGGGGTGGGCAGATATTATGTTGATAGGTGGTTTTTAGGGAAGGATACACAGAGTGGCATGTCCGTATTTTTTGGTGAAGTGTTGGAAAACAATATAAAGTTGTTGCCACTCTCACATTTAACAGACTGTTACTTTAACCGAACATTGAGAAAACAAAACTGTTGAATCGAAAGTTTGACGGTGAGCTAAATAAAAGTAACAATTAGTTAACCGACTACTTAAACGAACATTAAGAAACTGTCCCTTAATATATTTTTGACATTAATAATTTAATCAAAATCGTGTGATTGTGTTTTATAGAATATATAGAAACAATGTTTTGAATTGAAATATTTATTTTACAGAGGCTTCCCAAGTAAAATCACTTGTTGTCAATGTTAGGTCAAAGTCAAGGGACGATGCATATTCAAAACTTCTTCCACAAGCGGTGCTCTGACATTTTTCACTATTGATTTTATATGTTCATGTTCCACCTGTGCCGTAATATTCTATGGAATAGAGCAGGGGCCATTGTGTGTAACGCATGTAATCTTTGATGTCTTATACAGCACTGAGTTTAAAAATGTACAGCTTTCGATAATTATCGATTATGAGAATATGAACATAAACTTCAACTGAGTGACAAGCGACAGACAAGTGAAGCCAAAAATAATTGTCATTCGTTATTCTGTTCTTGGGCAAAAATGGTCTGTAATTTCTGCAATCTAGTCAAACATCTGATGATGGATGATACCATCAGCTGCAATGCATCACCGGTACGCCTGGACCTGGCACATTCTGCCAACGGTGTCTGTTCGTCTATGAACTGTTTCAACTCGGATGAGAAAAATGACACAGATGATGATTCCGTAGCTGAATACAAACTCAACTTCATCAAGATCAGCGGAAACAACGGAGTCTTAGTGCGCGTAAGTATTCCACAATCTTTTGAGCAACCTCAGCTAATTAGTATCTTGGTACATTGTGTGTGTTTTGGCAGGTGGCCCAGCAGGTTTTAGATGAATACTTTAGCAGCTTCGAGTTCATGTCGTCCACGGAGGCTGCCGAAGCCTTAGAAGCCACCTCGCTTGTCACTCCCTTCAAAACTCCTTGCACACCGCTCTTTTGCTTATCAAAGTTTATGGAGGGCAACCGTCTGCCCTTGGCCGTTAGCGGCATTAGTGTCAACTATGCACCTGGACAGAACAACAACACTGGTGACGGCGACGGCGACGACAACGGCAACGGCAACGGCAACGGCAACGGCAACGGCAACGGCAACGGCGACGGCAAAGGCAACGGCGACGGCAACGGCAACGGCAACGGCGATGCGAAGGGAAGCAGCAATCAGAGTAGTCTGACCCGCGCCCATCGCACCCATTTCTTACGCAACGAGATTTTTCCGAAATCAAAGGTTGTACGCAAATTATTTGAAAAAGAAACCTTTTAGCCTTGACCGTATTCCAGAATGTTTAAGACGTTATAAAAGTAAACACGTTTAAATGTGTTAACAGCATTTAACACAAATAATGTTTATTTTTAAAGTTTCAACCAAAAAGATCGCACTGAAAAGGCAGTGATACATGCGTAAGGACTATGCCTACATTATCCTTGTGCCTGAATAAAACTTTCGAATAATTTACTAATATTTCTACCTTTTTTAAGATATTTGTGCATACTTATCATTAAACTGTGTCAGAAGACAAACTTTCTTAAGAATAAAGATTAGTTACGCAGGCCGACCTTCTTTTTGGTGACCTTGGCTTGATAGTAGATTTTAGTAGACGGAATATCCACAAATTAAACAATATTTACTGTTTTCGAAAACCAAACTCACTTTAGCTAAGTTGTAAATTACGTTTTCTTATGCAAAATAATTCTGCAAAGGTATATATCTTTGGAATGCCGAAGATTTCTTTCCTGTTTTAAATTTCAAAATTAGGAAATAATTAAGATATGAAGTTGGTTTAAACCGCTGCCTGACATTCACATGTCGCCCGAAGAGGAGGCCAAGTTAAGAGTGACCAACCCGGAGGCATCAAGCAACAATACATCATTTGCGTATTTTCTAAGGATTATGAAGGCAAATAATTATTAAAAATTAGATGGAATACATAAGAAGTAGATTCGACTGCTAGCAAATGCTAGTTTCGAATGAAATATTACTTGCAGAGTTGGCTCTTTTTATAGTCTCAAATGTCAAATATTTATCGATAACTGATGTAACTGAAGACAAAGTCAAAGCAACTCGAAAAAGTAAAATACTCAAATGACTTTGATATTGTTATCGATTTATCGTTTTATCGCGTTTGTAAAGAAATTCAAAGTTTAACTGATTTATCGAAAGAATTTTCCTGGATCGACTGATGGCACTGGCCGAAATTGAAGGAGTCCTGCCATTCCACCAGTTCGGATTCAGCACAGTACTTTTCTAGACTTTCAACACGCTTTTGACAGAGTCTGGCACGATGGACTGAAGTTTTAATTCAAATGGATTCTGCCGGCTCCATTTTATGCAATACTGGACTCCTTTCTCACGGATCGAACATTTTTTGTGGCAGTCCGAGACGAATTCTCTGCAATAATGGAGATAAGAGCTGGAGTTCCCCAAGGTAGTGTGCTTGGGCCCGTCCTGTATACTCTCTATACTGCAAAAACAAGTAAGAACGTTGCATATACTGTGATATACTCTGTTTTCTGTACGTTTAATAAATTCAATTTTTGTAAAGACTAATTATATACCTTAAAACTGTCCTTTAACTTAGGTAAAGTGAGTTTTTTACAAAAACTTATTTTTCAACAGATTGTTCCTATGGCAGCAATATGTTATAATGGTCTGATCTGGCCGATCTTAACACTTTGTCTGCCTATGGTATATACCAACATGTATAGTAAGTTTGACAGACGAACAGACGGATGGACAGACGAACGGACGGACGGATGGACGAAACACAAACCTAATATACTCTTTTTTTCCATTTTGTAAGCAGAGTATAAACACACTAGACCAGACAATGTAAAAAGAAGAATAGCATCAAAGTTTTGTATTTTGTAAAGGATAATTTAGTGTGTTTGTTCACTAAAATGTTGATATATATCATATTTCGAATGTTGAATTATCTTTTTTTGGAATTCTTTTTTTGTTTCACGAGATGGCTATAGTGAAAGATATCTGTAAAAATACGGTCTTTAATCACAAAAACCGCAATTATTTCCAAAACTGCAGGTAGTTTTTGAAAATGGTGAATGAAGTTTTACTTGTGGGTATTCTCTCTACCAAAATCTTTCATCAAACCCCGTGCACCAAACAAAAAATGTAGTTTTGTATATCAAACTAATTCTTATACCATAATTTACTTACAGAACTTAAATCATATATCCAAGATGGTGCAAAATATATACAAAATAGCTTAAATTTCGTTTTAAAAATCAAAAGCTATCTATTGAACTTTCAAGTGTTTTTACTTTACTCACAAATTTCAGAAACACCCTAGACTATGCAATGATCGTTTGTAAAAGCACAACGTTATACGTTATGCAACAAAAGTTATAAAGCTCTAGTTCAAATGTGCGATAGAGCTTTGGTTTCCAGTTGAAAATGAAAGTAAACAGGCGACTAATAAAAGACGACAACAAGAAACATGAAGTGAGGAAAACAATGCCTTGACTTTAGAGCCAGTTAAACTAGTACTCAGTAGTTGGCTTACATGTGTATCAAAAAAACACATTCATAAATTCAAACAAAATTCAAACTGAAGCGCACAGCTTACACACACACAGACAGACAGACAGACAGACAGACAGACAGACAGGGATAGTGAAAGAGGCAATTCCCCAATATCAAAGGAGCTACTCTTATTGGAGACAAGATGGAGCGACTCTCTGTTTCAGCCTTGAGCATGGCCATTCTGCTGCATTCCGTGATGGGCATCTCTTATTACTTTCTGCTTGCCCGCTGCTCCCCCGCACCTCTGCTGGGCAGCTGGCTGTTCGTGGGCTGCATTGGAGCCGTGCTTCAGACGGTTCACATATTTCCACAGTGGTGTCGCAGCTGTTCGGCATTATTTCGTCTAACTTTGGAGACGGCCGTCTGCTGCATTACGCTGGATCTGATGCTGACCAAATTATGGTGTCGCATTGAGTCATTGTGCCACTGTGCTATTGTTGGCATACTGCAGCTTCTTGTCACCGAGGATCATACCTTTGCGTCCTGCGAGTACTGGCTGCTTGGAATGACCACCAGCATCATTGGCGGCTGTTTGCTTTGGTTTACACTTTGGGCAACCGCTTTGCCCAGCAAATTGTGCAATGGCTATATCAATTGGCAGCACAATCTTTCACGTTCCGTTAAGAAGAATATTTGTGATTTGGCTTTTGGTCCTGTCCAGCTGCAGGATGGCAACAAACAGCTTGTCGAGGAAAGTCAACAGAGCTTTGCCAGCTAAGCTAATGCGAGGATGTTCGTGAAGAGATTTGACAAGAGATTCGGCAAGAAAGTTGGTAAGAGATTTGGCAAGAGATTTAGCAAAAGATTCGTTAAGAGTTTCGATTAAGAGATTCGTCAAGAGATTCGACAAGAGATTCGTGAGGAGATTTGACAAGAGATTCGGCAAAAATGTTGGTAAGAGATTCGTCAAGAGATTCTTCAAAAGATTTGACAGGAGATTTGACAAGAGATTCGGCAAGAAATTTGGCAAAAGATTCGGCAAGAGATTCGGCAAGAAATTTAACAAAAGATTCGTTAAGAGATTTGGCAAAAGATTCAGCAAGAGTTTCGATTAAGAGATTCGTAAAGAGATTCGACAAGAGATTCGCGAAGAGAGTCGAGAAGCGATTCGCCAAGAGATTTGTCAAGAGATTCGACAAGAGATTCGTGAAGAGATTTGACAAGAGATTCGGCAAGAGATTTGGCAAAAGATTCGTTAAGAGATTTGGCAAAAGATTCTTTAAGAGATTTGGCAAAAGATTCGGCAAAAGAATCGGCAAGAGTTTCGATTAAGAGATTCTGCAAGGGATTCGTCAAGAGATTCGGCAAGAGATTTGTCAAGAGATTCAATCAAAAAAATCGCAAAAATCAAAACCGAATTTGCAGTAAAGAAAATGTCAACAAAGCAATTAACTTCATAATGAACTCAATGCAATTACATTATAGAATCTTGCATTATAGAAAAATAATGCACAGGGGGTACTCAAATTCTATCTCTAAAGTGGGCCCAATGCTTCAACATCAAAATGAGAAAAAAGAAGAAATTTTGCGCTCCCTGTTTACTGTGTGCTGACATTGCGCCAGAATACGTTCCCACTTTTGATCAAATTTTGGCAAATAGTATGAATAAATATTTGATATACTAAAACTTAAAAATAGTTTCATTTCACAAAAGCTCAATATTTTAAGCCATCAATAATGTCCAATTATTACGGCTTAATTTAATGAAATTAGTAATTTCTCAAAGTCTTAGCAGACTGATGTTTTCCGCACTCGTTGTCTTCTTTTTTCAAAGCTAAATATTGGTATTGACAAGTGCAATCATTGTTGATTCAATAAAAACAAAATAAATTTGCCGCGACCTTGCAATGCTTTTCCTTGCAATCTGTTCACTTTGCAGAAAATAAACCAAATTGGGAAAGCGTTTTTATATAGCTTTTAGCGAATCGAGGCGTCGTCGCAGCAATGTTGCAGCTACAAAGAAAACCCGTTTAACCGTATCATGGCCATGTGGCAATGCGGAAGACATCCGTTGCAAGCGCCTAATTGTGGGCCGATGCGCTTCCCCTCCTCCCTCCAGCAGTCGACGCGTTTCGGAAGACGGAACCAAACAAAACAACATTGCAAGTGTCGGGTGTGCCAGGCAACAAGATACTCTTTACGCTCTTTGATATGCATACTATTTGTTAACGAAACCTAAACTGATTATGCTCCTTTCATATTTCACTTTAAACTTTTAAAGTTTACAAAAAGTGGACTGATTTTTGATATACTTATTTTTATAGAAATATATACTAGAGGTAGCAAATATCGATGTCAACAATTATTATATCGACAGACAGATTCTATTCATTTGAAATTCACATTTTAGTTAAGTATTGTTGTGATAGTTCTATTGAAAATATCTATGTTATCGTCTAACAGTATCAAAACCTATATATGGCAAGTACATCAATGCTTTGCTAACTCTACAGATGTGTATATTCTTAGAGAGATTCTAGACTCTAGAGATCAAACTCTTGATATTATCGATAGAATCGAAACACCATTAAGGGCCAAAATTATAAAAAGATTATGCTCTATTCGATATTCGATCAATTAAACAAATATAAACATTCCAAGTGAACTGTGAACCTGTTCAATAGGGTATTCCAAATGGCAAGCACTATGCAGTTAACATAAAATGGAGCTGTGCTTGTGTTAAACTTGAACTTGAAAGCATTGCCAAAATGAATGATGATGTTTTGCAACATGCAACATGGTTCACAGAATGTGCAACATATATACAAAATGTTTTGATTTTTGCAAAAAGACACGCAAATGGCTTTGTTAAATACTCGTAAGTAGCTAACACAGCATTGTCTTCAACTTCAGGCATGTTTTTTGTTTTTAATGGCAATTGAGGAAAATTGGCGGCTTCGTCTCTGGTTGCAACTTCAACTGCAGCTCTCCTGTCTGTCTCTTTGTCTGCCTGTCTGCCTGTCTGTCTGACTGCCTGTCTGTTTGTCTGTCCGTTTGGTCAAGTGGTATAAAAGCAGCTCCGCTGGCGTCAGTGACGTTAATCAAACCGCGTCGCTTGACAGTCAGAGGCTGGCTAAAAAGTGCAAGTGTTTTGCCAACATCGACAACAACAACAACAACAACAACACAAAAAACAAAAATAAACGCTTAAATAACGTGGTGAAAAGCAAAATTTAAAAGCGCAAACAACAATTAAAAAACGTTGCAGAGGTGAAGCATTTTGTGTTGTATTTTATTATTTAATTTCTTTTTATTTATAATTTTTTTTTATTGTTTAAACCAAATGCTTACGCCTATATATAAGCATAGTTTTTTTTTTTTTTTTTATATACAGCAACAAAACAACACAAAAGTTACAATAAATAAAACAACACACAGCAAGTGAAAGTGATTTTTAACAAGATCGTTGCCCATTCATGGAATTTTGTTTTGGTTTTTGTGCTTTGTGTTTTGTTGCTTATGTGCCATGTTATAAATGGTTATTAAGCCAGTCTTCAGACAGAACATGGTAACAAATTAAGGTGTGACTTGCACTTCACTACAAAAATATTTTTAAATATTTGAAAACTGCGCTTGTAATTAAACCTTGTTTTCATAATGCAGCTGAATCTTGTTGTGATTGCTAAATTATAAAAAAATGTATTGTTGGAATGTTGTTTTATATACTAAGTACCAGTATATGATACTTTAAGCAACAACATAAACGAAAAGGCAAAATTCTTCGTAAAAACCTTAATCACAAAAGCACTACAGATAACAATTTGAAAAAAATTGATCAATTAGTTTCCAAGCAATTTCCAAGAAATTGAAAAAAGTCCAGAAATCACAGACTTTTAATGGAACTATTCTGATATGCTATTGTCAACAGTTAGTTCTTGTCATACAAATGCACTTCAAAGGATGAAAGTTTCCTGAACGTTCCAGATCTCAGAACCTTAAGCACACCTTACATAGTAATCAGACCTGTTCCGAAACAATTCCACAGACATATGTAAAGTATGTAAACTTTAATTTGTAATTTAATTTTTCTGCAAGAATTATATCACAATGTTTTCTATGGAATTGATTTGAAATTGGAATTGGGAACAGGTCAGAATATACATTTTATACTACACTCGCTTTATTCTTGATCCTATTTTACAGATGTTGTATCAAAACCAACTTCATTGTTTGCTGTTGATGGCTCAGCTGCTGTTATTGCCAATGTTACATGCCTCGCCAGTATCCAGCCCAGAAATAGCCAACAAATCGGCCAAGTCGCTCAACAGTGTCCTGGCACAGCACAACCAACAGCAGCAGCAGCAGCAGCTTAAGTCCAATTCTAATGGTCAGGATGCGCATCTTAACTCACTGAACGCATTTGCCAGCGGCTATGATAGCTTGTCCCAGTCACAGGCACAGGGACAGGGACAGGTGCAGCCAACTGAAATGGGTTTTAAGCCCTCCTATAAGATGCCCGAAATGGAGACGAACTTTACACCCATGCAAAATGGAGGCATCAACGTAGGTCTTGGCGACAGCCCCAACATGGCCAACCTGCCCAGCACGCCAATGTTAATGCAATATCTGCCGGCACAGACGCTTCAGGATGGCAGTGGCACCGTACAGTACCTACAGCTGATACCCACACGTCCCATTATTGTGCCCATCAGTCCCTATTTGGCCGCCGCAGCGAATGCTGGTCTTCAAGCACAGGCACCTGTGCCCGCATCCGCATCCGCCCCCGCGCTCACACCTAGCGTTGCCGTCGCACCCGATTATGGAGCACGGGGATCTGCAGTTCAGCTCAGCGGCTTGCCACCCAATACGGCAGTCACAGGTCTGCACTATGCACATCCTGGCCTGCAAGGTTATACCAGCGCCATTGCCCCCTTGCCCGCTTATCGCAGCAGCTATCGAATCAATCGCGAGGCCAAGGATAAGCACTTTCCATCCGCCTTCAGTCTGAATCTGAACGAGTATCTGCCGGGGCCATCGGGTGGTCATGATGCGTCACATTCGCATCATCCCCAAATGTATATCAGAGCCAGGGCATAGTTTGGCAAAGGCCAATTAAATCCAAAGCCAAGTTCGTTGCTTAAGTCATTTGTTTTTGTTATCTTTAAAATTTAAATACATTATTGTTATTTTCATAAGCTGAATAAAGCATAACACAACATGTAAGTAAGCTGTAGCTAAATGAACTCGACCAATAGATATCCTATAATCCGTTCTAAGAACGACAGTCTGAATGAACTCGACTTATAGATATCCTTTAATCCGTTCTAAGATCGACAGTCTGAATGAACTCGACTTATAGATATCCTATAGCCCGTTCTAAGATCGACAATCCATTAATTAATCGTCTAATTTATGTGTGTTTAAGGCTTAATCTATCAAAAATTAAATCAAGAATACTGTACCTTATTTTTTGCCTTAAATTAAGTTTATTTTCTTTTATAAAATAAAAATGTCTATTAAAATCGTTTAGGCCGATTTCATTTAAATTTCCAAACTGAACAACAAAAAGCGGTTTTTCTCCTGTAGTTTTTCACCTGATTCTGTTGCTTTGAAATGTAGAAGCTGTCTGTAGGTTTTTTTGGGTTGGAAACTGTGGACGTGTCTATTCTAGCGGTATTTAGCGTTTTACCCCTAAACTAGCGGTTTTTCAAAAAAATGGTAGAACAATCGTTTCTTGGGTTATGATAGGGAACAAGTCCACAAAATCAGAATTAGAACATTTGTGCGTTTAAAAAGCCTTAACAGCCAAAATTCTTTAAAGTTTACCCTTCAAACCTGCTCGCGTATATCTCATGAACAAAGTGAGTTTTCGTCCTGCTTCGTCACTAGCGTGGACCGCCGTCAACAGTGATTATAACTTTTTCAATATTCAATGTTTAAATAATAAGCATTATTCCAAAAATGTATTGTTCTTTAAAATACAAATTTTTATGATCAAAGTCAAAAAATTGGACGGGTTTTAAAAAAAAGCTAGAATAACGTGTTTTTAAGGTCTGTTTAATACGCTTTCAAAATCTGCATAGCTGAATTTGTTGTGTTGTATAAAGAAGCGTGAAAAGGTTTTTTGATAATATTTCCACATTTTGGGGGTTTGTCGAAGATTCTAAGCATGAAGAATGACCCACAACATTGCTAAATGTGCATTCTTTTGCATAATGAAACTCCAACTTGAGCTCAATAAATTTCCATCATAACTTTATTCTACTATTATTATTATTTTTTGCTATTTTTATTCTTTAACACTCAACATGCGATTTGAAAATGACGCCACAGCTATTTCATAATTATCAAATTGGTATAAGATACAAAAAAAAAAAATCAAAATAAACTAACAATCTGATGAAGAAAACTTAAAACAAGGTCAACCCAAGACGACGCCCGCCTAACTAACAGAATGCATTTCCATTGTCTCTGCTTATGTTTGTGAAAGTAAACAACAATTTCACGCCCCGCCCGGAACAGCCAAATAACTTAACATGGGTAATAGGGTAATAGTTACACTTACTCACATATGTCAGCGCCCCATTACGTTGGCAACCTTGAAGTTGCGTCAGTCACTCGCTTCAAGCAACTTACAAAAACCAAGTCGAACCGTACTCATATATATATATATATATATATATATATATATATATATATATATGTATATTAGTACATACATACATATGTCTAATTGTCGCACTATGACAATTTCATTTGGCATTAGCCGACAAGAGCTTTCATTACCACTTCAACTTGTATTCAATTACAGGCATCAAAAAGCTTCTTTCACTTTGAGGAATTATGTAGAGTAAAATGCCGACAGGCATTCGAAATAACTATAACAACATTTGAATGCGCTGCACTTTGTATTCAAATACATTTTATATATTGAGAGAGCTGTCTGCCAATGTTATTTATTAAAACTTATATTAAGTTAAGCAAGCTGAAGATTTATGAGATATTTTTACTCCCTGTTCCCATTAAAAATGGGGAAAAAGGGAGTTATAAAGTACTGCAAATGTGTGTAACAGACAGAAGGAGGCATTTCCGACTATATAAACTGTATATATTCTTGATCAGGATCAACAGCCGAGAAGAACTAGCCATGTCCGTCTGTCTGTCTGTCTGTCCGTCTGTCCGTATGAACACACAGATCTCAGAGACTATAAGAGCTAGAGACACCAAACTTGGCATGCAAGTTCCTGTATACCATACGCAGATCAGGTTTATTTCAAATTTCGGATGCACTCCCCGCACCCCCGCAAATCGCAAAAGACTCCCACAGCCACAATTTTAAAGATAAAGCTTTGATTTTTGATACACATGTATGTTTAATCAATGTCTTTCGGATTTCATTACGATCGGATAAATAACACCAAAGTTATGGAAGAATCTATTACCCCCGTCTCAGCAGGCAGAAACAACAGTTTGACAGGCACTGCAAAAGTTAAGTGCGCTGCTTGCTTGTGTTGCAGCTGAACTGCTTGAAATGCAAGTTGGGAGCAGGGAGTCTCGTAGTCGGGCACACTCGACTAGAGTATTCTTACTTGTTATACTTTTGCAGTTGTACAGACAGTTTTTCAGTGTTTCAATATTTTAAATGTTATTTGACTTTAATCAAATGAAAAAATTGTCTAATTCTTTTCCAAATAGGATGACAAATATAAAAAAATTGAGTTTAAGAATCTGTTTCTTTTTAAATCCTTCTGAAACCTAGCAATTACTTTCATTCCGCAGGCAAAACAGGTAAAACTTTTAAAAACGTAAACGTTTGACGTTTTGAGTACTTTGGAACACCAAACAATGCCGTTTCCGCAAATTTCGAACGGAATACGATTAGGGAACAGGCCTGATTGAATTTGGACATTATGAAAATAATTTGATAATTTTTGTTTGTTAAATAATATATGGTTAAATTTTAATTTTAAATCAAATCCGAAGAAGATATTAAGAATAATGTCCGCAAAATCATTGATTTTTTTCAAGAAACATTGCACAAAAGTTTCCTTAACTATTTTTTACGTGTATCTAATTTGATGAATTTTGAATATTGAATTTTGGTCAAAGTAATTAAAACAAACTGTTTATGTCCTGTTTTTGAAAAATCAATCAATATCGATTTATTCTATAACATTTCTCGAAACAGCTCTTCTAAGGTATTTGTTGAAACTCTCGTTTATAAAATTGTCAAGTTATATTTTATGGTTAGCACAAAATTGATAAACATTAAAAGCCACAACAGCATAGTTCATATTGCCACAAATAACTTTCAAGCGCTCAGTGGAGAGATGACGACGCCCTGTGGCGTGGCCAGCATATGTTGCACGTCTTGTGCGGCCAACGTAATGAAATTTTTATAAATGCTCTACACTGGGATTGGGATTGGGATGGAGATGGAGATGGGGATGCTGATGTCGATGTCGATGGGTCTGATTAGGCTCACTCGAGTTTAGACTTTGAGTGCTCGTCAAGTAATGTTTTGGGGCGGAAGTGAGTGGTTATTGCTTGGATTCGAGTAGAGCAACAAATATAGTATGTACGAGAGTATATATGTAAACACTTGAATGTAGTTCAATTAATGCTCATGTTTGAGTTGCTAGATCGGAGGGGGTGGGGCCGCCCATGGCTGCACATTTACATGTTGCTCTAGCTGTTATAACACTTTTAAATGCGTAAATTAGCTTTGATGGTTGCTCTTATTGTTGGGCGGTATTTTGAATTTGAAATGATTTCAATTTGAGTTGAGTATTCACTCGTACTACATACTTTCCATTTCAATTAATTGCGCGCACTTTGCGCTTTCAGCTGCTTTTGTATTCGCATTTCTGATTTCTGGGCTTGTCTTAGCTTCAGCTGCAATCCTTCAACGTCGTCATTACGCTCATCTGCATCGCTAGACACCAAACTACAAGTGCCTCTCTCTCTTTCTGTTTCTCTTTTTCTCTCTCTCTCTCTCTCTCTCTCTCTCTCTCTATCTAGCAACAATGCGTCCACTTGTTGGCCACCTGAAGAACTGCACGGCCATCGCTCTTGGCCAGTTCGCGTCTTGGTATAAAACGCACCGTGCGCGCTTCGCTCTGTCGCAGTCGCAATTGCTTCGTTGCTCAGTTTCGGTTTGTTTTCGGTTTCAGATTTGTTTTAAATGCTTTTTTTTTTCATCACTTGACTGATTAAATTGTGCTATTCATTTTTGTTTTTCTTGGTGAATGCTGTTGGTGTTTTGGCAGTTTAAGAAACATCCGCCTAATAATACGCACAGTTTAAGAGAACATCCGCCTAATAATACTCACAAAGTGTTCGGTCAAGTGTTAATACGGCTTTGCTACAACGGTTTAATTAGTTTTAGTTTAGACCAAATTTAAATTTAAAGAAGTTTCCTATAACGTAAAGTGACCACAGTGTAAAAATGGTGGGTAAATCGAAGAAGTCTGAAAGCTTCAATGGAAATAAATATAATTTTTTTTAATATGTTTAGAAGACTTTTGACAGTTCCAAGGCAAAACATAAACGTTTTTTTTAAAGATTTGTAAAGGATATATAAATCTTTAAATCTATGCCATATTTACATTTTATCTTAAAATCTTGCCATATTTTCATTTTCTGTTATGTTATATCAATAGTTTAAAATTTAGTCATCTATTTATTATAGAAAATAACTCAAAAACTGCTTGTTCTTACAAATTACTTCAAAAGTCAAGTTGAGAAGTTCAATCAATTTGAATTTTCGGTTCAGAGTTTATATAAGGTTTTCAAAGATGTGAAAAGAGGTACATTTCTGATTGCCTCTTATAACAAAGTAAGTTATAAGATATAAAATTAGAACAAGAAGAAGAAGATTGAAACTTATTTTAAATAATGTTAAATTTAATCGTAGATTATTTAGATATTATTGAATCAATCAGGACACTAAAGCTTATGAAGATCAACAAAAAATAGAATCAGATCGACAGATTTCTGAACACCCAGACCGCCCAGTAGCCAGCTGACATGTGTGAATGAGACAGACATATGATTGATTGACATTGCCCTGGCGTCGTAGTTCGAGTTTGTGTCTTAAGTCTTTTGTTTTTTGTGTGTGTGTTTTTTTTACAACTTTTGTTATTGTTTTTTGTGGATCTTAACATAGCCAGGGGCCAAACAATGGCGCGCAAATTACGCACGTTAACGATGGCAATTGACAGTCCATCAGTTGCATTAGGCAGCGTGTGATTAATCAAGCTGCATTTGCATTCTGCACACTGCACACTGCACACAGTGTGACCTGAGCGATCATTAGCAGTTACCGTGGCCAAAAAATAATTAGAGAGCATTGGCAAACTAGCTCACGCATCGCATCTAAGATGATGATGATGATGATGATAATCGAAACAACGATGATGATGATTACATCGAAGCTGGCCCCGGGCGCCAGTGAATGCTGCTTCACTTTATGTGCCAAAAATTGCAACTAGTTTTTTATAGTTTTATAGATTTTGTTTGTGTAGTGTGTGTGGCATCATTGCGCATTGCACATTACACAAAATGCAATTTAAAGACCTCAAGACGAGTGCAGTATTCGGTTTAATTTGAGCTGCTGAATGTTGAATGTTGAACGTTGAACGTTGAATCTTGCTGGGATGTTGCAATCGGAATCGCTTGCAATTTTTGCGTGTATGCCGTGATAAATGGCCGTTAGTTTTGGCCAGCATTTTTAGAAAGGCGTCATTGGCTTATCAGCGCTTATAGTTTATAGTTAGCCTTGTGCCGTTTTTGCTGCCAACTGGACAAAACACCCACCCATCTAACTATCTAACCAACTACCCAGCTAATCAATATCACTTTGCATTTGCTACGCTCAGTTGCGCTTCAGTTGAGCGAACAGGCTAATCATTAAGTTGAGAGACAAGCCGCAGACAAGTCTAAATTGTGGCCTGGACAAGCAAATTTCACATTGAATATTGTAGATTGTATATTGTATATTGTCGCTCGTCAAGCATTTCACTTGCAACCAATTACAATACCAAATGAAAACTCAATTAAACGCATCAATGGGCGCATGTGGGCGTGGCCGCGTGCTAATCCGGATAACTGGCGAAAGGCAAAGCAACTTAAGCGAAAACCTTTCACCGCCAACACGAACACGAACCCAACATAAAAACCTAAGCAACATCAACAAGTTTGCACCTGTGCCGCCCCATGCGGCTTCAATAGCAACAATATCGACGCTAAATGAATGCCCTTCTAATGGCCTTCTTCCATCTTCAACTCCATTTGCAGCAGCCACTTCCTCTGCTTTGGACGCTGCTGCTGCTGCTGCTGCTAGCTGCTGTGATGCCAGCGGTAAAAGCAGTGCTCTCGCACCCCCGCATCTTTGACGATGACAACACACCGCTTCAGCTGAGCCTGGAAGATCTGGAACGGGAACAGCAACAGCAACAGCAACAATTGGATCTCAATCGTCCGCCCCTGCTGCCGACGCATTACGACTGGCATCCAAACATTGCTGCCAGCGTGCCGCCCAGCTACGTTCACGATGCCGCCCAACTGGAGCAAGCAGAGCGACTGCGTCAACTGCGGCAGCAGCATCAACAGCTGAGCGCTGGCTACGCGTTGCCCGCTCAGCTGCCAAATGGCCATCTGTTTTTAGGCGGTGCTAATGTGTAAGTATGCAGCAGTGATGCCAATTTAGCTATTTTTACGTCAGATTTAGCTTTTTTAAAAAGTTAAAAACGAGAAACTATAAATCTCTAATTTTTCTTTAACAAAACAGCTTTTTTTTAAATTTTTTTGTAAAATTTTACAGATTTTTGTTTAATTAATGATTAATTGACAATTAATATTAATTTGACGTTTTAAAACTTCGAAATTATAGGGTTTGGGAAATTTTTTTTTATTTTTATTGATTTTGCTTTATAAACAAGTAAGAATACTCTAGTCGAGTGTGCCCGACTACGAGACTCCCTGCTCCCAACTTGCATTTCAAGCAGTTCAGCGGCAACACAAGCAAGCAGCGTACTCAACTTGCACAGTGCATGTCAAACTGTTGTTTCTGCCTGCTGAGACAGGGGAAATAAGTTCTTCCATAACTTTGGTGCTATTTATCCGATCGTGTTGAAATTTACATATCCGAAAGACATTGATTAAACATACATGTGTACCAAAAATCAAAGCTTTATCTTTAAAATTGTGTCTTTTGCGATTTGCGGTGGTGCATCCGAAATTTGAAATAAACTTGATCTGCGTATGGTATACAGGAACCTGCATGCCAAGTTTGGTGTCTCTAGCTCTTATAGTCTCTGAGATCTGTGTGTTCATACGGACAGACAGACGGACATGGCTAGTTCATCTCGGCTGTCGATGCTGATCAAGAATATATATAGTTTATATAGTCGGAAATGCCTCCTTCTGTCTGTTACACACATTTGCAGTACTTTATAACTCCCTTTTAATGGGAACAGGGAGTAAAAATGTTTCAGTAAATATTGCAAGTCAGCAACGGCTGATGCGTCCGCTGCCCTGCTTTATGCCGTTCTGCTGCTGCTGTTGTTGTATTTATTATTAATGTTGCCACTGCTGCCAGTTGCATATCGGCGGCACCCACAGGCAGTGGCTGAGGAAAAAGAATCTAGTTGCAGAAAACTGTGAAGTAATGGGAAATAAGATGATGATTCAAAGTGGATTTCAGTTGGGTACTACACCCAATGTTTGCTTGAACCAGTTGGGATTACAATTGACAATTTAAAAAAATGTTAACTGTTGGTGATTTCTAATATATTAGATTGTCTTTGAAGCTTAACAGTTTTTGTTTGTACAGCAGATGAAATGTGTTCTATATTTTAAGGAAAAATTGCATTTTTATACTCTTTTTATACTCTTTTTTTAATTTTTTTTTTTTTTTTATAAAGAGTAAAAAGAGTTTATTGGGCTTGTGAAATGTCCGTCTGTCCGTCTGTATGAACGCAGGTTTTTTCCACAGTTTTGAAGCTAGAGCAAACAAACATGTTGGTATATACCAGAGGCTGACAAAGTGTCAAGATCTCTCCCCCACCCCCACCCCTTCCCCCACAAACCGCAAAAAACCTATATCTTCCACAGTTTTATAGCTATGACAAAATTTCATCAAAATCAAACTTCTATATCTTATCGAATTTAGAATATTTGTATTTTACATATTTGAATTGTGTAGAATTCATCTCTGATGTTTATACTCTGTTTTCCAAAATGGAAAAAAAGAGTATATTGGGTTTGTGAAATGTCCGTCTGTCCGTCTGTCCGTCCGTCTGTCCGTCTGTCCGTATGAACGCAGATTTTTTCCACAGTTTTGAAGCTAGAGCAACCAAACTTGGTGTACATGTTGGTATATACCATAGGCAGACAAAGTGTCAAGATTTCCCCCCCACCCCCACCCCTTCCCCCACAAACCGCAAAAATCTATATCTTCTGCAGTTTTGCAGCTAGAGTCACCAAATGATGACATTCTCGATCGATCTGTAAAAAAAAAAAATGCCACGCCCACTACCGCCCCTGCAAATGAGCAAAATCTGTATCTCTTACACCCTTATAGCTAGAAACCCCAAATTTTGCAGCATGAATACTTTTGATCTCATCGATAGTTTGGAGAAAAAAATTTTGACACGCCCACCCCCGCCCAGTAAACAGAAAACAGAGTATATCGCAGTCGGGTGAGCCTGACTGCAACGTTCTTACTTGTTTCAGTTGGAAATTTCTAAGCAGAGGGTTCAAATAAGTCCGGTAAATCAAATAAAGAAATTATTTAGTTATAATAAATTATATTAATTGCTCAAATTTTGAAAATCTCGCAAAATCTTTTTTTTTTTAATGTTTCGCAATTTTTAAGCAAAGTTTACTATTTTCAGCTAAATTCAATGGTCATTTTTTGTGTTTTTGATTGTAGAAAGCATGCAAAAAAGCTTTAGAAAAGCTTGAGCTTTAAATGTATACTCAACACGTCTAGCTTGAGCTTTAAATGTATACTCAACACGACTAGCTTAAAGCTGTTTTAAAGCTTGAGCTTTTAGTGTGACCACAAATCTTGAACTTTTGCAAAGCTGCAGCAAGCTAAGCTTTAAATTAAGCTCTCTGAGTTAATTTGCGCTACTTTTTATTTATTTATACATTTTCTCTATTAACAAATTAAGCTATTGCACGTATAATATAAAACTTCAGCGTATTGCTGAAACATTTTAACTAAAGAAGCAAACACGTTCATATATATGCATATAAATAAAAGTATAATTTATAATTTTGTAATTGAAAGTATCGAAACACACACACACACACACACACATGCACACACACACACACACATGCACTTGGCAATGAAATATGCAGGCGCTGCGAAGTTTTGACAAAAGCTTTTATAATTTGTTGTTGTTTACTGCAACTTGTTGGCTTTTACATTTGCGTCATAAGGCAAATTAACACGTACATATATTATAAATACCTTTAAGCACTGAAACCAAAAGCGCACTTGGGTCAAGTTCTTGTATTAAGTAAACGGCTAATTTTTCACAATTTAATTACAAAATTATTAATATTTTAACCAAATGCGTCTCGTTGCAACTGCTGCGTAAAGCTTCAAACACACACGCTCGACCTTTTGCAACTCGCTGCTTGCTGCCTCAATCCACTTGCCCCAACCTGACAACAACACGCTTGTCTGGCCTCAAATATTTCGAGCAAATTGGCAGCACTGCGAACTCACCATACTTATCAACTATGGGTCAAACAACGAGGATGAGTATGAGGACTCGTATGAGGATGCGTATGAGGATGCGTATGAGGATGAGTATGAGTATGAGGATGAGGATGAGGATGAGTAGGCGTAAGCTGATGCTTTCGCATTGCATTTGCATTCTCTGTTCTTAAAAATAGAATGTGCAAATGTGCGAGTTTATTGGGCTTGTGCAATGTTTGACTTGATCTATGTTCTTTTGTCTGTCTATCTGTTTGTATTTGCGCAATGTTTTTCAAAGCAATTGAATTTCGATTTGGCAGAACATTTCGGAAATTGAGCTTTATGACATTGTCTTGTCGCTAAAATTCAAATGAAATAGGTTTGTTGGAGCTAAGCAGTTGTTCTCAATATACATTTTGTGAATCTAGCTTTACAATTTTTGAGGATTTACACACTCTTATGTACTGTTCTATAGCAACAAAGATATGCTAAAAGAAATATAACGATACAGATGTATAAAAGATAGAGTTTTTTATAATCATATACAAACGGTCAAGCGGCTTTAAGCCTTTTCTTGCAGTTATTATTATGTCACGCAAGTGTGTATGACTCATTCTAAGGCTAGAAAACGTGTCTTTTCAGGAAAATAAATAATGATTTATATATGAAATAAGTGGTTTAAACATAGAATGTTAGAATGATGCAATTTTACAGCCAGCGTCATCAAATTTGACCAATCCCAATGCCGACTTCGCAAAGAGGGTGCAAAAAGAGTATATCACAGTCGGGAGCTGGCGACTGCAATGTGCTTGCTTGTTTTATTCGCAAACAATAATATGAAATTGCAGGGAGTTAATATTACTGTCACGAAATGTAAACATATTTGCAGATACATACACAATCATATGAATATATTTATAAATCAGACGACGAGTTGAGTTCATCTGCTCTTTCCTCGGTTTCCTTGGTAGGCTAACTAGCCTTTCAGTTTTGAAATTGTTTAATTAAACTTGACACAGATGCTTCCCTTTGTATAAGGTATTGGGTGAATTGAATAATTTTCAAATACGCATTTGTTTTACTTTTACACTGATGTATCAAAAATTGAATGATATAAAGCTGCATGGCAAACTTTTTGCAAAAAACAAACTTGATTAAAGGACATTTATCTTTGATATGTAGTTAGCACACATGTATCACATATCATTCGAAAGATTGTGCTATAGCCATTCATAAGTAATAAGGGATGATGCATATTTGAGCCACAAGACTTCTTTTGTGACGAATAGCCTGATTCCACTAAGCGAACATGCGTATTTCAGCACCTTAAAAGCGCCTTTGAACAAAAATGAAGCATTTATTGAGCACAACTGAGTCCATTCGCCCCGAGTGTTTGCCATTTTTTTAAAAACAAAATACTAGATTTTTTGCCGATATATCGATAAGATGCAATTCAATAATCACCATAAACAGGTGATTTCAAGCAAAAGCTGCGCGCAACTTTTAAATTTTTGTATTTCAAATAAATAAATTCGTATCCGTGCGACACAACCCGCAAGTCCGCGAAGTGGAAGGATTACCAAGAAGCCATGTTCATGGGTTTGACACTCATTTCAGTTTTTTTAAAAGATTTGTTACGCCGGCCCCAAAGAGGCCGAGTCATGCGCTTCTTTAAGACATAACGTAATTAGAATGAAAGCGCACTTAGAGCATAATCGCATGCAGAACTAAAGGTAAATATTGCAAGTCAGCAACGGCTGATGCGTCCGCTGCCCTGCTTTATGCCGTTCTGCTGCTGCTGTTGTTGTATTTATTATTAATGCTGCCACTGCTGCCAGTTGCATAGTCGCTGGCACCCACATGCAGTGGCTGAGGCAAAACAATCTAGTTGCAAAAAACTGTGAAGTAATGGGAAATAAGATGATGATTCAAGGTGGATTTCAGTTGGGTACTACACCCAATGTTTGCTTGAACCAGTTGAGAATTACAATTGGTGATTTCTTACATATTAGATTGTCTTTGAAGCTTATCATTTTTTGTTTGTACAGCAGATGAAATGTGTTCTATATTTTAAGTAAAACTTGCATTTTTATACTCTTTTTATACTCTTTTTTTAATTTTTATTTTTTTTTTAAAAGAAAAAAGATTATATTGGGCTTGTAAAATGTCCGTCTGTCCGTCTGTATGAACGCAGGTTTTTGCCACAGCTTTGAAGCTAGAGCAACGAAACTTGGTAGGCATGTTGGTATAAGCCATAGGCAGACAAAGTGTCAAGATCTCCCCCCCCCACCGCCACCCACACCCCTTCCCCCACAAACCGCAAAAACCTATATCTTCCACAGTTTTATAGCTAGAGTAACCAAATTTAGCACAAGGGCTACTTATTACATCCTTAATTGATCTGACTAAAAATAATTTGGCCACGCCCACTTCCGCCCCCAAAAATACGCAAAGTCTGTATCTCCCACACCCCTTTAGCTAGAATCTCCAAATTTTATCGAGCAATGTTTGTTTCTCCCAAACCTGTACAACGGGCCCAACCAAACTTAAATTGATGGCAAAACTTGAAAGATTTGAGCAAAAATAGAATTGCCACGCCCACTTCTGGCTTCGCAAAGAGGCTAAAAAAGAGTATATCGCAGTCGGGTGCATCCGACTGCAACGTTCTTACTTGTTTTATTTTTTATCAGTGTAGCGTAGACTGCCGTCCACAGTGATTTTTGTGAGATGTAATGCAATGTGAGAATTTTGCCATGCTCGTCTTTTATAAGGAGTTTTATATGGAACAGTTAAGCCTTTCAAATTCGAGCGACTATATTTTAAAGCTGCCAAAGGAACAATTTGTTCCTATTTACGTTTCCTTATGCATAACTTTTCAGCATGCCAAAGATAACATTTCTTATTTTGTTTGTTGGATGGGTCGTTGGGCTGTTAACATCTACTTCTTTTAAGTAAAAACTAAACGAAGAAACTTCAACTGAATCTTGTCTTGTTAAGCACTCTTTGGTATATTGTTGGCAGGCAAATTGAAGTGAAGCACTGATTTGTCAATTGAAATGGCGAATTGGCTGAAAATGACTGTAAATTAGGGGCCTAATCCAATGGCCCTTAAAGACATTTAGGCATCCCAGTTGAACTTAATCGCAGTTTAATGTGTGCTGTTGATAGATGCTAGCTGTTGTATTTTGTGTGTGTGTTGTGTGTTGTGTGTGTTGAAATGCCAGTTTCACTCACGATTGTTGCCGCCGTTGGCTTCCGACAAATGGCAGGAATGATAGCTATAATAAATAGCAGAGGTTAGATTAAAAGCAACTCATTAAATCACGTCTCACATTCTCTCTCTCCCGCTCTCTCTCTCTCTCTCTCTCTCTCTCTCTCTCTTTCTCCATTTCATTTAGCTCACCCAGCCCAGCTCCAGCGCCAACAACAGCAACAACGCGATTGCTGCAACCCATTGTGCCCTTTGATCTGGACCTGCAACTGCAGCTGAATGGTGTACAATATCTAAGTGGCAATGCGCTGCCTGCCGCCTCAGCCTACCCGCCACACCCTCCACACAGGCACATTGCACGCCCCCTGCGACCACCCTACACATTCGTGCAGCAACCGTCGTTGCGACCCAATCTCGGCGCCCATCCCAATCTACTGCAGCAGTCCAAGCAGTTTGCCTATGCGCCGCTGCCGCAGCGTAACTATGCAACCGCTCCCCGCATACCGCTGCCCTATCCACCCAGCTTTGTTAGCATAACGACCAGAAGACCTGCATCTGCATCTGCATCTGCATCTGCATCTAGTTATGCCAGCAAACCCTTTCGACCTTCACAGCCGGATCTAACCCCGGATCTCTTTGCTGGACGTGACTCCAAATCGCTCTTAGACTCATATATACCCAGCTGGGAGGTATTACGTCTCTTCCAGCAGCATCAACATCATCATGCCTTGCCACCTCGGCAACTTCAGCATCATACCTTAGCCTATGCGGTGCCAAGCATGCGTCTATTTAAACGCGACTCCCAGCTGCAAAGAACGCCGGAGCGCAGCAGAATCGTCAAGAAGTCCTTGGCCAAGGATGCGCAGCCTTAGTTTGTACTTGGTATTTTGCATTTTCACATACTTTCGCATTTAAATAAGTTCATACATAAGTCTTTTATTTTAATGTTTTTATTATTTATTAAAGCATACATGCATAACTTGTTTCCTTTCTTGAGTAAACTAGCACTAAATAATAACCATTAGCACAAAGTTAACTTGATATGATTCAGATTATATATCAAAATGTACACTAGCTGTGGTAGTTGCATTTGAAATTTGAAATAAACTTGATCTGCGTATGGTATACAGGAACCTGCATGCCAAGTTTGGTGTCTCTAGCTCTGATAGTCTCTGAGATCGACGCGTTCATACAGACAGACAGACGGACAAGGCTAGTTCATCTCGGCTGTTGATGCTGATCAAGAATATATATAGTTTATATAGTCGGAAATGCCTCCTTCTGTCTGTTACACACATTTGCAGTACTTTATAACTCCCTTTTTCCCATTTTTAATGGGAACAGGGAGTCAAAATGTGGAATGTAAGTGCACATTGTGCTTATGTACATATATCTAACATTAACGTATGTCACGTCTCATCCCCAACATTATAATGTTGCACTTTGCTCACATAACAGGCCATGTCCAGGCCATTTAAAGCCATTTTGAAGTCGATGCCAATCGAATTGGATGCGACAACAATCCCAGTGCAATATGTGACTTTGGGCTTTTTCTTTTTCTTTATATTTTTATTTTGATTTTTAGTCAATGAGCCATTGCTGATGTAATCGCGTCCATAAACCAACAAAGCCACCAACAATAACAAACAATTACCCAGACCACAGATCCAATAGACGCCACTGAGAGAAGCTGCACCCAACCAGATTCCCACTCAGTTAGCTGCAAAATTATGATTTGTGTGGCAGTGTGTTTGTTGTGCGAGTGTATCGTATCTCTTGTACATATATACATATATTTGAAAGTTTGCTAGTATACAATTTATGCAAGTAGGAAGCATTGCAGAGAGAGGGAGAGATGTTGATGTTGATGCTGCTGCTGCTGCTGCTGCTGCCGACAACTGTGGCAACTATGGCATCTGTGGCATCGAGACACCGCATCTGCCTGCAGCCTGCAACCTGCAACCTGCTGCCTGCTGCCTTCACCATGCCCCCGACTATGGCTGTGTCTGACTTTGACTGTTAATGAAGTTGCCATGGCAGCCAACTTGCAACAGCTGAGGGTCTAATTGTTACATTGTCTGCTGCGGTTTGTTTGCCATCAATTAACTATGAAAATATGCAAACGGAGGATGTTCAAGTTTCCGCTCATTCTCCCAAAAAACATGGGTTAAGGACTGTGATTATAATTGGTACACATTTAATTAATATATATGTATGTGTGTGTGAGTGTGTTTTTTGTGTTTTACCTTTAAGTTTCCTGCTTATCAAATACAGCTTTTAAACTACTGAACCTTAAATAAAAAATGTTTAAAACTTTTACTTTCAAATTGTAATCCCAAGTGTGTTTTACTTTAAATTAAAATAGAAATAGGAAATAGGATTAAAATATAGTAGGAATAGTATTGTATGCATAGTTCTATGCTCAATGCAGAAAAAAAGAGTATATTGGGATTGTGAAATGTCCATCCGTCCGCCCGTCCGTCTGTCTGTCTGTCTGTCTGTCTGTCTGTCTGTCTGTCCGTCCGTATGAACGCAGTTTTTTTCCACAGTTTTGAAGCTAGAGCAACCATACTTGGCATACATGTTGATATATACCATAGGCAGACAAAGTGTCAAGATACAATTGCCACGCCCACTTCTGACTCCGCAAAGAGGCTTTAAAATGAGTATATCACAGTCAGGTGCATCCGACTGCAAAGTTCTGTAATTGAGTGGAGAGAAGATTTGGTTGCAAAATTCACTTTTAATTCACTTATGAGACATCTCATCTGCCGGACAAAGCCAACAAAAATGCACAAACAAATTGTTGGATTCAAAGCAAGCCACTCTATCATAATCAAAACTAAAGTTATTTCAGTTTGATGCTTATAATTCCCAAACAGTTTAAGCAAACATTTGTAGTCATGCCCGAATGCACTACATCGAGCAATATCTTATTTATTATTTCTTATTTCTTACTGCTGTTCTTTGTTCAATTAAAATATAAAGCAAAATTTGATGTTCGTGTTTACTCGAATTATTTTATCTTTTTATTTTTCAGTAACTAACTGTGGAAATTCACAAACTAAATATATATACCATATCCTGCATATCTAACTGTGAATTAACCTGACCCTGTTTCCCAATATCCTTTTGAACTAGAAATAATTGTAAAAAGCCTTTCACAGTATAGTTTATATCTTCAAATCTTAAGATTGTTAAAATTTCACAATTGTAAAATTTCATAAACCATAAAATTGTTTTACATTTTAAAGAATATTTGAATAATTTCGATGTCAACTTTAAGTTCCAATTCATTTAATGAAAACTAAATTCAACATTAATGTGCATTTGCGCCCACATACAATATTAACAATTGCTTACTCCACTGCTGAAGATTATCTCTATATGACCTTGTGGGGTCCAAGGGCTCGCTCCAGATGCCCCATGCTATTTAAATACACACAAATAATATCATACCACACACACATAAGCATAATAGGGAACTAACCTTCGAAGCGGATCGAATGCACAACGATTGTTGTCGCTGTTCAATAAAAAAATATGTATTTCCTTTTTATTATTTTGTTGTTTATTACTAAGATACCCTTACGACGAGTATAGCTCTATTATTGTGAAACCAGATTTCGATATTTTCTAAAAATGAGAAGTTCACGCAAAACTTCATCTTCTAAATGCGTACTATAAACGTTGAAAGATATTCGGTTTTTATATGAATTCAAAACATAACTTTGTATGCAATCTCTGAAGTTTTTGAAACATGAAAGGGTGTTTGAAATCGATGTTCCTTTCGCTGCTGACGAGCAATTTGAGTGCTGCATGGGCAAAGCCCAAGTTAACCTTCTGCAAATGGGCGAGTAAGCTGCATTATCATTGTCGAGTAGTATTATGATATCTTTTTTTATATATATATTTTTGTTTGTGGGCTCAAATGCTTCAAGGGGGCATCTTCAGCATATCTATAGAAAATGAAAAATGGCTTAATAAATAATAAATAATAAATAATAATAAAAACAGTGACGTATAGTTATAATATGACTGGCCGAGTGACATTGTTGCAGCTGTAGGCATCAAGATGACTTAGCTAATGCGGCTGCTGCTGCTACTAAGCCAGGGACGTGGGAGCTTGATTGTGCAACAGGGTTGTTCACAACAAACTTGAATATTTCAATTGCTATATAGTTCATGTTTTTAATTAAATACACTTTTATACAAAATTGTAGCACATTAACATTGAATATTGGGCTTGAGTTTTGATATAAACATTATTACATTAACCAATAAGTATTTTATAGCATTTCAATATGCTGATTGAATGATATTTTTATCTGAATGTATTGAACATAAGTAGTTAATATAATCATCATTTATTTGTACTCCAAACCTTAAACCCGCTTCAATTCCCTAATTACATTTCATAGTTGTCTAATATTTTCAAAAACCTTATTTATTTGGAAAACTAAGCAGGATTCAAGACCACAATTCAACAATCTTCATCCCAATGAGAACAAAATCTAATCCTTCCAGCAACCCGGCCAGAAGCTGCATATCGTAGGAATGGCGACTTTATAGTTCTGAACATAAAACGTGTTAAGAAAGTTGTGTGGAATTTGTAAAACAGTTGGTTAAATGAATAAAATTGTGCTCTGGCCAAAATGTGAGCCATCCGATATACCTGGTTAACTTAGTGTTGTTTTGTTGAAATTTCAATTTTTTTCTGCTGGCTCTTATTCTCTTCATTTTGGGTATAGATCTATCAACAGAAAAGTCAGATTCTGCAGTATAAACAGTTTGAAAAGCACTAGAGTCGGTCTAGAGTCAAAACGCAATTCGTAGAGATCTACAATCAATGCTTGACACTCTATTCCCTACACCTTATGTTTCCACAACAGAAAAAAAAACACATTTAAAAGCGTAAACAAAGCTAAAAATTAAAAAAATATTCAAACAATGCAACAGATTGGCGATTGCGACGAGCGCGTGATATTTGTATTTCATTTCTTTCTTTCTGGTTTATTTCAAATATTTTATTGGTATTATCGTTATCGCGTCAAGCTCTTCTTGTTGTTGTTGTTGTTAGGTATTGCTGCTGTTTTTTTTTAGCTGGCAATTCACTTTTGACCGAATAGATTACAAAACTGACAAAATAGTTAACCGTTTGCATTTTGCCGCCTTTGTTATGCCATTTCTATTTTCACGCAAGCCCCAAAACCCAAACCCAAACCCAAACCCAAACCCAAAATCCACAGCTCAAGCTCCATATCCCAAGACTTAAAACTTAAATCTGTAACTCGAAAAGCCAATCTGTGTTGGGTTGCCAACTTAATGCGCCAATTAAATTGCCACTACTTGTGGAGCCCTGTTCGTGAAGATCGTGGAGCGCTGTCTTGATCTGTGTGTTGTGTCTGCAATTGTTTTTATGCAAATTCAAATTCAGTTTCGATTGGTTCAAGTTGTTGGCTTGCCTTTGTGTTTGTGTTTGTGTTTGTGTTTGTTACAAGCTACAGCTACAGCAGAAATCGTAAAGATCATAATAATAAACATAAAATGTATTCATCTAAAATGAAAGGTCTCCAGATTTGAATCTCGTGCTCTGTTATACTCATCGTACTCATTGAGCTAATAGTTGCGCCAGTTTTTTATGACTTTGAACTTGAACTGAACTGGGTAAACAAGCAAGCGTCTTTCTAAAAAGAAATTTCGTAAAATGAAAGGAATTATATTATATATATTATTAAATAGACATCATTAAGCTGTAAGGTCATTTGTTATAGTCATATTGCAGATAGATTTTTTTTGCTCTGTGTGCGACTTATTTCAAAAGCTGCAAATGAGCAACAGCTTAAAAATCGTATGAAATTCGTTGGGTATTTAGAAGTCTACATTGAAATGTATCAAGGAAATGTTATATTTCGAATTTCAAGAATAAATTAGTATCAGTTCTAGCCTGATAATTGAAAAACTTAAAGAATGTAAACAACGTTTCATCAACCAAACAGATTGATGTATACAATTTCTATGATTTCTTTTTTCAGATTATAGTTCTTTTGACCCATAAGTATTTGGTACTAGCCCTTTCAGCATAATATCGATTATATTTGGATCGGTTTAGTTTGATGATGAGCATTTTTGAGTTCGATTGATGATTGACCATTGATTGTTTGATGAACCAGTAAGTTTTAACATGCTGCATATGCTTTGGCAAATTTTCAAACACATTTTATAATTATGAATTAACATTTTCGATAAGCAGTTAACCCTACTTTACCTTTTGTGCTTAATTTGGTGCACATTTCGACCCATCTAGAATGGTTTTTCCTCCAAGTGTAATAGTTATAATTTTGTGCTTAGCTCTCGACCAAGCACTTTTAGTTGTTGAGTACAAGACTCGTTTGAAAGTAATATATATGTACAATAATTGTATCAGTTCATAGGGTTAGTTTAGCTCCGGGTTCGATTAGCAATCATGACATATAATTTAAATTCTTTTATAATACAATTTTGTAATTCTCAGCGTCCAACTACTATTCCAAATGTACTGTTAACACTTATACTTATACAATGTATATTGCGCGTTTAGCAATCATTGAAAAGAACCAGAGTAAAGAGACATGCAATTGTTTAATATTGTTGCAGCATCCGGCAACCTACACCTTCAACCACACATACCCATACATAGACACACATGCACACATACAGAGACATATGTATATATATACACACCCATAATCACACACATACGCGTGTGGTGTCATTTGGTTGTGAACTCGTCCATTGCTCGTTCCGCACGCTCCCTCTGCACTGTGGGCAAAAAGCCGTTCTTTTTGTTCAAATTTTAAATTTTTTTAAATAAAATAATCATCTGTACCCAGTTTCATAAGCATAGCTTCAAAGCTGAGAGTTTAGTTCGCTTATAAGTAGAGGGATGATTGACAGACATGGCTTGTAATTCTGACCAAGAATATAGTTCGCATATAAACGTCATGGCCGACCACATGAAGTCAAAAACTGGACTCGTAAAATCGCAGATAAAGTTAGAAAAATAAGTTTATGAAAATAAGATGAATACAAAATTAAATAATAAAAATAAGATGTTAGCATAATGCTAAAACTCAGGAACTGCTTACTTTGATCGAGATACTTCTTGCAGTAAAAATAAGCATTTACGCCAAGTTTCATCAGAATATAGATGTAAAACTAGAGACCAGTTCACTTGAGACCCAGACGTCATGGCCGACCACGTAAAACTTTGATGTTAGTAAATTAATAAAAATAAGAATTAAAAAATAAGATAATAAAGTTTACTGAAAGACCAGTTCGCGTAGAAAAGTCATCGCCGACCACGGAAAGATGCCCTAAAGCGGCCAAAAATACGAACAAATCAATTGTTTTAGGATAAGAAAAATAAAATAAATAAAATATTCGAAATTTTGAACTGAGAAATGTTTGATGTGTATGCTGGCAAAGACCAGAAACGACTGAGCAAAATGCTTTTCAAGTCTAAGCTACTTAGAAAACTTTATCGATTAGACAGACAAAGCAACTGTGACTGGATTTCAATATAGACAGCACAAAGTAATCAGAGTTACCTGACGTATGTATTTAGGAAATAGGCAACCCTGTCGCGTAAACTTCATTTAAAATAGAAAATACAATTAATTGAAATTGAATTTATACAAGATTCGTGCATTTTTTGCCATTGTACGCTGGCTGACTGACTGGCCAAGTGACTTGGACTTGCTGCAACGAAGACGCTGTTGTTGATGTTGTTGCTGTTGTTGATGTTGTTGCTGTTGCTGCTGTTGATGTTGATGTTGCTGTTGCTGTTGTCGTCGTTGTCTTCTGAAGAGCATAAAAACCAAGCGCGCCGCCTGCGCCAGCCACAGTAAGTCGCGCGACTTTTGAACGCATGCAACGATCGCTGAGCGAGAGCAAGTTTTCCACAATTTTCGCAGCATCAGTTTAGTAAAATATATTTTTTTTTGTGTTTTCTGTTTTATTATTGAAAATAGTGCATTAGTTTGTAACTGTGCGAATTGCAACTAAAAAACGCCGTGAATCAAGTGAAGCAGCAAACAGAATACATGCATATATAAACAAAACAAAAAATACAATCTATAATATATGTATCTTAATGTGTGAAAAATTAATATTGAAATAAATGTGCATTGTCTGAGGGCTGTCTGGAGTACAAATATATACAATATATATCGCTGAGAGCCGTAACCTTTGTGGAACAACAATGAGATTAGCATTGATATTGGTATGTACAATACTATATACTATATGAAACAGGAAGCAAATGCAATTTGCAACAACAACAACAACAACAACACAATACTATTCCCATACCATACCATACTATGCCACAATTATGCGGAAGCGCCAATCAGAAGGAGTGCCCACCAATGCCATGTTAAACATATAGCCTATCAATTGTGGAAATCAATTTTGATTGGCAATTTGCAACAATTGAAACAAGGCTTGCGGCATGCCCTTAAGTTGCCGTTAGAAGCTTTCATTTATAGACCAATTCGAAAGTGAGGTTTGAGGCGTGACCAACGCCCACCACAACACACAACACACAACACACAACAACAACAACAATAATGCTTCCTACTCCTCCTGTGCCGTCATCCGTTGGCTGCTCAATTAATTTGCATTGCAATCCAAGCGGCAATAGCTGAGCCGGCTTGGCCAGCTGCAAGATGTGTTTCACTTTTTGCCAAGTTGCAGATGGGGTAGCGCGGGGGGCATGCCACGTAATGCTTGCCATGGAAAGTGTGCACAGTGGGAGTCGCAGTCAGCAGTTATGTGTGTATGTGTATGTGTGCATAACAAACAACAAGTTGCCCAGTCTGAGGAGCTTAGCCTAGCCGGTCTTTAACAGCAGTTCAGTGATCCTGACGTCGATGACACCAGCGTAACTATAACTTAAATGTCAACATACCCACATATTCACATAAATAGCACTTGAGCTGGCAAAACAATCGATGGCACTATCGATATCGATATCGCAAGCTTCTTTGATTTAAGGCAGCGATTTTAAGGGGTTATTTACAGTTGTAATGAATGCAAAATTCGACTGTTTTAATTACATATTCTTTAAGTATATACTCGACAGAATACTCTCACATAATTTCATAACGATCGAAGGCTTAGAACCGATGTTATAGCTTTTGATAGCGCACTACCTGCACAGCACACAGAAACAAACTTGAAACTTTCAACGCTCTTCTGCAACTTATCTTTGGCACGACGAAAATAACATTTCTTATTCGTTTTAACACGTTTTTTGTTATAATCCATTTCAATATAATATTTGAAATATATTTGAAAATAGAACTGTTGAAATACCAGCTATTATAATTGCACTTGTTATCTCTCCAACATGATGTATTGACCAACTTTCATATCAACTACAAATCCAGATATACTACATATTTTCAAAATTTACTCTTTTTGTAGCTACTACAATTTGAGTTATTTGCACAATCAACTTTCAGCTGGCATTAGCATGTTTTTATACTCTGTTTTCCAAAATGGAAAAAAAGAGTATATTGGGTTTGTGAAATGTCCGTCTGTCCGTCTGTCTGTCCGTCTGTCTGTATGAACGCAGGTTTTTTCCACAATTTTGAAGCTAGAGCAACCAAACTTGGTATACATGTTGGTATATACCATAGGCAGACAAAGTGTCAAGATCTCCCCCCCACCCCCCACCCCTTCCCCCACAAACCGCAAAAACCTATATCTTCCACAGTTTTACAGCTAGAGTAACCAAATTTGACATAAAGACTACTGACCACACCCTTGACCGACCTGCCAAAAAAAAATATGCCACGCCCACTACCACCCCCGCAAATGAGCTAAACCTGTATCTCCTACACCCTTATAGCTAGAAACCCCAAATTTTGCAGTATGACTCCATTTGAACTCTTCGATAGATTGGAGAAAAAAATTTTTACGTACAGAAAACAGAGTATATCGCAGTCGGGTGAGCCCGACTGCAACGTTCTTACTTGTTTTCTTTAGCTCCATGGCGAATTGCAAGCAAGCTACAACAACAACACAACTCTCTTTTGAACTCATAATAGAGATAGAGCAATCTTAATGCTTCGCTGACCTCTCAACTCTTAAGACAAGCCGAGACGAGTTGAAACTGACGCCCTTGCCCTTGTCTGTCATATATGTTTTTGGCCTAAAGTGCCTCCGGTTCTTTTGTTTTGGCCTTGTCCAACCAATATTCATAATCGGAGACGAAGACGGAGGCTGAGACAGAGGCAGAGAAAGAGGCAGCGCCAGAGGCAAGATCGTATCACAAGTCACATCTGATAGTTCCAGTTGCAGTTCCATATCTCTCTGTTAATTGGTTCAACATATTATTAGCTTGATCAAACGTTAATGCTTATGAATTGCCCAACTAACTTGGCCACAAGATATACATACATACATACATATGTTTACATATTTACGCAAATGTGCAAACGTGTTGTGACGCTTGCTGTAATAAGAACCCGTTTGCAAAACTGTTGTGCGGCTTATTTGTGGTTTAGTTGTTGTTATATAAAATTATTAGCGGATTTTGTAGAGTCTGAGCAGGCGCAGGACTAACTGCAATTGAGCTTTAAAGTCTTGAAGCTGCTGAACAACTTTGTTGTTGAATTTACATTTTATTGTCATGGTTGTATTTTGTGTATCTGGTTGCATCATTTCAAAGCAACAAACTTAATGGATAGCAGCAGAAGGAAGAGGCTGCAGTTGAAGCTGCGACTATGCCACAACGGCGTAGCAAATATGTATTTATAATGCCACAGCCACAACAAAGCTGATGCGACTCTAACTAATTACCACACGTTGCGTGGCGCCAGTGGCAACAATATGTTGTGCTGTGATTTTAAACGCGTGTCGTGCGCCACGACTCACGCTTCAAATTGTTGTTATGCTCAAAAATGGCAACAAAAACAAAAAAAGAAGCAAAAAACAATAAAAGAGAAGAGCTAACTTTGACATAACAAAGAAAAATACACTGAGAAAAAAATTTGTACAATTTTTGACAGCTAGAAGATATAGACGCTTTATTTTGCTGAAATTTGATTGCATTTTCAAAAAGTATAAGGAAATCTGTAAAATTAAAAAAGCTGTTAATAGAAAACGAATTTTTCTATGGATTATTCCTATGACAGCTATTAGATATAGTCTTCCAATTATAATAAAATTTGGTCAGCAGGTTTGAAATATACTTAAAAACAGAATAGATAAGTTTGGATAATATAACTTGCGAAACAAAAATGTTTTTCATACTGAAACGCATTTTTCAACCGATTGTTGCTATGGTCGCTATAAGATATAGTGTTCGAATTCTGCTTAAATTTTGTCAACATGCTAAAATAATGCTTAAACGCAGAATTGGTAAGTTTGTTCGAGTTTTTTTTCTTGCACTTTTATTGAAAAAACGTTGAATACACTCGTTAAAAAATATGTGCATTTGAAAAAACCAGTTGTAAACTGCAAAAATTGAAAGCAATTTACATTTGATATGGACAAAAAAAAAAGTCAAACATTCTTTTTGACACTTAACACAAATTTCTTGCATTTGAAAATGTTTACGAAAAAAAAATGTTGAAGCAATTTAGTTTTGAGCAATGGCAAAATGACAACAATGTTCTGCCTGAGCTGAGCTGAGCTGAGCTGCTCAGCAACTGTTGTTGCTGTCACATTCTGCTTGACAACTGTTGTTGCTGTCACATTCTGCAAAGTGAAAGGCAGCCAACAATAATAACTGTTTAATTAAATAACATATTACACAAAATGCTTTGTTGTTGCTAAATTAAAGATAAATCAGTGCTGGCCAAAAGACTAACTGTCGGTTGGAGGTCTCTCCCGAAGGGGGAGCAGGCATTTTAGCTGCTGGACACATTATATAAAGCAGCAACAACAACAACTACAAACAACAACAAAGATCACATAAATTCGCATGTAAGCGAAACTCGTCAACTTCCTCGCCTCTTCTCAGCCACAAAGCAAACATTTGATAGAAACTATTTTTTCTTCGCATGTTGTTGTTGTTGTTGTTGTTGTTGTTGTTGTTGTTGTTGTCGCTGTTGCTGCTGCTGCTAAGACGCAGGTGCGCCCCGTGCAGCAAGTGAACGAAAGTCATCCAAAAAGTCTTCCTGCTTAAAGCAGCCACAACACACACACACACTTATATATGCATGTTTACGACAACAAAATATTAACTGTAAAATGTTAGCAACAACACACGACACACAACACACAACACTCAACAACATAACACACACTACACAGCGATATTAAATTATCTATCTAAAGTTGACTTGACACACTGTCCCAGTTTCGGATTTATCGTTCGTTGCCGTAATTGAGTGACAAAATGCAATTAAAATTTAACTATCATTGCGCGCAGCCTGACAGATTTGTAACTATCATGCAAAAATTTTGAAATTTGTTTTCATTATAATTGACACTGCGCCAAAGAAAACACGATTATTTTGAATTGAAATTTGAAATTTGTTGAAATAAAATTGAGTTTTTATACATTTATTGCAGAGTGTTTGTTTTGTCACCTATTTCTATAGATATATAAGTAAAAACTTATCTTGATATATGCCAGTACGGATCGGTAGAATATAACATATAGCTGTCATTGCAATAAGTCTTTTTTTCAACTTTCAAAATGAAACTGAATTTGATCAAAATCAAAAAAACATATCATATAGCATGTTTTCTGCAAGTGTAAAACTTTTCTCTCTTATTTTGCATTTCTTCTTTCAAAGTAAAGTTTCTAATCTAGCAACAAAAAAAAAGACTCAAGACACGAACTTGCTAAAATTATTTACGCTAGAAACTGCAACAACGCGAAAGACATGATAGCAGCCAGTTCAATAAACAATTCATCTGGCAATCCAAAGCATTCACTTCACTCATTCATTTTATTTCAAATGCCAAGAGTGAATTGCCAGTGTGTGTGTGTGTGTGTGTGTGTGTGTGTGAACGATTTGTTGACTTTATTATATTGGTGCTGAAAGCGGCATTTGATTTTATTGATTTTTGATGATTGGCTTTTTGTAACGCGACCATTCGATAGCCAAAAACAAAAGCGCTTTTGGCGCAATCGATTGCGTCTTACCTTGAGCCAAAAGTTGAGACAAAGGTGCCCACAACAAAAGCCAGCAACACTCACAGCAACAATACATTTATAGCTCTACTTATATATATATATATATATATAAATGCTTTTCATTTGATTTGTTAATAACTTTATATCCTTTTGCCTTTTATTATTGCAGTGCACGCTGAGCGCGGCGCTGTGCTTGGCCAGCGCACTTGGCCAGTCCGAGTCGCCCACAAAATCGTCGGCCAGTGGCTATCCCAAGAAGGTGACCACACTCAAGAAGCGACCTACCAAAACAACCTTGCCAGCTGCCACAACAAGTGGCAACCCAGCAACAACAAAGCCCAGCAAGCCACGTGTCAAGATTGCAACTAGCAGCAGCAAAACTTCAAGAACAACAACAACAACAACAAAGACGCCAACAGTTGCCGCCAGCTTTAAAAATTTGCCCGCCGATGATTTGGAATTCATCAAGGAGCTAGACAAGCAGTTCAAGCTTCATGGCAATAAAATCAAAATCAAAGTGGAACGCGACAATTCCACCAACAGTGGCAAGAACAGCAAACGCACCATCGATGGCGAACTGGGGTCAGTGTCTTATGAAGAGTATGCCACAGTTTGGTCTTGAAGTTATAAACTAGTTTTGGCACTCTGATTTGACTATTGATATTGAAATTGATGTTGGAATTTGGAGTTTGAACTCGGTCTTTAAATAAGCTTTTTGTCTGTTCCATGTTCCAAGAAGATATTTAGATAATGTTTCACTATCTTTTATAAAAACATATTGTAAATGTTCTTCGCAGATTTTAGTGTTCATAGTACACATAGTTTATCAGTTCTGTTTCTGTTTCCGATTACATTTCATTCAAGTATTTTAGAATACATTTTAATTTGTTTTTACTCCCTGTTCCCATCAAAAATGGGAAAAAGGGAGTTATAAAGTACTGCAAATGTGTGTAACAGGCAGAAGGAGGCATTTCCGACTACATAAACTATATATATTCTTGATCAGTATCAAAAGCCGTGACGATCTAGCCATGTCCGTCTGTCTGTCTGTCTGTCTGTCCGTCTGTCCGTCTGTCTGTCTGTCTGTCTGTCCGTCTGTCCGTATGAACACACAGATCTCAGAGACTATAAGAGCTAGAGACACCAAACTTGGCATGCAGGTTCCTGTATACCATAGGCAGATCTAGTTTATTTCAAATGTCGGATGCACCACCGCAAATCGCAAAAGACACAATTTTAAAGATAAAGCTTTGATTTTTGGTACACATGTTTGTTTAATCAATGTCTTTCGGATGTGTAAAGTTCAACACGATCGGATAAATAGCACCAAAGTTATGGAAGAACTTATTTCCCCTGTCTCAGCAGGCAGAAACAACAGTTTGACATGCACTGTGCAAGTTGAGTACGCTGCTTGCTTGTGTTGCCGCTGAACTGCTTGAAATGCAAGTTGGGAGTTGGGAGCAGGGAGTCTCGTAGTCGGGCACACTCGATTAGTGTATTCTTACTTGTTTTCATATAGTTATTACATAATTATACTTTTTCGAAGTTTTATCAATAATGTCAATGTATAAGACTTTCACTATCAAAAACTAGTAAAAGTTGACTTATTGACTTGATAAAATGAATTCTTGAGCTAGTAGTTACCTAAGGTATATAACTATCCATTAATATACACTTGGATATCTGTATAAATATTAACTTAAAACAGATGTCTACAGATGTCTGACTAGTTTCTTTAGCCTTTAGGTTGATGAATAATAATAGTTTGTCATTTCAAGTTAACGTATGTAATGAATACTTATCTTTACAGCTATGGATATGCACACCAGGGATACGACTACACACCACCCAAGTTCATGTTCTATCCGTACTCGCAGCATGATTTACCCGCTACGGAATCACCTGACACTTATGCTGGCTACTCACCTGCAGACTATGAACAGCCGGAGACGACACAGCCTGAGCCGCAGGCACATTTGCATCAGCAGGTAACCAGCGTTACCATCGAGCCCTCTTATTCCTACGAGCTGAAGCCACAAACGAGCTATGAAGCACAACAACCGTTGGCAGAGCAACATCCACATGCACCACAAATAGATCTGCCACAGCAACAACAACAACAACAACAACAGCAACAGCAACAACATGAGTCAAGCGCAGCTGGCCATGATGATGCTGGCTATCAGGAGCCCGTCATTGTGCTGAGAATACCTGGACCGGCCAAGTATGCAGCGCATTTGCAAACGCTGCTGCAGCAGTATCTAGAAATACGTGCTGCACAATATTTGCAACTGCTTCAGGAGGCTGATCAGCGCAAACAGCAGCAGCAGATCTTGGAACTAGCACCACAGCCCTATGCCAGCCCAGAGCAGCATGAGCAGGCACACTATCATCCGGATGTCAGCTATGCACATCAGTTGGCGCCAACACCGCCACCAGTGCAATATGCAGCCATTGATGATGTGTATCAAAGCTACAAGGGTCGCCATCAACAACAGTCCCAGTCGCAGCCAGAGTATGAGCAGCCTGCTCCCGAATCCTACTATGCGCCTACCGGTTATCAGCAACAGCCGCAGTTTTACTACGCTCAGCCTCAGCAGCAGCAGCAGCAGCAACAGTACGAGAGCAGCTATCAGCCGCAACTCTATTTGATTGCCATGTCACCGCATTCACAGTACGCTGAGCCAGCACAGCAGCAGCAGCAGCAGCAGCAGCAGCAGCAGCAGCAGCAGGAACAGCACCAGCAGCAACAGCAACAGCCCATCTATGTGCCTGAGCAGGAGCCTCCAACTGCACCAGAGGCAATAGCAGCTGATCCCGAGCTGCCCATCACCGAGAACAATCCACGCTCCACACACACCAAAGTCATCTTCAATACGCAAGCCAGCGATGCAGACTATGCACCCAATATGTACACCCAATATGAGCCGGAGCAACATCACCATCACCATCAACAGCAGCAGCAGGCGGAGAGCAGCCATGCGGAGGTACCAGCTGATTATCACTCAGCGGATGCTCCAAGTGAATCGGAATCGATGGCTATGACCCAACCGCCATATAATTATCATGCACATGGATTGAAAATGAATCGGCAGCTGCGTCCAGGCAAGAGGGCGGCAAATGGAGCTCATCCCGCCGATCAGCAGCTGCAACAGATTAGGGAATATGTGCGAGAGAAGCTGGGCGCGGAGATGGGCTCGGCGGTGGAGTACAAGACTACGCAGCTGCTGGAGGGTTAATTTTGGCATAGAGTTCTCGATGGATTGCAACGCTTGTTAATATTATTGTACTATATGTTCTTAAATATGAAAATCATCACTCGTTTTAATGCTTGTTGTTGTATTATTGTCACTGACAAACAAAAAACAAATAACAAAATCATAAGTATTTATTCTGTTTTTGAATCCAGGGTGCGCCAAATCGGTTTGAACCGGTTCAAAAGGAGTTCGGCAGCGTACCAATTCAAAAGATTCGCTTCCGTTTCCAGCTCCAAATTTCCAATTCATTTCGCCTCGTTTGTACTTCATTTTCATGCTCATGCCAGTTGTTTTTATTATTGTAATCTAATTTGATTTATATATATATATATTTTTTTTTGTTTGCTAACAACAACAAATTGTGTTAATTATGTGCAATAATTAGTTTATAATAATGTGTGCTTTTCAATTTATATATTTTGCACAAATAAATGAAAAGAAATTATATTAAACTTTAAACAGAAACCACTCAATTATTTGATATGAATTTAATTTTATCTGTGTGAGTAAAATACGAAAAAAAAAACAGTTAAGAACGTTGCAGTCGTATGCACCCGACTGCGATATACTCTTTTTAAGCTAAAGATTCTTGATTCAACAAATTGTCCCTATGGCAGCTATAAGATAGTGGTCCGATTTTGATCAAGTTTGGGCAGAATATGTAGAACTTAGTTTAACTTAGGTAATGTGAGTTTGGTTGAGTTATCTTAAAAAAGATAAAAGTTTTTCGCACAAAAACTTATTTTTCAACCGATTGCAACTATGTCAGCTGTATGTAATTGTGGTCCGATCTGGCCGATTGTGACATATATATGTATTGACTCGGCTGTTCACGATTATAGAACCACTTTTTCTGAGACGTCTCCCTCAATGCGTTACACATTTTGTGAAGAAAAAAATGATAAAACCCTCAAGGGTATAAGATACAATGTTATTTTCTGCAAAATTACTTTGAAAGGCGGTCCAAGCTAGTGACAAAGCATTACATAGGATCCGAATGGAAACTTATAATATATACACAATTATGAGGCCATAATCCAAACAGCTTTTTATGTAATAACAAGAAGAAAGAAAAGTTATCTTTGGCAAGCCAAAGATACATATTATTGCAGAAAAGTGTTTGCATATAAAAACTGAGCTTTCAACTGATTGTTCCTATAAAAGAATGGGTTAGTTTAGTTGAACTAACTTGAGACACAAAAAGTTGTCCATACGACTTATTTTTGAACCTATTGTTCCAATGACAGCTGCAATATATAGCCGCCCAAAATCTTAAGATAACTTATAATAATAATGATAATAATAAAATACCCTCTGCAAGTGTATAAAAAAAACATGTTGCTTTTTGTAATCATCAAGTGTATACTTTTAGGGATATAGTTAATTTCAACATAATCGATTTATGTGATTTCCGATGTACCAAAGTTAAACCGATCTTTATTTGATTAGTTTGATAAGTTTGGCTTCTGAGACAGTTTAATGATAAGTATGCACAACTATCTTTAAAAAGGTACAAATATCAGTAATTTATTCGAAAGTTTTATTCAGGCACAATAATGTAGGCATAGTCCTTACGCATGTATCACTGCCTTTTCAGTGCGATCTTTTTGGTTGAAACTTTAAAAATAAACATTATTTGTGTTAAATACTGTTAACACATTTAAACGTGTTTACTTTTATAACGTCTTAAACATTCTGGAATACGGTCAAGGCTAAAAGGTTTCTTTTTCAAATAATTTGCGTACAACCTTTGATTTCGGAAAAATCTCGTTGCGTAAGAAATGGGTGCGATGGGCGCGGGTCAGACTACTCTGATTGCTGCTTCCCTTGGCATCGCCGTCGCCGTTGCCGTTGCCGTTGCCGTCGCCGTTGCCGTTGCCTTTGCCGTCGCCGTTGCCGTTGCCGTTGCCGTCCCCAGTGTTGTTGTTCTGTCCAGGTGCATAGTTGACACTAATGCCGCTAACGGCCAAGGGCAGACGGTTGCCCGTCATAAACTTTGATAAGCAAAAGAGCGGTGTGCAAGGAGTTTTGAAGGGAGTGACAAGCGAGGTGGCTTCTAAGGCTTCGGCAGCCTCCGTGGACGACATGAACTCGAAGCTGCTAAAGTATTCATCTAAAACCTGCTGGGCCACCTGCCAAAACACACACAATGTACCAAGATACTAATTAGCTGAGGTTGCTCAAAAGATTGTGGAATACTTACGCGCACTAAGACTCCGTTGTTTCCGCTGATCTTGATGAAGTTGAGTTTGTATTCAGCTACGGAATCATCATCTGTGTCATTTTTCTCATCCGAGTTGAAACAGTTCATAGACGAACAGACACCGTTGGCAGAATGTGCCAGGTCCAGGCGTACCGGTGATGCATTGCAGCTGATGGTATCATCCATCATCAGATGTTTGACTAGATTGCAGAAATTACAGACCATTTTTGCCCAAGAACAGAATAACGAATGACAATTATTTTTGGCTTCACTTGTCTGTCGCTTGTCACTCAGTTGAAGTTTATGTTCATATTCTCATAATCGATAATTATCGAAAGCTGTACATTTTTAAACTCAGTGCTGTATAAGACATCAAAGATTACATGCGTTACACACAATGGCCCCTGCTCTATTCCATAGAATATTACGGCACAGGTGGAACATGAACATATAAAATCAATAGTGAAAAATGTCAGAGCACCGCTTGTGGAAGAAGTTTTGAATATGCATCGTCCCTTGACTTTGACCTAACATTGACAACAAGTGATTTTACTTGGGAAACCTCTGTAAAATAAATATTTCAATTCAAAACATTGTTTCACGATTTTAATCAAAGGGCCTCACTAAGGACCGCTGGTGGAGAAACCTCCAAGCCTGTCCCCGCGGCACGCATCTAACTACCTGCCTAAGAACCCACAACTACAACATCCTTGCAACTGGGTCCCCCGCCCACTTCCCTCTGCAATAGACTTTTCGATCTACTGCGGCGTTCCACATGGCCGTCTCCAAATTGAACCGTCAGTCGACCTAGGGTCTGAGCACCTTCATCTGCTTATCAGTCTTCTAAATAAACCATAATATATCTCTTTCACGGAACCCATACTACCAGCTAACGCCAGCATTAAAAAAATCACTATTATTTATCATTTTGGAATTAACCGACCAATGGATCTCGGTTAGCAGTTAACGCTCACATCAAAACTAACCAGATTTTGAGAAAATACAATTTATAAAACCGACACATTAAAGTTAACCGGATTTTGAGAAACTGGCCCTAAAACTCAGAATAACTGAGTTGTGAAAAAATAGAAATTTTTAAACTTAAAATCTGAGAGTTTAGTTCGCTTATAAGTGGAGGGATAATAGACAGACATGGCTTGTGATTCTGATCAAGAATATAGTTCGCATATAAACGTCATGGCCTACCACATGAAGTCAAAAACTGGACTCGTAAAATCGCAGATAATGTTAGAAAAATAAGTATATGGAAATAAGATAAATAAAAAATTAAATGAAAATAAGATGTTAGCATAATGCTAAAACTCAGAGCTGGTAACTTTGATCGAGATACTTCTTGCAGTAAAAAGAAGCATTTGCGCCAAGTTTCATCAGAATATAGATTTTAAACTAGAGACCAGTTCACTTGAGACCCAAACGTCATGGTCGACCACGTAAAACTTTCATGTTAGTAAGTTAATAAAAATAAGATAAATAAAATATAAGATAATAAAGTTTACTGAAAGACCAGTTCGCGTAGAAAAGTCATGGCCGACCACGGAAAGAAGACCTAAAGCGACAAAAAATAAGAACAAATAAATTGTTACAAGATTAGAAAAATAAAATAAATAAAAATACGAAATTTTGAACTGAGAAATTTTTAATGCGTATGCTGGCAACACCAGAAACGATTTAGCAAAATGCTTTTCAAGTCTAAGCTACTTTGAAAACTGTATTGATTTGATGGACAAAGCAACTGTGACTTGATTTCAATATAGACAGCACAAAGTATTCAGAGTTAGCTGACGTATGTGTTTAGAGGGAGTGGCAACCCTGTCAGCATACGAAAAAGTACCATTCCTGATTAAAAAGTGTCAATTTGCAATTGACTTTGGAATGAAAAACTATCCATACATACTTTGTTCTATTTGTTTTAGCTGAGTCGCATAATTCCTGAGCTGGAAAAGCCACTCTAATTTTAAAATGTTCATAACTTTTGAACGAATTGTCAAATCAAGTTCTTTAAATTTTTGCCTTCTCCCCTACTCGCCTTTATGTCATGAACCAGGTGATTTACCTCAAGTTTTAGTATGCTCATTTTTTAGTTAAAGTAATACCTTTCGATCGGTATATAGCTCGATCTGATCGGACACTCACAGCAAATCGTTCATTCTTGCTGTTTATAATGCAAGTCGCCGTTTGTACACTTCGTGCTGCTTCGTCACTAGCGTGGATGCTACAATGCCAATTTAGTTATTTTCAAGTTTATCAAATTTTCAGTTACTTTTGACGATGCACAATCTGAAATCTGAGAGCGATCTGTGAACTTGTTGCTCTCTGCGCATTCCACTTATGGTACATCATCATCGTTTAAGATTTTCATGAGCATTGCAATTGTGTAATGGCATCACATTAAAATCTATGTACATTTATATATATAAAACTGTTCAAAACACAGCACAAAGTATTCAGAGTTAGCTGACGTATGTGTTAAGAGGGAGTGGCAACCCTGTCAGCATACGGAAAAGTACCATTCCTGATTAAAAAGTGTCAATTTGCAATTGACTTTGGAATGAAAAACTATCCATACATACTTTGTTCTATTTGTTTTAACTGATTCGCATAATTCCTGAGCAAGACATTCCTTAATCGAATGTTCAGAATAGAGCGGCCAAGTATTGTTCAACCATCGAAGTTTGCCAAAATTGATAGCCATCGATGGATATGATAAGCGAGTTGAAAACATTGATGTAATTTTAAAATTTTCGATATTTGAAATAGATTTGATTTGCGTATAGAATACAGCAATCTACATGACACGGTTGGGTTTGTTTTAAGCTCTTATAGTTTCTGAGATCACAGCGTTCATACTAACAGACAGACTGGAATGGCTAGTTTGATTCAATTGTTGAAGCTGTTGAAGAATATATGTATATGCTTTATTGGAGACGTCTCCCTCAAAGCGTTACAGTTTCCATCTGCCAGGATATAAAAATATGTTAACATGCAAGTTGCTCTCCTCAAACATATATCATACGATATGTATGTTAAATCTTATCTTAATACTTGAAAATGTTGATGAAATTAAATTTCTTTACAACAGTTACAACTGTGTCTCCGCAGCTTTTGTAGTCCGGCAACTGGCAAAGTAATTCGTCAAGATACTTTGTCCTCGTCTCCACGTGCTTGATATCTAGTCATTTGTCTGTCTGTCTGTCTGTCTGTCTGTCTGTTTGTCTGTCTGTCTGTCTGTCTGTCTGCTTGTCTGTCTGTTTATCAGTGTGTCCGTCTGCCTGTTGGACTGTTTGTCTGTCGGTTTGTCTGTCTGGTTTGACTAGATTGGCATTGCCGTGGGAGTTGGCTCTTTGGGCGCTTCTTATGTCAACTGCATTTTCGTTGCTGTTGTGCTTGTTGTGCGCTTTTTCACTGGCTTAAACCACTTAATGGTTTTTTTTTTCTTGTACAGATTTGGCTCAGACGCGGTCTGTGCTGCTGCTGAGATGATGATGATGGAGGCGCTATTCACGCACAGTTTTCTTGCAGATCTCATTCACAAAGACGTGCAATTCATCAAATCTCGTTAGCCTCGGCTTTTATAGAAAATCTGCAGCTGCTTTTGCGCTTTTTTTCCTTTTTTTTGTTATCAGAGTTTTATACTTCTTTGGCTGCCATTTCAGTCAAGTGAAAAGGCGCCACGCCCACCTTGAGGCAGTCAAAGGATGGGGGGTGGGCTGAGCTTATGTAATGGCGGGTGCATGGAATGTGAATGCCTTTTAAATCTAAAGAAGCTATCTTTAAGGACTGCTAGCATGCTCATGAATTGAAAGGGCGAAGCTCTATTAATGCAACTTGCAACACGCTAAAGAAAAAGAGCAGCAGCCAAATACTAAGTGTGGCAACTTAAATGCAACACAGCTTTGCAATAAGTTTAAATGTGTTGCATTCCGTTAACAATCTAAGGTTGTATCTTAAACAAATGCCTTTTGGCTGTATTTGAAAATGCAAAGTGCATTCGCAAAGTTATTGTTAATAGACAAAGTCAGAGATAGAGATTCTCTCGTTTTTACTTTTCTTTTGTGATTTAAAGTATTCTGAAGATTGTCGTTTCAAATAACTAAACTATGAGTAAGAAAATGTTACTTAAATTCAAAATTGTATGCCTACATATATTTCAATCTGATCCTATACAATGTCATATTTATTATCATGTTTGATTGTGCTCAAGAGTTCTTTAAAGCTTGATTCTGACCATTCAGTTGGTGTTGCTGCAATTTTAGCTCTTTACCAGATGGTCACTCATTTTTTTCCAGTAAAAGGCAAACATTGCTCATCCCCAAAATGCATTCAATTAACAATTTTCCAGCTGCCAGTGGAATAGAAAAGTTTGCCGCATTGCGTGCATGGCGTTTTGCAGCAGGCTTTTAATCAAAAACTTGCTCTCAAGTGCCAAACAAGTTTTCTGGCCAAGTTTTTGGGAAACTTCTCAAATTGTGTGACGTCGACAAAAGTCAAATCGTGCTGCAGCGGCTCACATGCTGGCAGCAATCAGTCTGAGTCTTAACCAAAAAAGAACTTGGTTTCTAATTATTGCCAAAAACGAACAGTTGGATGCTCTTGCAACAATCCAAACAAAGATCTAATGTTTTTCTGAACTTTCTGCATTATCGTTTAGGTTTTTAAATTAACATTTGAAAAAATCTCAGTTGAAATCAAAATTAAAACAAAAACTCTAGAGACTTCTGTGACACCTAAGAGCTGGAATTCGGGGTGAAGAGCTTATGAATATGATTTAAATTTTCAAAAGCTTTAATGAAAATTACTTAACGGATCTCGAGTTTATATCATTTTCTTACTTTTAACTGCAATCCGTCAATGCTAAAACAAGATAAGTCCACTTCAGGTTATTATTTGAGGACGAAAGACACTGATCTTTGTGATTTTGAGACAAATGATGTATCTATGCTTAAGGAAGAGTTTTCAGCTGTATTTATTATGTTTTTCAAATGACAGATATGACAGATATGACCATGGATATGCGAGCTGTGCTTGACAAACCATGTCAATTATACGAAATACCCCATGAAAGTGGGCTTAATTAAATGAAGAAGCTTGAGCCAAGCAAATGCTGAATGAACTGAATGCAGTAAATTGCCATGCTGCAAATTCAAAGCGTGCCACAAAACCCAAAGCCCAACCCAAATCCAAAACCAAAACCAGGACTACCTTTAAGGCCCGCCCGCATGCTGCTGCAAAGTTGGCCCTAGCAGAAAGTGAAAGAGAGACAGTCACAGGACGAAAGCAAAGAGAGCGAAGCAGGATCCTCGCCCACTGTTTACCTAAAGCAGAGTCCTCGCCGGCGAACGTCCGTGGCATTTAGGAAAAGTAATTAAGCGTCGATGCGTTTCATTTGTGTTACTTTTCTGGGCAATTAAGGCAAAAACTTTGCAATTTTGCAGTGCTGCGTACAATTTTCATAGTTAATTGTAGCCCGGTTGGTCTTACGGCCATCAAAATGGTTCTGCCACTGGTTCCGGGCTCAAAGCCTGGGCATGGGCGTGGGCGTGGGCATGGGCGTGCCTGTGGGCGTGGCAATGGTCGCGTCAATCGTCTGCCATAAAACTTTTTGCACTCACTGAAAAAGTTGAGAATGTTATTGTTGTTGTTGTTGCGCAGACTTTGCATGACTCTAAAATCGATTGTGGCTGTTGCTAACGGAGAAGCCGCAGCCCATCAGCATCAGCAGCAACAAGTGCCATTCCTGGCATCTCTCATACCATGAAAACCAAGTATTTTTCAGCTTGGTTAAGCAGCGCACTCTACATGGACTTCAGAGTTTTTTATGGCTGCCTCAAAGTTTAACACTTATGTTTAAGTTGAATTATTTAACTTCAAACTTGTGTTTTGTAGAGGTGTGGAAAAACTATCGATAGTCTGCCTACGGTATATGCCATCGATAATTGCGAATATTTGCATCTAAATCTAAATCTTAATCATGAATAAAAGTTTTTGGACAGCAAAGAATTAAATGTGACGCATATTTTTGTTCAATTAGAAAATTTGGAAAAAGTACAAATTGAACAAGTGAGATCGTTGCATTCGGATGCACCCGACTGCGATATGCTATACGTTGAGACTTTGTCTGCCTGTGGTATAAGTATACCAACATGTATACCAAGTATGGTTGGTCTAGCTTTAAAACTATGGAAAAATTCGCAGAAAAAGTGTTAAGATCGGCCAGATCCAACCACTTTAACATAAAGCTGCCATAGGAACAATGGGTTGAAAAATAAGTTTTTAGTATGCAAATCTTTTTTGGTTTTTTAAAATAACTCAACTCAACTCAAATCGTTCAGCGCAGATCGGTCTTTAAGTAATTTTTTAAGCTTTTTTCGCACTTGAATTTCAAAGACCGGGCTAAATTGGTGAAGCACTCATAATTGTCAAAGCTGAAGTGGTTTTAATTGACGCTAATTATGTTAGTTGATTCTTAATTAATAAATATATTGATTACTTTCCAGGCTGCATCAAACTGTCTTGCAAAACAGTTGCGAGAAGTGCACTAAAAAAATTGATTGTAGTTGTAAAACAAGTAAGAATACTCTAGTCGAGTGTGCCCGACTACGAGACTCCCTGCTCCCAACTTGCATTTCAAGCAGTTCAGCGGCAACACAAGCAAGCAGCGTACTCAACTTGCACAGTGCATGTCAAACTGTTGTTTCTACCTGCTGAGACAGGGGAAATAAGTTTTTCCATAACTTTGGTGCTATTTATCCGATCGTGTTGAAATTTACACATCCGAAAGACATTGATTAAACATACATGTGTACCAAAAATTACCCGCGATTTGCGGGTGTGCGGGGGGTGCATCCGAAATTTGAAATAAACTTGATCTGCGTATGGTATACAGGAATCTACATGCCAAGTTTGGTGTCCCTAGCTCTTATAGTCTCCGAGATCTGTGTGTTCATACGGACAGACGGACAGACAGACAGACAGACGGATCGTCACGGCTGTTGATGCTGATCAAGAATATATATAGTTTATATAGTCGGAAATGCTTCCTTCTGACTGTTACACACATTTGCAGTGCTTTATAACTCCCTTTTTCCCATTTTTAATGGGAACAGGGAGTAAAAAAGACATTGATTAAAAATAGCTAGATTGTTCACTGTGCGCTGGCGGCAACAGCAGCAGCAACAGCAACAACATGATTATTATTATCCGTTGCAACAGTGGCAGCAACAGCCGCAACAATTTACCAGCTAAGAGCTTCTTCTTCTTTCCACTCGCTGAGTGGCAACGCAATGTGCAAAAAGTGTTTCTCATTAAAAAGTTGTTTCACAAATTTATTATCCTGTTGTCGTTGTCGTTGTCGTTGTCGTTGTGGGCGTGGCTGTTCGGCAGGTGTGCCCTTATTGTCACAAGCCCTGGTGACAATGTCAATAAAGCAAACTTCGGCCCTGGCCCCCAACCAAGTCAAGTTAACTCAACTCAACCCAACAGCAACAGCAGCAACATCATCAAATTATTTTTAAATTACTTGTAAAAAGAGGACAGCGCAAAGTTATAATGATATAAAATAAAATAAACAAAGAAAAAACTCAAATAAAAAGACAACTCGACTAGAAAACACTCTGTTAATCGGGAACTCTTTTAATCAGCATACCATACTGAAGAACATTAGTTAAAACCTGCAAAAGCAGCTTGTCTGTTGAAGTGGCTCAAGAATATATTGCAAACAAATCTCTAGAGAACAACTTATAATGCCCATTTTGTGATTTTCATGAGTACAGGGTATACAAATTGAGCAAAGTAAAGCAAAATTCAGCATGCCGAAGAGTTCACACTCTCGGCAATGTAAGTACTCATTAACTTGTTTACTAACATAACTGCTGTTCTACAAGTACGATGAGCTAATCTGAGAAAGAGTTGTATATTATATGTAATTCAGCTCAAATAACAATCATGATTAGATAACTACTGTGTGCTTATCTCTCAACACTCGTTTTATCCAAAATGTCATGATACCCACAGTACTAAAGATACTACTATAACTGGAACAACTAACTAGGGAGTAGTAATTGCAACTTTTTGGTTAGTAATATAGTTTTTATGAAGCAGTTTTTGCAGAAATAAAGTTTACCTTGTTTACAGTTGAGACGGCAAATGCCATTTGATAGTTGAAGAGAAAGAGAGCGTTAATCTTATCTTAGTTATTCCGTTTACATTTACTTGAAATCTTATCTAATGATTGTTATTAAAGCTTATCTTATGACAATATACTTGCCAATGTGTAATTAATATTTATTAATTGTCAAACTGATTGTGATTGCGGAATAATTGAAATTTTAGTTCAAGCTTACTTGTTGTGTCATATTATATATTTATTAACCTGTGTAAAATATCAATTCAATTCTCTTTTCAATTACAGCCTAACCGAAAATAACTTATAAAAGCAAAGTCATGTTTTAAACGCTTCAAACCACTAAGCAAAATATTCATATTTTATTAATTCAGTAGGAAAAGCTTGACATCTTTGTAAAACTAATTTCAAATGCTGTTGGACCAAAACTAGTTCAAATTATATACATAAATTTTATAAATTATTTATTATTAAAATGCGAGTGTATAAATGTAGATATATTCAACGATTTAACTGCAACTCTTATAAATAATAATTATGGCAAGTCTAACCAATTGTTAACAAACTGATTCGCACTCGGAACTCAACTTTGTTTTATGAATCAAAGTGTTTCATTTGAATCTAAAATCTACAAAGACATTCTAAATTGTAAACATTTTATTTTCAGTAATGAATATGAATATCAATTTTAATTGAGAATTAAGGAATATTCATACCAAGTTGTAAAAGATCTGAAGAACGAATCAAACATAGAGATAAGAAATTAGTTTAAAAAGTGAACAAATCGAATTTTCATTGATTCGATACCTTTTTTATAGACTAATGACCTTCAATATATATTTTCAATTTGAATCTATCTAGTTTGCCTTTTTAGATCAAATTTGATTTCTGTAAATGTGTCTGTGTCTATAATTAAAGATGAGAAAAACCCATTTTTATTTAAACTGTGATAAGACGCGTATATCACATAAGTACTTGGCATCAAACGCAATATAAATTTGTATTCTCATCAATAGATTGTATTGCGATAAAGCCAAATGATTAGAAGTCACAATCAATTGAAAACAAAAACAAAAACGAGAAAACGAAACCAACCAAAATGATTATGACGCTCATTTAAGCCAAGATATGATTTGTGAGTATTCACTAGCAAGTTAAGTGGCATAGGTAGCAACACTGAAAAAAAAATGGCATACCAAAATCTTGACAATTTTCACGATTGCTAGAAAACAACATGGCATCATGGGTAATATTCATTCGCTTAAAGCTTATGTTTTGAAAATAAACATGACATTAGTTTTGTTTTGAGATTTGAGTTTCGCTCAGTGTTTATGATTTCTGGTCGAACAGTCTAATTAGCTGAGTAATGAATGGCAACAACAAAGTTGATAAAAGCTCGGGCCGTGTACTATCTGCAGGAAGTATTTGGTGCCTACGTATACATATGCATGTTATGTATGCTTATGTATGTAAGTAACACTTATGTATAGATAAAGCAACCGATTCCCGGCTCGTCGCTCAGCGATATGATTGGCACGATTAGTTTGGCCAGAATGTCAACAAGAGGTAGAGGTAGTTTTGTCAGGCCAACACTGCTGGCATTGCTGGTGTTGTTTGCGCTGCTGCTGCTGCTTACCTCGCTGCACAGCAGCAATCGGCTACAGCAGCGACAACAACAGCAGCAACAGCAGCTAAAGGAGCAGCAGGAGCGATTGAAGCCACTTGCTGGCACCTTAAAGGCAACACCACCACCTGTGCTAACCTTGACGGAGCCCATAAATGAGGAGCTGGTGCAACAACTGGAACAGGAGCTGCCCGAGGTGGACTATGATTTCTGGTATAGCTATGCCAAGCCCCACAACTATCGCAAGAACAACAGCTGTGCACAGTATCCCGATCCATTAGATCTACAGCTGCATAATATCTACTGGCAAACCTTCAACAATGCCAATGTTACATTTCGACTCTATGCCGCCTATTTGGATAAGCGGAGGGGCGTCAAGCCGCCCAGCGGTGTGGTCCGCATTTTAGCGACAGCTAATCAAATCAATAATGTTTTTCCAATCACACATTGTCAGCTGTGGTATGCGGGCCATAGGTTGCCCATAATGGTACAGGTCAGTGAGTATTTGAGCGTATGGGTTCAAGCCTGGGGCCATAAGCCGCTGCTTAGCTATCCGCATCTGTTGAGCTGCCCAGTGCCAGATGCACTGCCGCCAAATCTGGGTGGTCTGACGCCGCGGACCGTCTCTTTGGTCAGTCAGAGCTGTGAGCGGGCGAGCAACTCGCTGCGTGTGCACTACGATCGGCCAACGGCAGCAAAGGAGGTTAAGGACAAAAAGGACACCAAGGACACCAAGGACACCAAGGAGCAAAAAGAAAGTAACTCCACAGTCATCAACGCCAACTATACAACTATACCCACTATCAGCTTTGGTGTCTGCGTCAAGGGCTTCGATTTCCCTTACATAGATCTCTCGGAACGCCTCATCGAATGGTTCGAGCTGCAGCGTCTCCTGGGCGCCTCTCGCATCTATGCCTATATGTATGATGTGCATCCAGCGGTGCAGCGTGTGCTAGATTATTATCAGCGTACTGGGTATCTGGAGTTGCGTCCACTTACTTTGGCCAATGGCATGCCACGGCTGCGACACTATCAACACTTGTTGCTGCAGCAGCGACGTCTGGTGAAGCGGCTGAATGAGCTGATACCCTATAATGATTGCTTTTATCGGAATATGTATCGACATGATTATCTGCTTAATGTGGATGTCGATGAGATCATAATGCCTTTGGGTGCATTGCGCACCTGGCAGGAAGTCTTGCATACGGATGAGAAAATCACTAAATTCACCTGTCCCAATGGCTTTGTCTCGCTCTGCTTTATTAACAGCTACTTTACCAAGGTGGTGCCCGAGGCACAGAATCATGAGCAACAGGAGGCAGATGAGCTATACGTATTGCAGCACACGATGCGGCATCGTAACTACTCCCAGCCCAATAGAGCCACCAAGTGCTTTCACAACACACGCTTCTCATTGACACTGCATAACCACTTTTCGCTCAAGTGGCTCAAAGGTAGCTGCAGTCCGCGCTCCCTGGACAAGCAACTGGCCCATATGCAGCATTATCGCGAGCCGGATAAGAAATATGAGCTATCGGAGCTGGTTGAGGATCGCACCGCTTGGAAGTATGCGACGGAGTTGCGTGCGGCTGTGGAGCATGTTTGGATGCATTTGGATGATGTGCAGGAGCAGAGTGTGGATATTGAGGAGCAGAATGCAGTGCAGGATCTATTGGAGCATGAAACGGATCTGGAGCAGGCACAGGAGCAGCAGCAAATGCTGCAGCAGGCGGAGAATACAAAAGTGTGAAACAATTCAATTTAGTTCGGACTAGTCATACAATTTTTTTTTTTTTTTGCTCATACCCATCCAGTTTACAGGCTTAAATCCCTGGCCGGAGACTTGCATTTTTGATATCTGTTAGTCATAAGAAAGTTTAACATACGCTTAAAATAAATAATAATTATTATTATAACAATATAACCAACTCATAAGCTTTTATAACTAGACTTGTATTTTTTACAATTACAATGAGATATTGAATAAAACAATTTGTATCTTAAGCTTGATACCTATCTAAAGGTTCTAATAGCTTTTAAGAGCGAGTCGGATGCACCCGACTGCGATATACTCTTTTTTAGCCTCTGCGGAGTCAAAAGTGGGCGTGGCAATTGTATTTGTGGTCAAATCTTTCAAGTTTTGCCGATAATTTGTAGAGCAACAAAGTTTTTAACAGTATTCCGCATTCGTTTATTATAGAAGCTTGACAGTATTGGGATATTCCATCGAACACTTAAAAAAACGAATATGTTTTTATTCCAGCTATCAACTTCAATGTATAATAGCGTGTTTTCCCATTGTACTTGTCAGTGACAACTCTTTATAATGCGTTGTTCTATAATATGATATGTTGGCAGCCTGATTACTGTACTCGTATTACCGTAAACAATACCAAGATAATACCAACTCAGAAATTCAATGGGCGTATACCTAATGATTAAACGCGATAACTTTACTTTTATATTGAATGTCTATAAGCGCGCAGTTATCTCTATAATTCAACTGGCTTAAAGTTTATAATAACACAAGATACATAAATAAGATTACTTTATGTTCAACAACCTATAGAACGGAAGTCGATTTCGAAATTTATGCATCAGAGTTGCACTCCAAGAACTGTAGGTTTCAGTCATCCGTAGTTTACTTAGTGTTTAAGATACGAGTGCCATCTATAAGTCGATTTATATTATTTCTAAATAAAGATATTCAACTAACCGTTTCAGTTCAGTTATACGATTTAAATAGTGTTTCCACAAAAGAAGTTGCGCCTATTCAATTGTATTTTATTGTGCAGCACAAAAGTATGCAACATTTTTTAAAACTTTTGTCTAACGCATCGATTAAACCGAACAAATGTTGTTGTCACTAATACTAAATACTTTAAAATGAATCAAGGACACTTTATGTGACAGAGCACACTATTGTCTTTTGAAAACATTGAGCTAAATGTAATCTCTCTTTGAGACAGTGAGTGCAAACTGAAGTTGCGCCTATTATATGCGCAGCACAAAAGTATGCAACATTTTTTTTTAAACTTTTGTCTTACGAATCGATTAAATCGAACAAATGTTATCATAAGGAGCCTTATCGCTACTTACTTATACTGACTAACCCACTTTAAAATGAATCATGAACTTTTTTGTGCTTTATGTGAAAAGATTGAGCTAAATGTAATCTTTAAGCAAGGGATTGCAGACTAAAGTGATTAGTAATTCATGGAATGTACAGTTTGAAATAAAATTCACAGAAGCCAAGTGACTAAAGCTTTTTCCAACAAAAGAACTTCTATGAATATACACCACTATACCAATTTAAGATACTCAGATACCTAAATATCTGCTAGCTCAGCTGCGATCACAGACATTAGGGTGCTCATATGACTCAAGTTGTTTACTGAGCTTATCCTGATCGAGAATATACTTTTGATTGTCTGCTCGTTATTTAACTTTGCTGTATCCAAGGGTAGTTTCTTACTCAATAGGTATCGTAATCATTTCTTTATTAATACCAATAAATAAAGTAGTCATTAAATTACAAAGTACCGCACATATTCAACGAAAAAAAAAAAGGAACACACACTTAGAAATACATGTAGGAAACACGTTATCTCAACTTTCATTATCGCTGCCCGAAGAAAAAAAAAATAAACAAACAAAAAAAAGTATGCATGAAAATAGAAGGGCATTTATGAGTATATGAAATGCCATAGCCTAATTGCGCAGAGCCAAAGCGCCCAGTGTCAAAGCCAATGTGCCACCAAGTGTTGTCACCAAAGTGGTGGCGCCTCCGCGAGTGCTGTTGCCTGCGGCCAGCAGAACGGGACGCTCATTGGCACGTGCATCCATCCAGGCCTGGCAGTCTGTCTCATTTTTGACAAAGCGAAAGATGGACTGCACAATGTTGGCAGGTGTAATCTCAGCACACTGCTCCAGATGATGCAGGACACAGCCCTCGAAGCTCTGCAGATCGACGCAGTGGGTGGGAGTGAATAGAAGCTCGGGTCGGCTCATCAAATCGGGCACTTGGCCATCCTTGGGTATATACTGATGGAATGATTTGTTGAGACAATGGCTAATGCTCTCCTTGTTTGCCTCCAGGCACTCTGGTCCCTGTTCGGCCACAAATAGCGCAATCTGATCACCACCGCGAGTGCAGGCAAAGCCAAGCAAGGAGCTGGCCAGACGCATCATGGTGGCCTGCTGTTTCAGCTCCTCGGCGGTGAGGCAGGGCTTGACTTTGTCCTTGAACACACGCACGCATTCCTCGGCAGCCGGTGCACGTTTGCAGTACTTGTTAAAGACGGTGTCCAGCTCACCAATGGGACGAGCTGCCTCCATTTCGGCCTGCAGCGCCGTCAGATTCGCCAGTCCACTAAGGCAGGCACCCAAAGTGGTGGCAGCCTTCTCAATATCATGATACAGCGTTGAGTTATCCGATCCCGTCACCTTCTTGCACTTCTCACGATACACACGCTTTATATCATCTATTAAACAGCAATTAGAATAATTCATAACTGGATCATCACTCACTTCTTTTTTGAAATACCAAATACCCACCCATGCTAACATTCGTATTGCGAAACTCCGGCGGCAGGAATTGTGCTGAAACGCTGTCCAGTTGACTGGCGCTGAACTGGGGTGGACTGGGATTAGCTTGGACCTCCAGCAACAGGGCGCCCAAGGCTGCCATTAGGCAAACGGTCAGTAAAGCGTATTTGTTCATTTTGGCTTATGCTGAGTGAGAGAGGGAGAGCGACTTGACGATTCAAGTTGAGACGTGTTTATGTTCAGTCTAGTTATCTTTTCTTCGTTTCTTAGTTTTTGCGGACTCCGTGCCCGTCCAGCGCGCGTTGCTGCGATTGAATGAGAGCCAACTGTCGTTCAAAAGCGTCAGCTAGTGCGAATTGCCTGCACAGTGGCTGCACAGTGGTTGCACAGTGGTTAGCAGCTCAAGAAATGCCTCAAATGTGCTCTCAGACCATAGCGATCGTTATGTTTATCAGTAAAGTCTGTTTTCTCACCAGCAAAATTATCGCATTTTTTCTTTTTTTTTTTTATTTTGCTAGCAACATTGCTACCAAATTTCATATAATTGTAGCTTTAAATTTGACTAATGAAACTAAACTCATCATATATGGGCGAAATGTTGATATTTTTTGAACAAAAATCCATTTTTAGCACACACGATATTTCAGTTTTGAAAGAGTTGCAACAACTTTCAAAACTGTTCAAATAACATAGAAAATATAATACAATTTTATCTGCTATATAAAAGTTAAAATAAGTTTAAATTTGAATTCGCACAAAGTCGATATAATCCTAATATACGGGTTAAGTTGATCTAGAAATACAGCTTTTAACATAATTATTACAACATATTTATAATTAACTAAGTTATACAAAAGTAATACAGGCAAGTACTTTCCCAACATTCATAACATTGATATTTTTATACTACGAAAGCAATTAAATTTCTGGGAAATTCTTAAAATTTCAGAAGATTTGCAAGTTGCCCGAAAATCCATTATTCTTGAATATTTTGTGTTTGATTAAATTTTCCAAACGTTTTCTTACGCTTTCTTATTTCTAATTACTATTATCATTTATCAAACATATGTACGGATATACTACATACATAAATACATACATGTACTTTCGGTTTCCTTTAAGTACATACTTATTCATACACTTGTACATCTGTAGGTGAGTAGTTGATAGGTGAGTGATTTGTTAAAGATATAGTTGTACACATAAAGCTCAGTCAGCGATGTGACATCATTTACGATTGTTACTTTGGCCGGAGTGTACAATGGGCAATGTTGTGTGGATGTTTGGCCACAAATGATGTACGGCAAGTAGCAAACAAGTATTATATATTATTTACGCATAACCAACGATAGTTTCAACATTCGATAGCTATAATTTTGGATAGTTTGCCTCAGTCGATAGAAGCGATCATTTCAAATATGATCATAAATATGTCAATGATGCCAGATGAAGTGAAGAAAAAACGGAAATAGGAACAAGGCTTAATGTATAAATATGTCTATCGAGAGTCGCAGAAGACTATCGATACTATTATGCATACGATTTTTTGATTGCTTGCTTTCTATATCGATATACATAATACATGCATGTATATAGGTTGTATGTACATTGTTTTGTTCATACATTATCCGCCTATCTTATCTGACTTTTGGCTTAAATGTTTATTTTTACGCTTATTGCATTATCGATGTCGATTTGTCCGCTCGTTCGTTTAGTAACAGTTCGAATAACAGTCACCGCCGGAACGCTCCAAAGCAAACTGATAACAACGCCAAGTATAAAACAATGGCAATAAATAAATAAAAATATAAGAAAACAACAACAATAACTAAGAAACATTGTCATCGTCATCGTCATCGTCAAACTCGAGCATTCGATTTCAGCGTTTGCGGAATTTTCAATTTGTTCTCAAGAACAGCTCAGTTGACAAAGAGTCAATGTTGATCATCAGTCGTTGAGTTCTTTGAAATGATTGCTTATGTTGATAATACCAAACTGTTTATATGACTTATGTTCACTTTTATTACAAATTTGGATGAAATGAGTGCTAGCTTTTCAGTGTGGTCTCTCAAGAGATACATATAACTTAGTAGCAGCAGAGCGGTTGTGAACAAATTTGAAACTTTGAATCGAGGTAGACAATAAACTACGCTTTGTTTCACTATATATTTATAACCAATTAAGTTAGTTTTTAAATCGGTCATTTCATTAATTATATAGTTGTAAATGGGAGCCTAATTGGGTTTATTATAAAGCAATTCAGTTCATCGAAATAAATGAGTATGTACGTTTATTTATTTCTAAAGCAATTATTAATCAATCTTTATATATAAATTTTATTTTGAAAACTCAAGTATAACTCAACTCAAGAACTTAATGAAAACGTTATATTTCTATGCTAATCTCTCACCTGGATTCTATCCACATACATATATCTCTCATCTACAATAAGACTACGTTTTGATATTGTATTTAGTTTCATAGTCAATTGGACTTAGTTTTGTTGGGTATTTTATGTAACACATTATTACTCATAGCATACATATATTTTTGAGCTTTACTTTATCTGTGCCTAGTTTCAGCTAAAGTCATAGCTCAAGCTCAAACTGTAAAACCGGTTATATTCCAGATATACTAAGTAACATACAATATCAAGTGAACGACATTCAACGTATAAAATGCGTTCAAAGTTCAACTACACTCAAAGCACTTGGCTACGTAATAATGACTGTGATAAGCATTTATCGCTCTATTACTTCATATGAATGAAATAGAAAATACAATAGAAAACCGGACAGCGGGACAAGACAACACTCAAAGCAAAGTACAATTTGTAATCGCACCATAAGTTTCATATAAATATTTTGCTTGTGTTTGAAAGATGGCAATGCACTTAATAAAATATAAGTCGCTTCTCACTGGCTAATTTAACAGTTTATATTCTCTTGATTTTTATATAATACTAGCATAATACCCAAGGCTTCATCAGCCATTCCAAATCTGTGAACATTATCACAATTTTCCTCACTTTGTACCAAATGCCTAACAATTTTTTAGACAGACCTTGAAATCTGAGTTTGAAGTAGTCCCGTCAGACTAGAATTGGTATTTGGGAATTTTCGGGAACATGCAGAAATCCCACCCGTATATTTTTAAGCGCAGTAAGTAAAGAGTGCAAAGCATAAACAGAGAGTGCGCCGCTCAGTTTGCAGTGTATGCGTACACACAAATATAAAAATATACGAATAATTGTTCCCTGCTTGCATATTAATACATATACATATATAAAACCCTTTGCAAGCAATGACAGAGCGAGAAAGCAATATTGAAAGGCATGTAAAGTACAGTGCTTAATATTCCTATCTCTGTCGCACGCACAAAATTATAAGTTAAAAGCCTGATTTCCACCCACTTTCTGCGAAATTTTTCGAAAATTGGTATGCTGTTTTTAATGAATTGTTATATAGATCTTTGAAAATGTGTTTAAAAACTGTTCGGATGATAAACAGAAAAGTTCCGCGAACTTTCCACATTTCCCCACCGAATTTTCCAAGATCTAGGATTAGTGCTCACTTTCGGCATAGGACTAAGTTACTGTTAAAATTAACCATGTCCGTCTGTCTGTCCATTTGTCCGTATGAACACACAGATTTCGGATACTATAAGAGCTAGAAAAACCAAAATTGACATGCAGGTTCCTGTATACCATACGCAGATCAAGTTTATTTCAAAATTCGAATTCGAATTTGTAAAAATAATAATTATACTAAAAATTCAGATAACGAATATTATATAAGTAGATGTTGTGGGAGTCTAACTGTCTGAACTTTTGGAGCCATACAATCCCTTTGAGGCTTGTATTCAATTACATATACAAATATACATTTTCTATTAAATTTAGCTATCAAAAGGCATGATATGAAATGATATGTTTAATTTCGAAAAGTCATGCGTATGCATCTCATAAATATATCATAATTTCATTTACGAATCAGCTTACAATTTTGTTTATGTATATTTAATGTAAAGGCAGACAATGTATTTTATTTTTATATTATATATTATAATTCTATAGTCATTTAAACATTCAATTTTCGTATCTCTAATAGTCACTGCTCCCTTTTTGTTTCTATGAGAAATAATACTCGTCATAATAATCAAGTAGTTGGCACATAATAAACTTGAAGCATACTTTTAGGCGCTGCCAAAACGGAAGTAGCCACAGAAACGGAAATGCCAGCAGCCTAATGTGCTCTGTATATATGTTTATTGCGTATACGTCACGTGTGTGTGTGTGTGTGTGTGTGTTGGCCCACTTTAGAGTCGAGTCGAGTCGAGTTGAGTTGAGCCGGCAACTGAAAGCCGCTTATGTAGCAAAACAAATGTTGTAAATGAACAGGCAATACTGCTCTGAGCAGCTTACTGGTTACTGGCTAATTATGATTCCCGTAGCAGGCTTAAACCTATTTGCAAATGCAATTTAAGCCAAATGCATAGGTGGTAATATAATTTGGTGTGGTCTGTTTTTGAATTGCAGTGGAATCTAAAACTGTGGATGCCTCGTCAAGGATTGCGGATTGCGTGAAGTTGATTATCTTAAGCGTTGGCTGCCTTATGAACATAGTTGTCTGCCTTGCTACCCAATTAAGTTTGCAAATATATTTAACAAGCTAATGAATTATAAACATATGCAGATAACACACACACACACACACACACACACCACAATTCTACACAAAAAGCAAAAAGAAAAAAGACAATAATAATAATAAGAGAATGAGCTTGGCAATGTGATTGAGCGTATGAAGGGAAAGGACGCTGTTTGCGTGGGGGGAGGCATGTGGCAGCATTGCAGCAACATGGTATGCTTTTAAATGAAATTAAGCTAATTTAGGAAACAGCCAACGTGTTGTTGTCTCCTTCCGTTGCCGGGACTTGTCGACGTTCTCGTCCTGCTGGCTGTAGTTTAATTCAATGCAGGGCCACCACACATATCACGACCTCATATGTATGTGTGTGCGTGTATCTGTGTGTGTGTATGTGCGTATATGTTCAAGTGTGGGTTCTTTCTACTTTAGCTATTTGGAGCACATGCTACCTGTCCGTGCGTTCGCTCGCTCGCTCGCTCGTCCGTCCGTCCGTCCATCCGTCTGTTGTCCGTGCTGGTCCGTGTATTGTAATTTATTATCCTGCATGGCAAAAGGGATTTTCATCAATTAATCATGCTGACGATTCTGCTGTAGCTGCTGCTGCTGCTGCTGCAACACACAGCACAGACTGTTTGCCACACTTAATCGGAGCTGCCACACACTCTGTCGCTGAGAGTGGAGCTTAAGATGAGCTGAACTTTTGGCTAGAGTCAAAGTCTGACTGGACTTAAATTTCAGCTTTGAACTCATTTCGTTTGTTAACTACAAATATTTTTTAGCAATTTAACGTCTACTTAATACCATTTTTACGAAGCCATTGAAGAATTTACCATAAAACTGTAGATCTGGAATCAAATATTCTGACTTACTTTCGAAAACAAATATGCTCCAACGGACTAGGAACGCCTTCTTTCCTGGAACCAAATGGTGAAACCAATCTTCACCTTATTTTCTTCTCCGATTCCGACCGTGTCGAAGATCTGTTAAACTATTAGCTCTGTGGTTCCCGATTCCAAAAATCCTTAAGAATACATCATTTTGTTTCCAATTAAGACTGGATTTAGTCAATGTAGCTCCAATTCTGCTTCAACTCTTTGCTACAAGCGAGAACTAATCACTATCTAAATGCGAACTGAGTTCGCAACAAACGAGGCAGTTAAATCATCGTCCAAATGCAAACTTAGATTCACAAACCATGAAAATATTGTAGATATTGTAACTATTGTACTTAAGAGAGAATTCTAAACTACTATTTCAAGTTCATTTTAAAGATATCAATCACAGCGTAAAGTGTTTCAAAAATGAATCCAGACATTCCGTTTTAGATTTGCAATAGCTTTAAATTCTCCAATGCTCGTACTGCCTGAGAACCAACAAAAGTATTCCAGCTTTCTGCTAGGCAGTGCCTGTGGATTGTGGCCTTGGCCTTAGATAGGTACAAGCACTGAGGGGTTCTTTTCATGGAGTTGGAGTATTAAAGTGATTTATGAAGTGGCCGACACTGCCAAAGAAGACCTCGACACACACACACACACACACACACACACACACACACACACAATCACAGCCATGTAATTTGTGAGCAAAACTATTTGAAGTTGTTGTTGGGCAGCTTTATGTATGGGTCATTTTCAGAACTGAATTCATAAGTTATTTAAAGAAAATGACTTGGCAAAAGCATAGAAAGAAAAGTTCATGTAATTTTTCGTTTAGTTTATTATGCAAAATTTAATTTGTATAAACAAGCAATCAATTGAAAATAGGCCAGAGCATAGTATATGGAAGTATATGTATGTGAAATTTGGTAACAAAGACTAACAACCCAGTTCCGAACTTCACTTTCGATTCAATTTCACAGCAATATGAAAAGCATACTTTGAAACAGCAAAAAGCTAAATTCCTAAATAATATTGTCATGTGAAATTGATTTGAAAGTGAAATTCAGAACAGCACATTCAGAACATAACTAAAACTAAATTGATTGACGGTATGCCAATCATGCATATACATGTGTGCTATTGACATTTAAATCTACATTTACATACACATTTAAGAGGCTGTCAACTGTGTGTTGGCTTTGAGCTTTGATAACAGCCACATATCAACTGACCTCAACCCGACCTGACCCAACCAAAACCAGAGAAAACTTCACTGACTAATAAGCTAAAGAAAAACATTTCTCTGACCTTTTTCTTTCAACCTTTTGCCATGCATTTTATTTTGAATTCTCTCATTTGTTTTGTCAATTAGACACACACAATAACTGCAGCCAAGCGGCAATAACAACAACACAAATAACAAAAACAATTGCAAGAAAATGAAGAAAATGCATTTTGATTTCGATGAGTATTTGCTAAACATTTTTCTGAATGGCATTCAAGTCAACTATTTGCATAGAATAACATGTAATAGTCAATTGATGGCCATTAGTCAGCAATTTAATTTTGGGTCTGATTAGTAAGCAACAAAAACAACAGCAACAATAGCAACAATAACAACAATGGAGTCGTAATAAGAAGAAACAAGCTACCGACTGCGATATACTCTATTTATCTATCAGTAATCCTTAAACAGAATTGGAAATTTTCATTTCAAATTGTGAGGCTTGTTCCGTTTTCCACTTTCGGTTGAAATGTATTTGCTACTAATTTCAATATAATTCTTTTTTGAAGTTAAAAGATTGATTTATTGTATATGCAATTGTTGAACTTCTGCTTCGTAGGTTCCCCTAAGTGTTTTAATATGTATATAATTCAACTTTTCGTTCTAATGTTGTTAAAGAATCAACGCATACAGCATACTAATAATTATTTTTACTCGTATTCAATTACAAAAATAAAAACTTTAAATCTTAAACACACTCAATTCTTTATAAAACATATACTTAATATTCGTATTAATAGATTCTTAATCCATTCAAATTTTCAATTCTGGTTTGATTTCGAATCGAAAAGTTCAAACCAGTTCAGGAAACCAATATACGCGTTTTCCCATTGGAAACAGAGCGTGAAAAACGAAATTTAGTACAAGCCAACCAACAGAAAATCGATGTCAACAATTTTGTTGAAATAAATGCAGCCAAATACATATGCATATGTACAAAGGAGTTAACTGAATTGACAATTATCAAATCAGAGATTTTTCTAATGTAAATTTAAATGTGAATGTAAATACAGTGGAATTTGATTGACATTGACCAAACAGATTGATGCCACGGGTTCATCAATCAATGCCACAATGTTCTGTTTGATATTAAAGTATTGATTGTGGTAGACCCAATTTTAGAAAAATGTATATTCAGGGGTGTCACGGAAAGCAACCGAAAACCATTTCATTTTACTCCCTGTTCCCATTAAAAATGGGAAAAAGGGAGTTATAAAGTACTGCAAATGTGTGTAACAGACAGAAGGAGGCATTTCCGACTTCACCCCCGCACGCCCCGCACCCCCGCAAATCGCAAAAGACTCCCACAACCACAATTTTAAAGATACACATGTATGTTTAATCAATGTCTTTCGGCTGTGTAAGTTTTAACACGATCGGATAAATAGCACCAAAGTTATGGAAGAATCTATTTCGCCTGTCTCAGCAGGCAGAAACAACAGTTTGACATGCACTGTGCAAATTGAGTACGCTGCTTGCTTGTGTTGCCGCTGAACTGCTTGAAATGCAAGTTGGGAGCAGGGAGTCTCGTAGTCGGGCACACTCAACTAGAGTATTCTTACTTGTTAAAATTTGGTCTGTTACTAATTCAATTTCAAATAAGACTACCAAATATATATTTCCGTTGCTATCTGTTTTGTTAACTGTAGTTAGTTTTTGGGAGCATATACAATACCTATATATATATATATTGTTGCTGCCACAAATCCACAGGTTCGTGTAGAATCCAGTTGCTGCATTTGTTGTTGTTGTTGTTTTTGTTTTTGTGGCTTGTTACAGGCTGCATAACTAAAGCTGGTCTGCATTGTGATGTAATGTGACACCAGCTGCTTAATGTTTTGGTTAAAAGCATTTTAAGTGAAATGCAACACACACACACACACATACACACACATACACAAGTTAGTTAGAAAGGATGTGAAAATGAAAGGGGCACACCTCCGCGTTGCACGTTGCCATTTTTGGATAGCTGCTGTCGCTGCTTCCATTGCAGAGAGTACAATAACTCAACGCCTTTTACTGGCCGCAAGTGCGAGGCACAAACGCAAACTCATCAAGGCATACACACACATACTATGTATATGTATGCAGACACACTCACACACACACACACACACACATACACTGGCAATTTGCTAAAGCGAAAGGTTGCAACATATGAGGCAAAAAACGATGCAACAAGCAGCAACACCACAGCATTCGAGTCTTGGCCAACAGCAACAAACGCATAGCGACAATGTTACAATGGGACTCATTCACCATATATTCGGTATAAAAAAAACTTAAGTTTTATAATTAGTCGCTATAAAGGAAGAACTAATCTAAAATACTAAACTCGTCAGATTCTAGGAAAAATAAATAATTTATTGCAGGTACAACAAATTTTCAAAATTTCTTAAAAAAGTTGAACTATGCCAAGCATGTTAGGATCAAGAAATTATTAAGCTATCGACATATTGATAATAGAATGAACTTAAACTTGAAATAAGTTACACTTGGGGGTGTCATGGAATTCCCTAGGGTTCGGTTTTATTTAAGATCGGTTGGAATTGCAAAACCAACCGAAACCAAATCTCTAGACATTTCCATAACAACCCCGACTTATATGGGTTCTGTGATTTCTGTGACACCTAAGAATTGGCATTCGGTTGGAAGAGCTTTCCGTGAAACCCCTGTTACTTATTCAGCCCTGCCCTAACATACACATTCGAAATATTTCTTCAAAAAAGAGTGTAGCATACTTTTAAGAGCAGAACTTTTAAGTTAGTTTTCGAAGAGCCTAAAAGTGTGCCATGTATAGGAGTTGAATTCAGAACAGCCGTAGAGCTGCGATTTGTTAAGAGAAAGAGATCAAGCTTTATGTTAAATAATTTATAGTATCTACGACAATAGTCGATGTTTTATTACAAAACTTATCAATATTTGGTATACCACATTATTGCAAAGTGAAGTCTGACAAATATTGCTCAAGAATAGCAAAAGCAATCGATTTGAATAATCAAGTAGCTGGATTCTATTTACTCTAGTCCACAAATTGACTGACATTCTGCATGCATATGACAACTTTTAACCACTGTGCAGTGTCTGGGGATGGTGGGGCTTGGTTAGAGCATCGACAAGAAACAGCGACTGCACAACATCATCATTCATTTGCGCTCAGGTGCGTTTTTGTGCGCACTTTTTGGCGTCAACACACACACACACACAACAACACACACACCAATACACACACACTAAGGCAGGTAACGTTTAGTTGTGTTTGCTTCTGGTTTGTGGCTTGGTGTCTGTTGCATACCCTGTGGCGCTTTTATAATCTTTGCAACGGCTGCCATTCGCGTTGCCAGACGCGTAATGCAAGTCAGCCTAAGGTGAAAGACACTATACACTGAGCAAAACAATTGATAGTCAAATTGCTTATGTCGTTAAAAATACTTATTCAATAAATATGGTTTCATTGTGTCTATTTACTCAGTATGTTTTTTCATTATTCATGGCTCTTATTTATGTCATTGCATTGCTGAACTTCGAATTCCCTTTTTAAATATGAATGTTGGTCCCGTTCACAGTTTCACTTTCAACTTAGTTTCCAAGAAACGTGTGTAGCATACTTTTTGGAACAAAATATAATCAACCTTGGATTTGTTGCACAGAAACTATCGATGACACTATCGATGTATCCAATTTCACAACCGAAGATAGTTTTTCAATACCAACAATATTTATGCTAAGATTTCTCATCATTTCTGTTTCAAAAGAGTTTCAAATTTATGATTTGAAATTAGAATTAAGTAATGTCGACATGTTTTTATTCTTAGATTACAATTTTTGAATCTGAAAAGAAAGGTTAACCTAAATGTTAAACTGTTTATCTGAGCATTTTGCTTATACCCACTATTTCTTAGAAATTTACTATCAAACATTCGAGTGCTTAAAAATAACTATTTTATTTAGAACTGCGCAGAATTGAATTAATTCAAAATCATAATTATTATTTTTAAGTTTCGATAGTAGCGAAGTTTTTGTCTCAAACTATCGAAACTATCGGATGGCAAAACTATCGACAGTCTAACCGCTCTATTGTACACTTATTTGAAATTAAAAAGTTTTAAAAATAATGTTTTAAAAGTGAAATATGAATCAGTTCAGCATATTTAATGAATTGCTGCCAAAGAGGTATATAAGTATTATATATATCCTGATCGTTATGTCCGTTCGTCTGTCCATCTAGAGATGCCAAGTTCAAGATTGCTTAACATTTCGAAAACTTCCCCAGCAAATAGAAATTGAAACATGCACAATTTAAAAGATAATTTAATATACTGTAGACATATCATACCGATTGACTTAATTTAAGTAGTTTTTGTGTTTTGTTTTTCTCAGTGTATACAGGTATAGCTTTACGACAACTATGGCATGACATTTTTGGCGGTTGTTTGTTATAGTTATGGTAACTTATGCCTGATTCCGCTTGGCTAAGTTCATCCCAGTCCCAGTTTAAGTTTCAGTTTCAGTTTCAGTTTCAGTTCCAGTTTCAATTCTAGTCTTGGTCTCTGTCTCTATCTCTGTCTACTATAAGTCTTTGTCTTAGCCGTTTTCTCAGCCTTAATTCCCTAACTCCCAGCATTGCAGACTTTATATGTATAATACAACGCCAGCATAGCTTAATTCAATTGCGACAAGTGGCAAAAAAATCGAAATAGTTTAAAATTCCAACTAAACAAACAGTTTTAGCTGTTTAATCATCATTACCATGAGTTTATAAAGCTGTTCAATGAATAAATAAGAAAGGGTTTGCATAGTCACCAGTTTATGCGAGTATTGAACTCATTTTAACTTACACGTTGTTCGCTTTAAGCTGGTATTTATAATCTAATATAAAAAATAAAACTGCCATTTTGTTATTGAGAATTATTATGATAATTGCAAGTGAGAGTTTACAAAAAAAAAAAAAATATGGATAACTTAAACAAACTAAGACTTATTTGAAAAAGAGAAGTTAAAACTTTTAATAGATTCCCTGAGAATTTCAAGCATGTGTGTGTATATGGAAGAATTAAAATTAGAGTACAACATTTAAACAATGAGAGTTCAATATGAATAAATAAACTGAAGCGTTTAATGAGGTATTTTTTGTTGTTTTTAGTTGATTGTCATTGCTTTACTCAGCTGCTCCACATCATGTTGCCTACGTTGATTCTCGGCCTCAATAACTTGGTTAATATCGGGCAAAAAGCCGAGTTTCTCATACTTGGCAAAGACGCGCTTTTGCAGCTCTGGCTGATACCGCCAGATGCTGTCATCGATAATGGGATTGATGAGTCGTGTCTTGTTGTCGGGCTCCCGATAATGTTGCAGCTGGGCAAACTTAATGGGCACCGACTTGGGTTCGCATTCACCATTCTGGGCACGGAAAATTGGAAAATGATTATGCAGTCCAACAACAAACTTGGTGGAATGCAAACATTTTGTGGCCGCATATCGATCACAATGTTCCGCAACGCGTTCCACATGCTGCAGCATATAATAGTAGCTGGGCAGCTTCCTATAGACCTTGGGGCGTTCCGGATAGCGCGGAAAGTAGACGTTTCTAAAACAGAAGCTTGCCCAATCATCGCATTTATCTTTTTCTCGCTCATAATCGGGCACCTTGTAAGCTAAATCGATTAGATCCGACCAATTGGTGACATTGCCCAGTGGCATGATGACCTCATCGATGTCAAAGACACCAATGTAATCATATTTGTACATGTTACGATAGAAGCAATCATTATATGGTATCATCTCATTCAATATGCGATTAAAGCCATCCGCATCCATGGCATAATGATGAAAATTTGGCTGTGCATGTGGCTCACCACGGCCCAGCGACAAGGGACGCAGCTCCACAAAGTTCGGACTATCCTTGAGATAGTCTTTCAGCACGCGTGTCATATTGGGATGCATCTGTGCATCATAGAAGACCACCTTATCCGCGCCCAGCATGCGCATCAGCTCAAGCCATTCAATCAGGCGCCAGGATAAATCTGTATAAATGAAGTCCATTGCCTTAACGCAAACCATGAATCGAAGTGGTTTCTTTGATTTTGTGTGCTCCTGCGGCTTTGGGTGCTCCTTTTTTGTATGTGGCTTGATTTTGATAATTTGTTTAGTATGCTCTTCATCCTGCTCGTAGACAACACGCAACAGATTCTTGGCCCGATCACAGGGATCTGCTACCAATGAGACCATCTCGGGCACGCCCTGCGTCGTCAAGTCAATGGGTTCAGGCTGTTGACAGCTCATCAGTGTTGGGAAGACGCGTCTTGGTGCACCACCAAAGATCCAAATGATCTTGTGATCGGTGACGGGCACAGTTAGCGGCTCGGGGCGATCCTTATACCAAAATTGGCAATACGTTTTTGGATATTTCTGTTCATTTCTGCTGGCATACGAATTGATCATGGTCAGCAGACGCACCACCGGTGCCTCGGGTATGAATTCTCTGTTATCAAAGTAGGCGCCAAAGAGATAATACGTTAGGTTCTCACAATGCGCCACCTGCCAGTAATCGTTGTGAAATTCAATATTCATAAAATCGGGAGGAAGTGCACATGTGGTGCCAGCAGGAGGCTGTGGTCTGCGCGACAGCTCCTCGAGCGGAAATGAGGGCATCTCCTCGCGGATAGCCTTCAGACGCTGGCCCCAATTGGGTTCTACGAATGACAATGATTAGGAATCGAGTAGGTTTTTCTAATTATTGGTACTTACCTTCGCGCTTATCAATCAGCAGCTCATCGATGGGCACCACACGCTCTCTTCGCATATGGGCCACATTGGGATAATTGAAGTTATTTAAGGAGAGCAATACCAAAACAATAAACACAATGATGCTCACAAAGATTATTTTGAATAGACGTGTATGATTTGCTACCATTATTATTATTATATGTTTGATGATGTGGATCAGTAGCAGATCAGTATGTTTCACGTTCACGTTCACGTTCAACGTTCGACGTGTGTCTTTCAACAAGTTGTTCTAAAATGCAGCCAGCAGTTTCACTTCTGTTCTCTGTTTGCCCTCATCCACAAAGTAACTACAACGTTGACTTCGACTTCGACGTCGACGTCAACGTTGACGTTGACGTTGTAGTACACTTGCTATATAAACGCAATATTTGATAAAAATGTTTTTTAGCTGGGCCTCTGTCTGTATATATGGTTCATGCAAACACATTTTTGTACATGAGTAGATATGCTTTTTATTATTAATTTTTACCTGCTGCTCTGCTCTGCTCTGCTCTACTCAACAAAATTACTAATGCTTTGGAAGTCGTAGATTAAAGACAGTATCTTTCTTCATTTTGGCAGCCAATCATTAATGCTCACTTTGAAATTGTTTTACTTGATATCTATGTACATTTGCAATCTCTTTCTTTCCTACTTCTCTTTTAGTAGTTTTTGTTAGGAGTCAAAACCAATTATTGATAAAAACAGTTTACATTTTGGGTTTATTTCGAACTAAACATGGGTTGTACCTGCTTTTCTGAACATTACTCAGCACACACAATATTCGAATTGTAGAGTTTCAGAATCAAAAGCGAATAGATCCAACAGCACTTTCAGGATAACGAGAGTCCCTGTTCTTTTGGTTAAACATATTTCGGTTATTCTAAAGTTCTTTCAAATATCAAACGCACGCAATTTATCTAAATTTTATAAAGAATAAGAAAGAAAATTTAGCTTCGACGCGCTCTTGCAGCAAAGTTTTGCATATAATAACTTAATATACCATCAAGTGTTCGTATGACAGCTTTGGGTCAAACTTAGTTCAAATGTGCAGAACATAATAATATTGTGATAGTGGTTGAGATATCAAATATAAAACACCTCAACGCGAGCTTCAAGTCTAGTGACGATGCACATTCAAGCCACAAAACTTCTGATATCAATATAAATAAGCACGCTGCAAAAGTTACTTAGCTGCAAATCAACGTGCCGAATGCAAAATTAATTTTATTATTTAAAACACTTTTTATATTAATCAGCAGATTCTTCGTCACAATATGTGATATCAGAAGTTTTGTGGCTTTTTTCAATCCGTTCAAGTCTCTGATCTTCAATCTCTGAGGCTCTTTTTAATATAGCCCTTTTTGCACCTTTATTCAAATATCTTTAATTTAATTTGCCCTTACCTTAGTTTCACAACCACCGTGTTGCTTCGTAACTAGAGTGGACCGTCGAACACACTGACATAATGCTATTTAACTTTCGCACCCTTCGTGATGCTTCGGCGTGGTGCTTCATAATGGTTCTAGAGTTGACCACAGTGATGCATTAACAAAATTGAAATTCAATTAATATGCCCTGCACAAAATCAATTATCCACGTGGAGGCAATAACTTTGCGGGTTCCACTTTTAGTTTCTGCAAGTTGCTACACTTGCAATCAAAAGCAACAACAGTAACTGCAACATGCTAAGCGAGTGAAAACATGTTGACATTAACAGTTTTCGTGTTGCTTCGTCACTAGCGTGGACTGTGATTATTCCTATTGCAGCTATATATATAGTCATCCTATTCTGATCAAATCTTATCAGCATGTCAACAACATACTTAAACTTACAATAAGTGATTTTGGCTAAGATTTAGAGATTGAGATTGAGAGATTGGCTAACTTGAGAAACCACAAAAACTTATAATTCAGCATAAATTCGTTATTTTTGGTTCTAAGCACGTGTTTATCTCTGAGCTCGAATCCAATTCAAATTATCTTTAGACTATCTTCTTTATAGAAGTTCAAAAGTAATCACTAAACTTTTTACATAACTTCTTTAACACAGACTTAAGCACGTTTTTCCACAGAGCACAAAAATCTTCTTTTAACCTTATGCATAAATGTCATTAAGAATTCTGAACAATTAAACATAAACATGTCAATGCGTCAATTGTGAATCTAAATAGGGTATTTAATGTTCAACTATTAAACTGTTTACAGGGCATCTCAGAGCAGAGCATTTTGGGAATCTTAGTTTTGTCTATTTGGAAAAAACTTGGGTAAACAAGGCTAACAAGTGCTGCCCTAAAACACCCAACCCTCCCCAGATAACACTGTTAGTTAACAGTTGTCGGCTCGGCTCGGCTCTGCTGTTGGATTCTGTTGCAGACGCAACAACACGACACGTTGCGTCATTGTGTGGCAGGCATGCTGTGTGGCAGACAGTTGTTCAGTAGTCAGCTGAGTGTCAAAGATGTCGCATGTGGCGCTCTGCTAAACAAGCTGCTTAGAATATGATAACTCACTTATCGCTTATCAGCTCTTTATCACGTCCCAATAAAATAACAAAATTTTTATGTTAATTCTGCAGTAGATTGTGAGTATTTGATAATCTCATCGTGAAGTTGATTGCACATAAAATGTGATATTTTTTCTTAAAACTATGTATGTATGTTTGCAAAAGTATTTGTTGTTCAACATTTTGACGAAATCTAGGTACAAATTTCTTCTTTCTTCTATTTTCAACTTAATTGTTGAGCAAAAAATAGTTTTCTCAAGAATGTTATCGTTAAGATATCATTATCGTTATGATTGCCAACACCAACTGCTAATTGTTTATCCCTGGGAAAATATGAAATGCTGATTAATGTTTGTTAACATTTTACTATTATGCTTAAGTCAAGTATGGAACAGAATTGATTGGCTAAATCAATACTAAAATTCATAAAAATAAATTCAATTAGATCATGCTGCAGCAGTGGGGAGGAAAAGAAGTTTACAGGGAGGTAAACGAAGTCAGGTTTTTTATACCCTTGCAGAGGCTATTATAATTTTGTCTCGAAATATGTGACACATTGAAGAAGACGTCTCAGAAAAAAAAAAATGTATATTCGTGATCAGCATCAACTGTCGAGTCATGTCCGTCTGTCTGTCCGTCTGTCTGTCTGTCCGTCTGTTTATATGCGAACTAGTCCCTCAGTTTTAGAGCTATCGTGATGAAACTTGGCACAGATGCTTATTCTTTCTGCAAGCAGTACATATGTTACAATCGGCCAGATCGGACCACTATAACATATAGTTGCCATAGGAACGATCGCTTGAAAAATAAGTTTTCTTATGCAAATGTTTTCGGCACGCGGAAGATTACATTTCTTGCTCGTTTCTTTTATTTTCTTAGTTAGTTAATGTCAAATTTTAAAATTTTTGAAGTTATGCTAATCCTAAGCTGAAATGCAATTTAAATTTAAATTTTGAAATTTAATAAACGGATTAACGTTAAGAAGGGGAGCATATAAAAGTACAAAAAGCAAAAACAATCTTTTCATACAACATTCAAATTTCAGGGTGAGCTAATTAAGCTGCTTAGCAAATGCATTCATTTATAATATGATTGATGAATGAACTAAGAGAAATTTAGCTCATTTTGCGTAATTGTCAATTGTGCGTGTAATATGTAATTTTTTACTCCCTGTTCCCATTCAAAATGGGAAAAAGGGAGTTATAAAGTACTGCAAATGTGTGTAACAGACAGAAGGAGGCATTTCCGACTATATAAACTATATATATTCTTGATCAACAGCCGAGACGAACTAGCCATGTCCGTCTGTCTGTCCGTCTGACCGTCTGTCCGTCTGTATGAACGCGTCGATCTCAGAGACTATAAGAGCTAGAGACACCAAACTTGGCATGCAGGTTCCTGTAAACCATACGCAGTTTATTTCAAATTTCGGATACAGTTTGACATGCACTGGGCAAGTTGAGTACGCTGCTTGCTTGTGTTGCCGCTGAACTGCTTGAAATGCAAGTTGGGAGCAGGGAGTCTCGTAGTCGGGCACACTCCACTAAAGTATTCTTACTTGTTTAGAGTTGTACTCATTAAAACTAGTTTAAATGGGTGTAACAAAACGGTAGGTACATATTATACAATATTAAGTACTTTTGCATATACTTCAACACTACATTACATTGACAGGAGTTCGAGGGATTTCATATTTTCGACCTTCTGTGTTGGAATTCGGTTGGAAGCGTTTTCCGTGACACCACTGATTGTCTGTCTTTCCGTCTGTCTGTCTTGATTAACGCATTGATATCAGACATATGTATCAAATTCATTGATTACAGTTTGTCGCCTTATCGAAAATAACCAATTAAGCTACAGCTGCACAAAATGTAAAATGTTTAAAGATAAAACCCATCATGCTTATCATCAGCTTTCTTGAACCATACGAAAACAGAGAAACATACAGGTTATCACACAGCCACATTTAGATACAGGGTATTAGTTAGTCGAACTATTTGCCATTTGCTTTTTCGTAGCTACAATTCATTTATTTTCATGTTTTATTACAATTTTTTGTGTTTAAATTTTTATTATTCATTAGCTTTGTATGTTTCCCTGATATAACAAAAATGGTTGCACTTCTAATTAATTGCATTATATAAATTAAACAAGTGGAAACGTTGCAGTTGGATGCTCTCGACTCCGATATACTCTTTTTTTTTTAGTCTATTTAGGGACTTGGCAATAGGCGCGGCAATAACATAGATCATAATACTTTGTTTACCTAAACAACTCATATTATTATATCAACAAATGTACGTTTATGGGGATGAACGTTCGGACAATCAGGTATTTCACAGACTCAATATACTCTTTTATGCATTTTGAATAAAAGTACAATTTTAACAAAGTTTTTAAGAAATCCCTGTTTGATTTTTCTGAGCTCTGGTTAAGTTTACATAGAGACATACCTTGAACAAATCCAATATACTTTTTGTTTTGTACATTTTTGAAAAAGAGTATTAAAACTAAAACAATAATAACAAGTCGCATGTTGTTCAACTGGCCAAAAGCAATTCCATGTTAAATAAATATGTTTCAAAACTTGTTTGCATACACACCTACATATATACCATATTAGTGGTGCAGTTTTTGTAGACAAAATGACAAAATAATTATAATTATATGAAGCAACAAGGGAACTGGCACATGCAAAGAGCGCTTGAGAACATATAAATATATTTTTTTGTAATTAAATGTTCAGCTCTAATCCAATGGGAACAACGGCTCTGAATAAAAACTACAACAAACAAACAATCAAAAAATGAACAAACAAACTACACTCACCAATTTAAACAGGACCAGTAAGTTAACTCAAGCGGAAGCGGAAACGAAAACGACATGCAGCTACAATGGCGCCTAGCAACAACAAACAACAACAACATAGCCAAGAACAGCAGACAGAAGATACATATAAGCTGTCGACAGCATCTTAGTCCAGAACCTATATTGAAATATTTGAAACTCCTATGGGACGATCTATTATTTATCGATATCGATGAGCTACACTGAGTTAAATATCTCTTAAATATAAGCTAGTTTTCAGGCATTCAAATAATCAAAAGGTATACTTTTCGGCTCGTATGAAATTACAATATTCAGAATGGAGAGTTTCCAAAATGTAGAACAAGTTTTATTTCTCAGTTTTACTCTCAGAATGAACGTAGTTTCGGATTTTCGTCATTTGAGTGGCAATATCGTTCAACTGATTCGTTCAGTAGTCAAATTACACTGAGACAAATGTGTACAGGGTATAAAAAAAAAGTAAACAAAACAAAACAGCTCAAAACACAAAACATAATCAAACAACAAACAGAAAACAGAAAACAACATGGCACAAGCTTGCCATGTTTTTTGTTAATTAAAATTGGCACAGCAGGCAACAACAAAAACAACAATAACAACAACAACAATAACAACCATAACAACATAAGCAATAACAAATTTTTGCATTTTCATCAGCAAAACATTTTGGCCAAAAAAAAATGTGAAATGCATTTTAAAGAAATAGTTAAAAGACAGTTCGACATTTAAATATTACATTTATGGGTTTTGGATTTGGATTTGGATTTGAAATTGAGTTTTTGGCGTTTATTAGGATTACATTGCAAATCTGACAATAACTGCATCGCATGGCTATAGAATTATCTTAACACAAGCAATAAATAAACGTGTATTAAAGCACATTGGTTTGGGTCAAGGGTCACAGTTTTCATTTTCAAAGTTTTCTATTGCATACTTTATTTGTAAGACGAGATAATAATATCTAGCATACTTTCAGAGGTTTGAGATTTATGTTAATTTTGACAGCAACAAACTATAATTGAATACTTAAAAGCTTAAAAACATCCTAAATAACAACATGAGTAAATTTCGAAAATGCGTTTTTACAGATACCATCAAATAATAATCAGAATCAACATGATTTGTTAAGAAATTAAACAGTAAATGTTTAAAATAAGCAACAATGTTTTAAAATTAGTTAATCTTATTAGTTCGATATTTATTTAATTTTAATTTTTCCATCCAAATAGAAGTTTTGAGTACGGTAGTCGGAAATTTGAAACTTCGCAAATTTTATTTCCGAAGTTTTTACATACACAACAAGATAGAAATATATACCTCTCCAGAAAAGGTTTGCATAAGAAAACTTATTTTTCAACTTATTGTTCCTATGGCAGCCATAAGATATAGTGATCCGATTTTGATGAAATTTGGTCAACATGCATAAACTGTCCTTAAACATAGGAAAAAAGTGGGTTGGGTTGAGTTATCTTGAGAAAGAAAATAGTTTTTCATATAAAAACTTATTTCCAACCGATCGTTCCTTTGGCAGCTATAAGATATAGAAGTCCTATTTCGATGAAATTTTGTCATCTTGTATAAACTGTTCTAAAAAATAGAAAAAAGTGAGTTTGGTCGAGATATTTTGAAAAACACAATATTTTTTCAAACAGAAACTGATTTTCAAGCGATAGTTCCTATGGCAGTTATATGTTATAGTTGTTCGATCTGGCCAATTTAACTATAGGTACTACCTGCAATAAGAAGAAGCATTTGTGCCAAGTTTCATCAAGAAAGCTCTAGAACAAAATCTAGAGAAAAGCATAAAAACAGACGGACAGATGAACAGATGAACGGACGGACATGACTCGGCTGGTGATTCTGATCAAGAATATGCGTTGCACATTTCGTAACAAAATTATAATATCCTCTGCATATCAAAATTTTGAAAACCATAAGATTTAACAGATTTAAGAGAGAGTTGAAAACCAACAACTGTATTCGCACATTATTGATTTAACGATCCGATATAGCCGGCACCAGATCAAGAATACAAATGCTTTACGAAGTTGAAAATGGTTCCACAAAAGCGTTTTGCCAAAAAAGAACTTAAAAGTTTATGTGGTATTCAATGGTAAGCAAATAAATAGAAAAACTGCTTAAACATAAACTTGTATGTGAATAAATAATCTAATTGAAAACTTGAGTTGCCATAAAGCTTCTTAACACGGGTCTCTTAAGTTATGCAGCATAGATTTACCTAAATCTTGGCTAATTTTTTATTTTCTATTATTTAGTATTTTTATTTGAAGCTGTGGCTAGAGTTGAGGAGTTGGGCAAATGGCAGCGCCAACGCATTGTCCATTCAGATTGCGATTTATGTGCTGCCAATAAATTTACTCAACACTTTGGCCCCAACTAATACAATATTTACATCAAATTGTTGTAATACATGGAAGGCGGGGCAGTACATGAGGATGGGGGGAAGCGGACGTCTGAATAAAAAATTGCAGTGCGTATTTTTCAGTTGAGTTTTGCCGGGGTAGTCAAACAGCAGCCAAGTGCTTCAAGGGTTCGAGCTCCTCCTCCCTCTAGGACTGTCATTTAAGTTAAAAGCGCATTTGTAAGTGCGCCCTGACTACACCAAGTGAAGGATGAATGTGGGTGGCTTTGTGTATATGTGTGTGTGTGTGTGTGTGTATGAATAGAAAGGACTTCGGCACCGACTACTGTTGCTGAGCATTGAGAATGAGTACGGGGACTTTGAGTCTTTGGGTCTTTGGGTCTTTGGTCTGCAAGCCAATTTCAATCCCTGTGCGCTTTTTAAAAGCAAATCTGGCACAAGCTGCGCACTTCTTAGCGCATTTAACGTCTCTTGTGCAATGTTTTTTAGCAGCTTTTCCTCTTTACTCCCCTTTGGCACTTTATGATGGCGTTAAGTGTTAAACGCTGCCAGATCAGTTCGGTCAGTTCAGAAATTATGACATTTATGATGACAAATATTAAGCATAACTAGCATTTACATTTCAAAACATTAGCAACTTACTTTCTAATTACATTGATTAGCTTAATTAACAATAATGTTTCGCTTGTAAAAACTGCGAATTTTCTAAACACACAATTTGGTGTACAACACTTTCACTTCCACGGAAAGTAAAACATTTTATTTCAATTTAAGAAACTCAGCAAAGATATGTATAGAGTCTAGCATTCACAGTGATTGAACTGTTTTTACATTTGGTAAATATTTAAGAATTCAAATGACTAACAAGAGATTAGATCCCATCTTTGATCGAATGTCAAAGCTACAGCAAGCTGCTCTTTGTGCCAATAAAGGCATTGAAAGTAAATAAAATATATGTTGTACATATATATTCTATTTAATAGGGTAATAGAGTTCAACCTGCAAAATTTAATGATTCTAGCTAAAGCGGCGTGGGAGATACAGACTTTGCTTATTTGTGGGGGCGGGGGTGGGCGTGGCCAAATTTTTTTTAGTCAGATCAATCAAGGAAGTGATTAGTAGCCTTTGTGCAAAATTTGGTTACTCTAGCTATAAAACTGTGGAAGATATAGGTTTTTGCGGTTTGTGGGGGAAGGGGTGGGGGTGGGGGGGAGATCTTGACACTTTGTCTGCCTATGGTATATACCAACATGTATACCAAGTTTGGTTGCTCTAGCTTCAAAATTGTGGAAAAAACCTGCGTTCATACTGACAGACGGACGGACAGACGGACACTTCACAAGCCCAATATACTCTTTTTTCTGTTTTTCTTCAAAAAAATTAAAAAATGACCAAATCAAAATCGAACCGAGCATAAATTTGCACAACTTTGCTTGAATGGACACTAGACCCGTGTATTTATTTTTGCATTTGTGAAAACTCAATGCAACTTTGAATCAAATAAATGTTTTATTTAAGAATTTATACGTAAGAGAACATTTTGAGAAAGCATCTCAGGCGTGATATTGAATTGAATTTTGATTTAGCTAGTGTACAATATTTAACTTGAGACTAATTAGAAGCTGAACTGAAGAAAATGTACAATTTTGAATTTAAGAGCCAAGGATTCAGGTTTCGATTTGGCCATTGCACAAATGTGCATGTTTGCCAACTATATGTCCAACGATTTGTTGCCATGCCCTGGACTTTGACATTTTTCATTTATCCTTCTAGTTGCTGCTGCTGCTGCTGCTGCTGCTGCTGCTGTTGTTGTTGCTACTGCAAGTTTCCTTGTTCGCCCAATAACCCCATTTAAACTTATGACAGCCGGAGCCAAATGAAAGTTTGCTCTTTTGCTTTGGCTCAATAACACTCGACATGGGCAAACAAAAATGTAGCCATTAGTTAAAGTTGGCTTACTTCCCTTCCCAAACGCTTTTCGAAAGTCCTTCCGTTCCTTTTTAGGGCCAACCGAGTGCCATAATAAGTTTTGGAGCGCAACTTTACACAGTTTTTGAAGTGCAGCTAATAAGAAATGCGTAGAGTGTTGCTTCAGCGTGTCGTTCAAGTGTATTGAGTGTGTATGTGTGTGTGTGTGTGTTTAAGTGTGTTGGTGTGGGTGTGTAAATATTTATTTTGAAACTCGTCAAGTTTTGCGTGCGATTGGAATTGAAATTGGGCTTTGGTCATTCAATTCCTGCACAAGTCGAAATCCAGCTTCGACTTCGACACTGCACACGTTTCGCACATGGTCATCTTAATACTCTACCAGAGGGTATTATAATTTGATCACCAAATGTGTAAGCGTCTGTGAAATGTGTCTTACAGAAATTTGGCACAAATGCATCTACAGTCGAACTGCTTCAACACGAATTTTCTGTAAAAGAAAAGCTTTGCATTTAAATACATAATTTTCAACCCATTTTTGCTATGACAGCTATAAGATATAGTCACCCATTAAGTGGAAAAATCTGTATACAAAAAACTGAATCGATCAACCGATCGTCCCAATAGCAGCTATGTATTGCGATCTAACCGATTCCAACATAGGTACTTTCTGTAGAAAGCAGAAGCATCTGTGCCAAGTTTCATAAAGATAGATTTAAAACTAAGTACTCAGAAACGCATATGAATCAAATGGACAAAGCAAGAAGATACATATATACTGAATACGTTACAAAAATTATAATACCTTATGCAGGGATGCAGCCACGAAATATCTAAATATGAACAGGGTACAGGGTATCCTTGAAGTCGATCAATTTTGAAATAGCACTCTTATTTGCCAAAGTTGTATTTAGGTTTTCTTGTTTTCTTGCTTATTTCTAAAGTCAATTGAAGAAAATTTCACTCACACTCCATTCGCTGAGCTCGAGTTTGTGTTTCTCTTTTTGCTCTATGTGTCTGTGTTTGTTTGTGTGTGTTTTTTTGTGTGTATGAGTAGATTGCAAGTGCAATGTGTGTACGTTGTTGCATCGAATAGGTGTAATTAGTTGAACAAGTTTCAAATGAGTTTGTTCGCATCAATCAGATGAGAAGATTGTTGCACTTTGTATTTAAAAGCGAAAAGTGTTCTATAACACGCAGCAAACTTTTTGCAATCTTCCTTCCGATACCCTGGAACCATTGAAAAAATGTATAAGCTCGACCTTTTTTAAATTTTTGGATATGCCATCGCCAATATTGCAGCCAAACTGAAAGAAAATCGAGTTAGAACCACAATTTTGATTATTCTATTCGAAACATAAAAAGAAAAAACAACAATAAAGTTAGTCAAGAAACGGTTTCCCACTATTTGTCAAGGGTACAGGGTATCTACCAGTCTAGCAAACCACATTTGTACTTGTTTTGTGCAAGTTTTGTAGGCATCCTTCCTTTTGTATACCTTTTGTATACCCATCAATCGCTATTCTGGGCCTTTTTTTTTGCAAACTCAAATCCAGTTTTAAGTTAAGCATTGTGTTATGAAAATTTAACAGAAGATCTAACTTAATTTCGATTTGATTTGGTTTAGAAAAGATATAGACAACTGCATAATCCTATATTTTAATCACAACGCACAGTGAAAATCTATATACATATGTATGTAAGCCCAAAGCTATGCCATTCCAATTGAATACTCAATGAGCCAAAAACAAGAGACAAGAAGAAAATGTTCGACAAGCCGATGATATATACCCTGTAAATAACATCCTTAAACACAGAACAGATGAGTTTGGTTAATATTTTTCATACACAAACATATTTTGTAACCGATTGTTCCTATGGCAGCTATATAGGATAGCTTAAAAACTTAAACACATAAAGTGGCACTTAAGCGCCCGAAAACTTTGATGTTAGAAAATTAATAAAATAAATATTAAAAATAAGATAAAGTTAATGGGAAGATAAATGTCATTTCCGACCACAAGAAGTGAAGAAATGGACAAACGAAATATCAGCTAAAGTTAAAAAATAAGTATATGAAAATAAGATAAATAAAAAATTAAATGAAAATAAGATGTTAGGAACTGCTTACTTTGATCGAGATACTTCTTGCAGTAAAAAGAAGCATTTACGCCAAGTTTCATCAGAATATAGATTTAAAACTAGAGACCAGTTCACTTGAGACCCAAACGTCATGGCCGACCACGTAAAACTTTGATGTTAGTAAGTTAATAAAAATAAGAATTAAAAAATAAGATAATAAAGTTTACTGAAAGACCAGTTCGCGTAGAAAAGTCATGGCCGACCACGGAAAGATGCCCTTAAGCGACAAAAAATAAGAACAAATGTTGCAAGATTAGAAAAATAAGATAAATAAAAAATACGAAATTTTGAACTGAGAAATTTTTGATGTGTATGCTGGCAAAGACCCGAAACAACTGAACAAAATGTTATTCAAGTCTAAGCTACTTAGAAAACTGTATTGATTAGTTAGACAAAGCAACTGTGACTGGATTTCAATATAGACAGCACAAAGTATTCAGAGTTACCTGACGTATGTATTTAGAGGTAGAGGCAACCCTGCTTAATAAAAATACAAATAAATTAAAGTTTAATTTCTACAACAGTTGAACGAAAAAGGTGCCATTCCTGATCAAAAGAGTTAATTTTCAATTGACTTTTTGAATGAAAAACAATCCATACATACTTTGTGCTCTTTGTTTTAGCAGTCTCACGTTATTCCTGAGCGACACATGCCATAAACGAATGTTTATTCCATAATGGAATGCTTCTAAAGCTCCCATCGAAGAATATAACAAGCAAATTGAACACATCGAAGTAATAAATGTTCGATACTTGAAATAGACTTGAACTGCGTATGGAATACGGCAATCTACATGGCATTTACGCTCTTATCGTTTCTGAGATCACAGCGTTCATACAGACAGACAGACGGATATGGCTAGTTTGACTCGATAGTTGATGCTGATCAAGAATATATATACTTTATTGTTCGAAAACGTCTTCTTCAATGCGTTACACATATGGTGACAATATTATATTACACTCTGAAAGGCTAAAACAACGTTCGACTCGGCTGTTGATGATTTCAAAAGATTATGAAAACAAATTGTCACAGGAACCCAATTGGAATTTTATGAAAAGCGGGATATGGAAATTCGTTCCATTCAATTCCAAACAAGAAAGAAATGTTATCTTCGGCCTGCCGAAGATATATCCCCTTGCAGAAAAGTTTTGCATAAGAAAACTTAATTTTCAATAGATGCTTCCAATGGCAGCTATAAGATTTAGTTGTCTGATTTTCATGAAATTAAGTCAGCATTTTATGCATGCTTAATGTGCTTAAACTTAGGTAAAGTAAGTTTGGTTGAGTTATTCTGTCATGTGTATTACCTGTAGATAGAAGTTGCATTTTATCAAGATAGCTTCCATACTGAGACTAGTTCGCACATGAACAGACACACCGACAGATAGACGGGCAGGCATGGCCAGTTCGATTAGGTTCTTGATGCTGATTAAGAATATATATATACACTATTATTCGGAAACGTCTGCTGTAATGCTATTCCATTTAGCTTAGTCTGTTCTTGGTCTGTCCTAAAAAAATGATTAAAAGCCATATTTAAATTTGCAAAATTTTTGTATACTGTTTACTTAATCAATGAATGTAGTTACATGCAAATATATTTGTACATAGATACATAGTTTGATATTTGTATTGTGATTTAATCTTGCGATATGTCCGCATCCGCATCCGCATCCGAATCCGCATCCAGATCCAGATTCAGATCCATATCGGATACGTTGAGGACTTCCACGTCATCCTTGATGTGCTGGCCATTGATGTGAACGGGGCCGCTGCCCTCAACCAGGGTGAACGTCACCTTTGCATCATAGAACTCCAGATTTGGATTCACAACGCGTACTTCACCAGCCTTTAGTACAGCAATTGGTATACAGACATTGTCTATGGGATAAAGTTCCTTGGAAATTTTAACCTCGACCACATTGTACTCATCCGCCTTGGCATCGGCGCCCAGCAGGATTTGCTTGACCATGCGTTTATGGCCACGCATAAGCTGATCGACTTCAGTTTCCCAATGGACGATCTTGTTTTCCGCAGTTAGCGTAGATCCATAGAAAGCATTCTCCCACATTTTCATTGTATTTCGAAAATTGTCAGCGAAAAAATATAAAATGCACGTGCTCAACAAAGCGGTCGATGGAAAAAAAGATCTGGCTGTTAGGGATGAGAGAAAAGGTCGATGCGTTGAGCTTTGGCGATGTTTTTAAGCGATGTATTTATGTACAGAGGTGCACCGTCGATATATCGATAATTTCTTAAAGCATTGCAAATTTCAAAATCCTTTATTTTTCAATAGTGTTCATTATGCCCAAGTCAGTTTTTATTATCTTGATCTAATACATTTCTGAAATGAAATTTGAGGTATAATTTAAATAAACTAACAAAAGTGGCTCTGCGAAATAAGGCCCTAAAAAAAAATTAAATAAGGCCCCAACAAAATATACAGGAAACAACAGCAAAGATTTTTTATTAAACTTGGGGTGTTATTTCTTCTGTTCTTTCTTTATATATTTTGCTTAGCCTTATTTCTTTTTTAAAAAAGAAGGACTGTACTAATTGTTAATTAGAATTATTCTTTCAGTTATTGTTGGAGCAATAGGAGGATTAAACCAAACTTCTTTACGTAAACTTATAGCATTTTCTTCAATTAATCTTTAAGAGCTCTACAAACTTCATTTTTAATTAGGAAATAAAACCCCAATTTTGAATATGAGTATTTTAGGGCCTTATTTCATTTTTTAGGAAATACGGCCCCAATTCTTAAGATGCATTTTTTGGGGCCTTATTTTCATTTATATTTAATATTTAATAAACAGAACTTTTTAAATAGTTTCCAAATGTGGCTTTAACCATTATCTATATCCAATATTCATCTTTATTCAATATTTTTACGTGGTAATTACACTATTTTAATTAAAACTAGTAAGAATGCTCTAGTCAAGTATGCCCGACTACGAGACTCCCTGCTCCCAAGTTGCACTTCAAGCAGTTCAGCGGCAACGCAAGCAAGCAGCGACTTTTTGCCTGCAGACACGGGGAAGTAGATTCAAAAACTTTGGAGTTTGTTAAAAGATATATGTGCAACAAAAATCTAACCTGTAGCTTCAAAATGGTGGCTTTAAGAGTGCATATTGCAGTATTGTATTAAATTTGCGGGGGTGCCGGGGCGTTTAACCAAAATTCGAAATAAACTTGATCTGCGTATACAGGAACCTACATACACAGTTTGGTGTCTCTAGCTCAGATAGGCTCTGGGATCGACGCATTCATACGAACAAACGGACAGACAGACGGATGGACGGACATGGCTATATCGACTCGGCTGTTCAAGAATATATATAGTTAACATATTGTTTTCTTATTGATATATCGATACTTTTCTTCGGTCAGTATCGATATATCAAGTACATTTCTAAAGGGCCAATAAGCAACACAGACTGTCTGTGATAACCAGTGCAGCCATATCAGCCTTTTTCAGGATGGATCTGTCCCTTTTTAAAATGAATTTGCCTGAACTTTTCAGAAACATCGCCTCTCTGGAAATCTCCCTTTATTTTTTATAATAAAATAACAAAATTGTAAACCATTTTAAATGTTTTTTTTTTTTTTTAATGTTAAAACAATTGGCAGAGCTGAAATCGTTGATTTCGATTGCGCAATGGCCATTTACTTGAAAGCGAGTTAAAATTAATAGCGCAATAGAATTGAACCTGCAAAATTTGATAATTCTAGCTAAATTTGGTTACTCTAGGTGTAGAACTGTGGAAGATAAAGGTTTTACCCGTTTGTTAAGGATGGGTGAGGGGGTGATCTTGACACTTTGTCTGCCTATGGTATATATCAATTTGTATACCAAGTTTGGTTGCACTTGCTTCAAAACTGCATCCATATGGACGGACAGACAGACGGACGGATATTTCGCAATACTATTTTTTTTTTTTTTTTTAATTTTAAAAAGAGTATAATAAAGGGAACATTTTTCAATATATATTTACGTTTTACATGTGTATGTATTTGCATTTGCATTTGCTAAACCAAATTAAAATATTAAGTACAATTATATATAACTTATATTGTTTGATTTGGTTGACCATTCATTTAGAACTTAGTTTAGGTCTATGCATTCATCGCTGCTATTGTCCTGCTGCTCCTTGTGGATCTTTGTCCTCCTGCTCGTTGTCCTCCTGCTCGTTGTCCTCCTGCTCGTTGTCCTCCTGCTCGTTGTCCTGCGGCTGACACTCGGACTCATCCTCACCCTCGACACGATCGTAGATGCGATAGGCCTTAAACTGACCCACCTTTTTGCCATCAACATAGTGGAAACTGTAGAAACAGCTGCGACACAGATACGCAGGATCATCCAGATGTTTATTCGACTTTTCCACAATAAAGACAAAGCTATTTTTACTACACAAGTTGCAGCAACGACGATTATAGGCGCTACGGGCGCGCATAAAAGGATACAAGCTGCGATTTAAGAACGTGCTCTTATGCTTATGCGGCACAAGGACCTCAACCTGTGAGAACGTAAACAAATGCTCACAGTTACCATGATGTAGATAGTGCATGGGCGAGCCCAGGCTACAAGTAAGCTCTATAAAGCGTGTGCTCTCCATGGATGCAAATTGGAATTGTTCGTGCTGCATGCCTTCAGCGTTGCGTGCCCAATTGGACACCGTTTTGGAGTAGTCACAGTTATTTGGATTGCGTGTATCATTATAAAAAGTGTTATTTATATAGAAATATGCAGGATCAGTATCTAGCTTAGGCAGCGGCGCTTCTGGATCTTCGCTAATTTCCACAAATTTCCTGCCATCGCATACGCAGGAGATCTTATCACGCAGCTCGCTCAAATAATTGCTGCCCAGGCACTCAAATTCTTCATGGAAAACGGGACTCTCCACTTTGTAGCCACGATGTGATGCACGTGGTGGTCTATAGACGCGCACAGTTATCTTCAACATGAACTCTTCAAGGGCAACAAAGTTAACGTTATCTTTTTTATCATTATGCATAGAATCTGTCATCGACTGGCGATAACCGTATTGTATGGGCGTAAAGGGATTACGACGAGATTTTTTCTTTTTCTCCATCAGAACTGTATAAGTCCTGGGCACTTCTCGGTCCATTTGCGGCCATATTAGACTTTCTCGTTGTACTTCGCCCGGCAGAAGTGTTAGGATTATTGAACTATCATCTGGCGTGTCAAGCCGCTGCAACCAGCTGGTATCCTCTGTCGGAGAGAGTGGTGAATGGGTTGCCAAGTAGAACGGCACATTTGGGTTGCTCAATTTTTCTTTATACTCATCAAGAAATTGACTTAAGTTTATTGGTGGCTGCGGTTCGTCCACGTGTTCCATAATGCTGCAATAAATATGAACAATTTTCGTAAGAATTATGTATACATATGTTTTACTAGCTGGTATAAGCCGGTGTTGTATTAGGCTAAGTATTTGACCTTAATTACCATTAACAAGTATTGTGTGTTTTCTATCTACTTTCTTTCTACTTTGTCGACCTTTCGGTTTGACTTTCCGAATTAAAAGAGCGATTTTATTGAAACTCAAGTCGATATCTGATTTGATAAAAATGTACTCATTATTAGTATTATCGATATAAAGTGTGACCACATTTTTCACTAATTTCAGAACAGTTTGCAACACTGATCTTTGCATCTATTCGCCATTACACAGTGCTGTAAAATGCGCTTTGACTTTTAACTGGAATTACAATAAATTCGTTTTCAGAATGTAAAGTGTGCTTTGCGAAAAGATTCAGTCAAACAGTTAGCTGTCTAAAACAGTAATAACATCGTTCGCTTGTTGTGATAATCCTAAAATCAAAAGCAACAAATTTAAATTTGGAGCCAAGTACAAACCGGCAATTGAGATCAAGTAACTCGCTGGTAAACATGTATACATACATATATATATAGTCTGATAACTACTATTTATATACATACATATATATATATATATATACATATATACTATATTTAGCTAATACATGTTCTTTTATTTAGTTATTATCTTGCACTTAACATTTTTTCTTCTTAGATTTCAAGCTGAGCGTATAACATGTATCCGTCTAACTTTTACAAAATGAAAAACTTTGCCAATCCAAAGACCATGTTCAAGTCGTGCTCCAACAACGATGAGTTCTCAACTACGCCAGTACAGAGCTGTACTCCAACTAGCCGTTCCAATAGGAACGGTCAAGGCAGCGCTCGCAGTGGCAGCGGCAGCGGCAGTGGCAGCAGTAGCAGCATCAGCTACAAGAGCGTCGTGAATGAGGCAAGTTGCAGCCGCAGCAGCAGCGTTTGCTCTCCCATATCGACTCCTCGATCCGATGTGAGTGCCAATGCCACGGCAGAGGCGACCTTTATTCCACAAATAGGTCCCAATGGCGATGATGGTGTCTCGGATGGTGTGGTAAGCGAATCGGAGCAGCTACCGGCGGAGCAGCTGCCGGCGGAGCCGCATCACCCATTGAATAGCGAATGGACTTTGTGGTATTTGGAGACGGATCGCAGCAAGACCTGGGAGGAGCAGCTGCATCAGGTTGCCAGTTTCAACACGGTTGAGAATTTCTGGAGTCTTATCAATCACATTAAGACGCCATCGGAGATCATGATAGGTAGCGATTATTGTCTATTCAAGAAGGGCATACGTCCCATGTGGGAGGATGATGCTAATGTGAAGGGCGGACGCTGGGTTATCACTCTCAATAAAAGCAACAAAAACGATTTGGATAGTTTCTGGCTAGATACCATGCTAGTTCTAATCGGTGAGAGCTGCGACTATGCTCCAGAGCTATGCGGCGCTGTGGTCAATATACGCGGCAAAAACAACAAGATATCCATATGGACAGCCAATGGCAACAATGAGGACGCCGCCCTGGAGATTGGCAGCAAACTACGTGATGGCCTACGCATGGATAGCGCCTATGTGTTACAGTATCAACTACACAAAGATACCATGGCCAAGCAGGGATCATTGGTGAAGACCATATACACACGTTAAAGTCCCAACTTCAACAAACATTCCTTCCAATTCCTCACTCTACTTAGAAATAAAAACCAAAACAAATAACATAAGAAAACCAAACACAATACACAATACAAAGATCATAGGACATCTATTCTGTTCGATATATGTATATGTGTGAACGCTTCACATCATTGAAATATTAGCTTCTGATATTATTATTATCATACCACACACTACACTACGCTCAAATCTGAAAAACAAAACATCAGTTGGCTGATATCAATAGGACATAATGAAAATTCTCAGTGAAAACCCGAATACTTGCGAGTTGATTATTTCAAATTTCTTAGTTGATATGCCCAATCAAAAGAAAAACTAAAACCAAAATTGTTAATTATAATATGTATAAATTTCTGTTTGCTGTAATAAATCTCGCATGATGATTATGTCAAAGCCATGAATTCAGCTAAATTATACAAAAATAAATTCAGCTAAATTATGAAAAAAATAACTTTTTAACTTTTATTAGAAAATTATATTTGTTTTTGTTTTTGAATGCCGTCCAGCTCTCATCAGTAATGAAAGATGGTACATATCTTATTTGATTCAAATCGAATGAGTGTTTCTCAGAGCTTTTATAAGGATTGCTCAAAAAAAATAATAATTGCTCAATAGTAAACTTGTCCTAAAGAAACACTCATGTATAACATAAATATTTTAAAAGTTATTAAAAAAAATTATGTTACTAAATTTAATAAAGTAAAAAAAGAATAACAAAAGTGACATTAAATATACAAAACCATTATTTTTGTGTACTAACAGCACTGTGGTAAAAATCTTCAGTGATTTCTGTGACAGCTAAGAGTTGAAATTCGGTTAGAAGAGTTTTTCTTAGTAACTTTATATATATATTTTTTTTTTTTTAATTTTAAATATACAAATTAAGCTAATTTCATCAAAATTGAAATAATATTTTTTAAAGGTGCTATAAAAAAGAGTTGTTAATTTTAATTTATTAATACTGATTGTATTTTTTTAAAAAAAAAAAAGCGTTTTTAACATTTATTGCTCAAGCTATAAAAATGTTTCTCGTTTTTTTTTTTTTTTTTTTTTTTTTTTTTTTTTTTTTTTTTTTTTTTTTTTTACATCTTAAAAAATATTTATTTCAAATATTTCAAATCATGTTTTTAAGTACTTGCTGAGATATTTCCATAAAAAGAATTAAATAATAAAAAAGTTATAGGCGAATTCTTTTCTTTTGAAAGTGCCTTGCGGTGGACCTCATATCTTGAGAACGGTTCATCTCAAATCAAAAATAAAGATTCCGTTAGTGTGTTACATTATATTTGTTAAAATTTTGATTTAAAAAAAAAAAGTCGGCGGTTTTAACAAAAAATTCATTTTTACGAGGCATAAATTTTAGATTTTTTGTTCTATATATATAAAAAATAAATATTTCGTTCGGCGACAAGCTTTTATCATTATTAATAAGTGGCATAAATTTAAAGTTGATCTGATAAACAGTTTTCTAGTAATCGTGTCCACCGCAAAGGTCTTTTCGAGAAAACATTTTTCTGAGATAATCTCGTTTAAAGTTTCAAGTTTGTTTCTGTGTGCTGTACAGGTAGTGCGCTATTAACAGCTAAAACTTCGCTTTTAAATTTAAGAAATTTTGTGAAAGTATCCTCAAAAGTACATACTTTAAGAATATGCAATAAAAAAACAAGAAAGAAATGTAGTCTTCGGCGTGCCGAAGATATATACCCTTGCAGAAAAGATTTGCATAAGAAAACTTATTTTTCAAGCGATCGTTCATATGGCAGCTATAAGATATAGTGGTCCGATTTTGATAAAATTTTGTCCAAATGTGTGGATAGTGTTTAAACTGAGACATAGGGAGTTTGCTTGAGTTATCTTGGTCCGATCTGACATATGTACTGCTTTCAGAAAGAATAAGCATCTGTGCCAAGTTTTAACACGATAGCTCTAAAACTGAGGGACTAGTACGCATATAAACAGACGGACAGACAGACGGACATGACTCGGCAGTTGATGCTGATCACGAATATACAAATTTTTCTGAGACGTCTCCTTCAATGCGTTACACATTTCTTGACAAAATTGTAATACCCTCTGCAAGGGTATAAAAATCGATATTTGCATCCATCACAGGTGTATATATCTCCTTAAATCAAAATTTGTTAGTTTATAGGAATTGTTGCTGTTGCACAGTTTGATACTATGAAATTATCATGTGAATGTATGTATTTTTCAAGTATCTATGAGAATATGTTTCGAGACACAATGGCTTTCTTTCTTTCTATAAGCAAAGTGAGCTGCAATGTATCTGCCTGGGGCTTACGTGTAGGTACATACATTCAATAAAAACATGGCCTGTTGGATTTTGGGACAATTCTTTATTTTTTGTTAATTCTGTTGGTTATTTTTGTTTGTTTTTTGTGCTGCGTTTGTTTTCTGGGCATTCTGACTCTGCTGCGACGGTTTGGGGCCATGTCGTTGGTTTGTTGGACTTATTTGGCGCACGGCGTCACAAAACTTGGCCCCGCTCAATTGTTTGATTTATTGACGTTTATTGGCAGTTGGCATTTTATTGTGACTATTTTTGTTGCTGCTGCTGGACCTGATAGGGGGGGGGGGGGGGGGATCAGGTGAGGTGAACCCGTGCCACATGGTTTCTTACGTACCTCTCCCGCCGCTTCCATGCGCCACATGCCATTGTTGTTGTGTTACAGTTATTGGCGCTCGAGCGGAATGGTTATTGTCCACGGGTCACCCACAAGCCGTTCACCACTTAACTTCCATTTGATTGTGTTATTTTTGGATACTTAATGCTCGTTGCGTTGTTGCTATTTCTTTGTTTGAAGTTCGAATAGCTCAGCTCTGAACAGTCTGTTGTGAGTTGAGACGGTTTAAATTGGGTAACATTTCCATAAAACATTACTTAAGACTTGTTGTCGTTTAAGTATTTAACTAATGTATTAAATCCTCTTAGCTTTGATATGCGTATATATGGTCAATTGTTAGATTTAACAAATTTTCTTACAATCTAGTTCGATTGAAGCATTTAATTTAGAAGTAATGCGTACTAATAATGACTTTAAAAATTTCGTTACGGGTGGACTTTGTGTGAGAAATGCCTATATTTAACTGACTTCAACTGATCTTTCTTGGCTTCACAACCAATCTGTATATGAGCAATTTGAATTTTCAAATTATTCTGTAAATTTAGTAAACAAGTTTGTATCAGTTTTTCATAGCACGTATTTTAACAAGAAAGAAATGTAATCTTCGGCATGCCGAAGATATGTACACTTGCAGAAAAGATTTGCATAAGAAAACTTATTTTTCAAGCGATCGTTCCTATGGCAGCTATAAGATATAGAAGTCTGATTTCGATTAAATTTTGTCAACATATGTGGATAGTGTTTAAACTTAGACGTAGTGAGTTTTGTCGAGTTATTTTGAAAAACAATAAAGTTTTTTATACAAAAACTTATTTTTCAACCGATTGTTCCTATGGCAGCTATAAGATATAGTGGTCCAATTCTAACATATGTACTGCTTGCAGAAAGAATAAGCATCTGTGCCCAGTTTTATTACGATAGCTCTAAAACTGAGGGACTAGTTCGCATATAAACGGACAGACAGACGGACATGACTCGGCTGTTGATGCTGATCACGAATATACAATTTTAGTTTTCTGAGACGTCTCCTTCAGTGCGTTACACAAGGGTATAACAAGGACGAAAAATTTAAAATGCTCGCAAATTATAATTTTCTGTTCTTATTTTGTAGAGTCCAAAGCATTCTAATTTCTAGAAAACATACTGTAACATACTGTTTTAACCTAAGAAAAGTCAATATTGTAATATTAATCATATTTCTGTAATAATCAAGAAAATCCTGTAGAAACAAGTAAATATGGTCTGACAAAAAGTCAACTTCCTAATGTGCAAATGTGCTTACAAGTATGTGAACATGTACAATCATATATATAACTCCAGTTCTTAAAAACCTATTAAGGAAAATTATTAATCTGATTGAAGCATGTAAGCTAAAGTCACTTTCAAAAGTTGACCATAAAACCTCCAGAATTCAGTTAGCAGCGTTTGCCTTGGCAAAAGGTCAAAGCTCACCGTGTCATTCGATATGAATACATATGTACATGTATATATATATATATGACCGCTTCTAAATTGGGAAGGCTCTTCGACGTATTTGGCATTGATTTATGGCATTTAATTTCGTTTTATTGCATACACGGTGTGTGTGTGTGGGGGGGGGGGCGCTTGGGGGGTAGGAGGTGTGGCATTAAATTAGTTGTAATTGCAAAAAGAAAAGAAAAGTCGAAAAACTGTAATCGACAAGCCATTTTTATTGTCCAAATTTAGGTTCTCATATATCATAAGCAGAACACATTTATTATAAACACGGCTTTTTGTAATGTTATTATCTTGGTGTATAGTAAAAATATATATGAATGTCATGTTTTGAATGTTAATGTATTTATGCTGAAAACTTAAGAGCGACCGTCTAATAAATATATAGTTTAATTGAACAAAATACAAAATTTGAATATCCTTCCTAATTTCAACAATTGTGAAAACTATCGAAACCGGAAAAGGGTTTTCTTAACAAATAGGAGTAGTCGAAGTGTTCTTATTACTGATCAAATACAAGTGAATTCAATCTGCAATATTTTGTCAAATGTGAGAATGGAAACACTCATTAGCTCAACGAAATTGGAAATCGAAGCAGGTCTGCTTGAGTATAAAGTGACAGCTCTACCAAAATTATGCCAGTTTCAGAACTAGTAAAAAGTAACTTATCCCTAGCATTCTTAAAGCAAGTCTAGAAACCAGCCACATCAACTGAGACAAAAAACGAAACCGTCACAAGAACCATTTTAGCGAAAAGCTGAAAATCAAGAGAAAAAAAAAGTATGCAAATTGACGCAGACTGAAAAAAGGCAAAAGCAGAGCACACATTTCAACAATTGGCAGCACTACACCCTTCTCCACCCTTCTCCCCCCCCCCCCCCCATCGACAACAAAAACAAGAGAAAATTGGGCGAAAAGCAAATATAACTGTAAGCTGCCAACAACACCCCAGACAGCTTTTGAACGGGGTCAGAAGAGCTAGCGGGCCCCACAGGTGGCATTTGTGTTGTAAAGCGTCGATTTACATGCGTGTTATATGTGTGGTGCTACCTGGATGAGGTAAGAAGTTGGTAAGAGGTGCTGGGTAGAGGGTGGTGGACGGAGGATGGAGGATGAACTTGCTGCAAATGGAAAGAGATGTTGGCAACGTTACTGACGCCCAACGTATTTCAATTTATTTATTTTTATTTGCCTATGCAAAATAGTCGGCTTGATTTTGGTTAGCACACACACCAACACACACACACACATACACCAACACACGCACAACCACTTCACAAGAAAGTGCTTTTCCATTTGTGGCAAAGACTCGTGAGCTTAGTCACTTTGAAAGCTGGAATCAGGCTTTAAGTCTTTAACATTTTAAAACTGCGAAGTTTCTGAGTTACACGAAAGATGAAAAGGTAATCTCAATTTAATCTGTCTAAAATACAAATTTAATAAATATTAAGCTATAATGCTCTGTTCGAACAACTCGGAATATCCAAACAACATTTGAATTCAGAATTGAATTGACAAACGAACGAACATGGCCAAATCGGAGTTGCCTATTTATGCCTCTTACATACATGCAGTACTTAAAAACCATCTTTAAACCCATTTTGAATTGGTACAGAATGTTCTAAAACCATTTAACATAACTATATTAAACTATTATCATCAAGCTAAAGCCGAAGCAAACTTACAGAAAACTTTTGTATGCAAAAAAGTGATTTTCAACAGATTGTTCCTATTGCAGCTATAAGATATAGTCGTCCGATGTTCCTTGAATTTGGTCAGAATATATGAAATATGTTTAAAATTAGGTAAAATGAGTTTGGTTGACTTATCTTGAAAATCAAAAAAGTTCTTCATACAAAAACCTATTTTTCAAGCGATTGTTCCTATGGCAGCTATAATATACAGTTACCCGATTTTGATCAAATTCATTCAGTATACATAAAATATGCTTAAACTTAGGTTTTATGAGTTTGGTTTGTTATAGTGGTCCGATCTGGCAGATTCAAACAAAGGAACTACCTGCAGAATGAAGAAGCATCTGTGTCGAGTTTCATCAAGATTGATTGCTTGATTATAGAGAGTATCTCGTCAAACGTCAAAGATACAATTTGTAGAATTAGTTTTTATTGAGAGACTTAGACTTATCGAAAAAGCGCATTAATCAACAATTAAGCATTTTGCTACAGCCATTTAATTGGATATTTAGCATTTATGCCAGCCTGTGGCTCAATACTTTTCAAATTGTTGAGTAAATGTGTATTTCATTTGTGTTGTGTGCCATTTTCAACATTTGCATTTTGAACTCAATCAATTTGAATGCACATTGCACATTGCACATTGCATACTGCATATTGCACACATTGCACACCGGGGACGGAACACGTTCCGAGTGAATGAACGGAGCAAGCATATCCTCCAGAGAGAAACTCATTTAATTAATGCAACGACGAATTAGTTGAAACATTTTGGCAAACATTTATCGCTGCATGTTTGCTCTCAAATTTCATGGCATATCACAAAATCTGTCAACTGAATTGGACATCAAACGGACGGAGGAGGACTGTTGCTGCTGATTGACATATCGTTGCCACAGGTCAAAATGCTCGAACTTTGAACTCTTGACCAAAGCGAGCGGTCAGTGCCTTACCAGTTTCAGGTCACAGGTCACCAGCTACCAGCTACCAGTTACCAGTTACCAGTCACCAATGGCCAAAAAAGGTAATCACACCAACGCATGATTGACAGCTATGTCATTACTTATTTAGAACTGTACCTTGGACAACAACAACGACAAGGACCACGTCAACTGAGACCAGAACACAAAAGGACCAGACCCAATATCCATGCATTAACAAGCTATGTGTTTTGGGCCAACGCCGCATAATTAGCCAGAGCCAGACCATTGAAGTCGTCGAGTCTATAGCAATATCTACATCTACAGCTATTTCAATATTGCATTGGATGCATGACATGTGGCTGGGGTCAATTGCTCGCTCTAATAGTTCACCTCGGCCTTATCCGTGTCCACCTCCTTGTTCTAGTTCGAGTCCAGGCAGAGTGTAGAGTGTAGAGTGTAGAGTGTGTTCTCTGTTATGTCAAATATTGCTTAGGGATTTTGCGAAGCAATTGTCAGCTGTTTGGTCTGTTCCAACTGATGTCTGGCAAAGTTAAAAGCACAGCTTGACTCTGAGTACATATACTACATATTATACACATACACATACTACATATACATATACTCATGCATACATACATGTGCATCAGTGTCACGTAAGTGTGGTACATAGTAGTACTGCATTGCTTATTCCTAATACCAGTTTTATTTTTTTTAAATCATTTATTTCTTAGTCAACTCTTGTTCAAAAAGGAAATAACGCTTGTTTCCTGCTGTTAAGCATTCAATATCCTAGCTGACTTGTTGGATATTTTGCTGCTATGACAGCTTATTGCTTAGGCTCTCTGATCTAAAGCAATAGTAATCAACTTTGGTGTTGAAAAAAAAGTCAACTGTCGAAGCCAATCAAAAGATAACAGCAAAGCTACTTATTATACTTTTCGAACAATTTTCCGACCGCAGAGTTAAATAATCCAAAATCGAGATGAAACGCGTATCGAATGGTTTTCTTTTAGGAGACAGCATGTTAAACTTTTCGGAAAATTGGTATGCACTTATTGTTTAATTGTCATATTAATCATTGAATGTGGCTTCCTCATCAAAAGAGTTTTCCGCCAAATTTCCCACATTTACCGACAGAAATGAAGCTTCAGCTTCAACTTCCTATGGCAGCTTTAAGATATAGTATTCCGATTTTGATGAAATTTTGTAATCATGCATAAAGTGTCTTTAGACTAAGGCTTAGTGAATTTGGTTGAGTTATCTTGAAAAACAAAAAAGTTTTCATACAAAAACTAATTTTTCAACCGATCGTTCCTATGGCAGCTATATGTTATAGTGGTCTGATCTAGTCAATTCAACTATAGGTACTACCTGCAGTTAAAAGAAGCATCTGTGCCAAGCTTCATCAAGATAGTTCTAGAACAAAATCTTGAAAAACGCATATCAACAGACAGACGGACAGACGCTCTACAAGGGTATAAAAAGGAACATCGAGTTGCTTTGAAATATTTGAAACTGCATTGGCTAATCTGAATGAGTTGTGATATCGCAAGCTTCTGCTCGATGATTTAGAGCAGCAAACAAAAAAAATATGCAAAAGGCCAGCTAGTGCAGTTGCTAGCCCTGTTATTGAGCTGGCTAAGACGGTAGGAATGCTGATGCAGCGATAGGGATATGTGGCAATAAAAGCAAATCAAACCATTTGCAAATTAACAACAGATCCTGGCCGAGTAGAAGGATTTTAGCCAGTTTGGATGCCAAGCGAGTAGCAAACCACAACATGAAAATCCGCTGCCAATTGAAATGGGGCTGACCAATAAATCGAAAGGCGTCAGCTTACGGATGACCCTCAAAGTCCAAGTGATTGCTGTTGCCAGGAGCAGCAGTTGCTGCCGTGCTGCTGCTGCTGCTGTTGGTTTTCTATATGCCAGGCAACAGACTTCATTAAGGGCAAATTAAATGGATTGTTTTCGCTCTGATCAAGATAACTAAGCCGACGTGAAGCATTCACATTGCATGTCCATGTACAACTCGAAGCCCATGTCCTGCTCCAAGCTTCCGTTTGCTTGCCAAAGTGCACTGGCAAATGTTGACATTCTTTGTTGTTGTTGTTGTTGTTGTTGTTGTTGTTGTTGTTGTTGCTGCTGCTGCTGCTCCTTTAATGCGCTTTCTTTTGTGCTTCCTAAAAATCCAGTTGCCATTCCCATTCTTATTCTCAATCCTTATTCTAGTCTACGTCTACGTCTTCGCCTTCGTCTCATCTGTGCCGCATTTGTGCCCTGGATTTTGTTTTTATTATGATTATTTTAACTGCCAAGCCAAAGGCAAACATACACACACACACACATACAGCCAGCACAAGGATTCGCCTAGTTGGACTTGCTGCAAATGAAAATGGAAATGGCAAATGGTCGGAATGGTGTTTTCTAGGCAAGCGTGGCAAGTAGCGTGGCAGCATAAAATGCAATTTTCACATGCCTGACAGCGGCAACTGGCGGACTGAACGGAGCGGTTTGGGGCGGGGTCGATAGGGGGCAAATGAATTTGGCGTTGGGGCAGCAACAACAACAACAACAGCAGCAATAGCAACTAAAAGCCAGTAAAGTGAAATGCAATAAAACAAAAAACAAACAACAAAAAACAAGTAAACAAAGTATTATTCGATATGACGAAGACATATACTCTTCTACAAATGTTACGCACAAAAAAACATAATTTTCCACCGATTGTTCATATGACAGATTTAAGATATAGTCGTCCGATTCTTATAAAACTTAATCAATATGTGTGAATCGTATTAGAGCTGAGAACTAGCGAGTTTGGTTAAAATATCGATACAAACAAAAATCTTTTTCATACAAAAACGCTTTTTGCAACAGAATGTTCCTATGGCAGCTATATGTTATAGTTGTACGATCTAACCAGTTCACACACAGATAGTACCTACAGAAAAGAGAAGCATCTGTGCAAAGTTCCATCAAAATTGCTTTAAAACTAAGTACTTATAAACAGATGGACATGGCTAGTTCAACTTGACTGTTCATGCTGTTCAAGCATTAATAGAGTCGGAGATGTCTTCTTCAATGCGTTACACATTTCGTGAGAGAACTATAATACCCTCTGCAAGGGTATAAAAAACAAAAAGAGCAACAGCAGCAGCATCTACAACTGTGACTGTCTTGTCTTTGCGATGCGAGGCGAAAAGCAGCGAGCTGAGAACTGAGAAGTGAAGCTGCTGCAATGTGGAGCAGCTGCAGCTGTGACAACGCCAGTGCCTGTCAAGCGAATGCCTCGACCCGGCAACTTTTTGAACCCCCTCCAAACACACACACACACACACACACACACACGTACACACACCCACAGCCATTGCATTTAGAGCGCAATGATTCAAATTGTCGCCTTGGATTATGGATTTATTACGCGTCTCGTTTTTAGTAAGCTTCAACCGACTGCAATTGTGCATGCTGCTTGCAATTACTATCAATGTAGCTACCAGGCTGACGGCTATGACCCAAACCCCATCCCGCTCCATTCCACAAGCCCAGCATTTCTAACACTGAGCTCTGCTTGCTCTGGAGTAACCCATAAAAACATTTATATCGAATTCCAAAATGTGTCACTAATTCGCGTTGACAATTTTCCTTTTCCTTGTTTTTTTGCTTTGCTATTTGCTAGTGTGCATTAGCGTGTGTGTGTGTGTGTGTGTGTGTGTGCGTATGTGTGTGTGTGTGCGTATGTGTGTGTCTGCTTACATGTGTGTGTCATTTTGGAGCTCAGTTTTTAGCAAACGTCTGTTCTGCGTGCGTTATTTCAAAGATATTACAGAACAACTCTTAAGCTTTAGATATATTTGACATTTTCTTTTATTTCTTCTCAAAATGTTTATGTTTTAAAAGCAAACTCTGCAAATTTATCATCATTTATACATTTATGGATAAAACAAACTTTGCTTTCAAGTAACTTAATATCTGACCAGACGCTTTTTTAGATTATTCAGTTTTATCAACATTTTCCCAGATACAAAATTTATAGAAAATCGCTGAATAACGGTTCTAATTAGCTAATTCTGTTTATTTCACATTTTCAAACAGTTGGTTGTTTCATTCACATGCACATTTCAAAGATGAAGATTGAATATTATAGTCCTTTGCTTTATCGTCCAGCATCTGCTCTAGTCTGCATCCTTTTCCACCAACCAGCTGACCTGCATTTGAACACATTTTGATGAAGCAGCGTTCCCAATTAATCCACTTTCGCTGACCATAAACCAAACTCATCAAGTAGTTGTCCTGAATGTCCTTGACATCATAATCTGACAAAGTCTCCGCCGGATACGCATCCAACAGCAGCAGGCATTCGAACTCGGAATGTTTTCTAAGCAACTGCTTCAATTGTATCCTGACTTTTCATAGTGCATCCTATTCTTCATCTCATTAATTACCAAAGCCTCGTGCTAGAAACCAAATCCATCCTTGTAGAAGGTGACTTCTTTATGTCAAGGATTCCTATTAGTTGAGAATATGCAAGACAATACTACTCCAACATTTAGATATTACATGTTTCCATATCTATAATGAAATACTCTTGACAGAATTTAGTTCATTCCCCATTTGATTTCGTTATGGGAAAGCTTAACTGTGCATAATTTATTAGTTTTTAAATTTTGGTACTTTTGATATCAATAACAGTACATAGTTTGGTACACATTTGTTGCTTTAGGTGGCAACTGTGATGAAATAATAACACCATCATAACATAAAGATTATAGAAAATCGCTTTAGCATCTACAATAAGCCAAACAATTTCGGGGGCCATGTCACATGTCCAAGGTCTGCCACGATGAAAAAAAAGATAGTAATATATAAACAGATAGTGCCTAGTCAGGAAAATTGCACAACTACCGGGTCGACCCTTCACCGGTCCCTCGGGTCCAGGGTTGTGGGCAAAGCAAAAAAAAAAGAATTAAGCAAACTCATGCTTAAGCTTTATGCCACATGCATCATGCCGCATGCCGCAAGTTCGTGCTCGTGCCAAGGCCCAAAACCAAAACCAACAACAATAACAATAACAACAACAACAACATAAAATGCTCAAATGTGGCGACGACAAACATTTAAACAAAACATTTGAAAGCTTTTCGTAATTATTATTATGTATTATGCATTATTTGTGCACAAGTGTAATTGTTGTCAACGCAAAAAATAAAAGCAAACAAAAAGCGCCACCAACGAGCAAAACTGTGTTGCAATACAATGTTGCAGCTTGTTGTTGTTGTTGCTGTTGTTGTTGCTGTTGTCACTGCGTTGCGACTAAATTGCCGTTGACAACGCTGACATTTCAAATTTAGACGTTGCCTGACTGTTGACCGCACATTAAAATGCGCTTTTTGTGTGCCACGGCAAGTAAGGCTGGTGTCCCCTCCCCTTCCCCTTCCCCTGCCCACCGCTTCTGCACCCCTTCTATCTCAAGCCAGACGTCATCCCCAATGCCCCCGCTTAACTGGTACTCACACATACTTACTTTTTAGTTGCTGTTTTTTCTTCTTGTTTTTTTTTTTTTTTTGCTACATTTTGTTTATTTTGTTAATTGTCATTGTGGTCGTCTCCGCCTCCTTCCTCCACCCGTCTGCCGTCTCTGTTACCGCACATCAAATTATGTAAAAATATTAGAAGAATTTCCGTTTCGTAAAAACGTGTTAAATGTTTCTTTTTCTTTCGTTTTGTTTTGAGAGCATCGCCGGCGGGCCAGGGCCTTAGACCGGGGGCAGCAGTTCAACCTGCACGAAGATGCAACAGCCGCAACAATGAAGTTGAACGCCTCACAGATTAATTAACGTATACGCGATAAAGCACGTTGCAGTCGACCGCCCGCTTCGACCCCTTCCTAGCCGACATCGTATCCCAGCTCCATGATAACCACTTTGCTTCACCTGGAACAGGCACATTTGAATACCTACCAAGCAGCTAGAAACGAGTGCCAACCACTTAGCGTAGTACGGATAGGAAATGCCTTTGGACTGACTGTAGGTACAGTGGCTAAAAATAGTAGCTGCATAGGTGCACTATATGTTGATTGCAAAAGTAGTTGCACTTTTTCAACATTTTTAAACAAATTAAAGCAGACACACACAATTTCAAAAACACATATTAGGTAGTGACATTGTTTTCAAAATGTAAGGTTCCAAATATCATAGAAACTTAATTTCATTTCTTAGTATTCTGCTGTTAGTCCAAAATTTGCAAAGAATCAATCAATAATCAATAGTTTTCGATACTGATAGTTGAAAATATCGATAATATCAATAGTATTATTCAAAAAAGTCTAATTTTGTCCAAAAAACAAAACCATATTCTGAAATACTTAGGAAAAAAACCAATTACATATTTGCCTATTAAACCAATACAACCAAAAGAATAACACCATAAAATATAAAAATTTAAGCAAATTATAAAATGTATTACAAGATATGCATTAAGGGAAAATTTTCCATACAAAATACTTTCAAGATATTTGCTTATAAAGAACACATTTGTTCAATTATTTTTCCGTGAAAATTAAACAAATTTCACTACTTATAAGAAAAAAGAAAGAAAGTTAGCTAATAGATACTATGCAAGATCAGAATGCCAGACTTTATTCAAATAGAAAGTTTCGCTGCAGCGATGTGCAAACGTTCTTTAATTTGGTTGCGTATACGACACGTAGGCTATCAGTTACAGTGGTCAGTTAAAGGACATGATAAATGTAAGCAATATCCATGTCATGTTCACATTGCCTCAGCACAGCTCTTCCTTCTGCAACTCCTGCAATGAACTCTGTTAAATCGCAGCGCGCGTGCTGATTTATCTAACATATCGCGAACAGCGACAGGAATAAGGATATGCGAGCAGGAGCAGGAGCAGGAGCACTAGAACTCTCGACTGAGAAATGACGTCTAGACGTTTTTTGTTTTCGACCAAAACAATGGAGGCTGGAACCCCAAAATGAGATAGCCCGGCTTTTCATATTAAAGCAGTCTTTGAGTAAATGTGTGCAGCCTCTTCCGTTGGCAGCTGTCCAATTCCTTGGACGTTTTTTTCATCTCTTTTCTATTTTCTTTTATTTTTTACGGAGTTTTGCTTAATTTTCTTTGGTCTCGACATTTTTTGTGCGAGCTCCTTGTTTGCTTTTTTTTTTTTTTTTTCAGCCCAGCTAACTAAATACCTGTATAAATATTTTATTACGCAAATGAAACAAGCATTGTTTGCATTTTATTTGTGTATGTGAACTGTGGAAAACGCTGAGAGCCGCGCCACATCCTGCAACAGGATGACGCTTTCCAACAGAACACTGCGCAACTAAGTACATTCAAGTCGTGGTTCTGGTTCTGGTTCTGTTTCTGTTTCTGTTTCACGTTTTATTTCTGGTTCTGTTTCTTTTACTGACCGCACAAAGGTGACGGCGTTGGTAACTGCCCGGCCAAAAAAGGAAGCCAATGAAAGCACGTGCCGTATCCTGGCAACATTCATTTGCATTCTGCCTGCAAGTGGCAATAACTGTGTGTAACGGGAACGGACCTCGCTCGCCTTGACCACAGACAGGGTAGCCACAGGAAGCACAAAGCAAATAACAAGAGAATTCTTAGAAGCAAGTACACCATTATCCTTAACCAGGATATCTATGGGTGTGTGAATAAAAAGTGAACAGAATCAAAGACTATAATAACTGAAATAATAATATTAATAATAATGATAATGATAATGATAATGATAATGATAATGATAATGATAATGATAATGATAATGATAATGATAATGATAATGATAATGATAATGATAATGATAATAATAATGATAATGATAATGATAATGATAATGATAATGATAATGATAATGATAATGATAATGATAATGATAATGATAATGATAATGATAATGATAATGATAATGATAATGATAATGATAATGATAATGATAATGATAATGATAATGATAATGATAATGATAATGATAATGATAATGATAATGATAATGATAATGATAATGATAATGATAATGATAATGATAATGATAATGATAATGATAATGATAATGATAATGATAATGATAATGATAATGATAATGATAATGATAATGATAATGATAATGATAATGATAATGATAATGATAATGATAATGATAATGATAATGATAATGATAATGATAATGATAATGATAATGATAATGATAATGATAATGATAATGATAATGATAATGATAATGATAATGATAATGATAATGATAATGATAATGATAATGATAATGATAATGATAATGATAATGATAATGATAATGGTAATGATAATAAATGCTGTGATCTCAAAAAACAGTTTAAATTTCGTGTACACAACTCCGCAAATCGAAACAAAAATGTTTGTTTTGATTTTCAGAGTTGGAGGTTGTCTCGTGGTGGGGCACATACTGGACTCTAGTGACTTGAGTATTCTTACTTGTTCTTTTTGGAAATATGTTGCACTATCGATGTTTTTGCAACACAACTAGCTAATGTGACGCAAAAAGCTAAGGCCAAAGGAATGTGTTAATTGGCAACAAATTTAGACGGAAGATTACTTACGTATCGAGTATTACGTCAAGTTAGTGCAATCTCCACATTTAGTAAACCAAATTTGAACGTCTTTAATTAAAAAAAAAACAAACTCATAATTTCCAATTAGCACAACATGCAAAATAGTAAGTCTATTGATCTTTTGATAATAATAAGCTAAGATTAGATAGTTGCTTTTTGCACAGCATTGTCGAGCTCCGAAACAAAAGAAGCTAATGAATTGTTGCAATGGATTAAGGAAACAGTATCCAGTCGGCGGTGTGTTTGCTTGCAGGATCTGAGCAATGGTGTTATCTGGTGTCGCCTAATGGCCAAGCTGCAGACAGGCTCATTGGCTAGCGTTTTGATCATCAATCGGCCGGCAAATGCCGGCGATGCAATGCACAACTATTCACTGCTCGAATCGGCTTTCAATATGGCGAACATGCCCTGGTTTTTTGTGACTAAAAAATTGGTTGCCGGCGACAACAGAGAGCTGTTCGAGTTGGCCAAATGCTTTGCTCAGTTGCGTGCCACGTCCGTCAAGCAGTCGAGGCATCAAAAGTTACCACACAAGTCAAGATTAGCTCGTAGGACACGTTGTCCTGCCGGTCAACTGGATGTGGATTTGCCACAACATTTGATTGACCTGCGCAAGTGTCCCGCTGTACCCAAGGTCGACATCATGGATGCAGTGCAGCCAACGATTCTTGACTGCGAATTGCCGTCCATTGTTAGCCAAGAACAGCAGCTGAAACAAAAGGTTCAAACGCTTTTCTGTAACCAACAGTTGGCCGTGAAAGCCTTTATAACGGATCAGCATCAATTTGACACTGCAGCCCCAATTGTAGCTGCCACAACGTGTTTCTGCAGCAAATGTTTTAGACAAGGTCAGAATTTGGCCAAACAGCAATTAACTGAACCTGATACCGTCACAATTTAAAATATATCTTTTGTTTCAACACATAAATTTCCTTTTAAGCACTTTCAAACAAGAAAGAAAAGCAATTGTTATTAATTCGAAGTTTTGACCACTTTCTTTCGAAATCCTTGATTATATTCTTTTCTGTTTGTGTTTTTGGAGAAAGCTTTTACTATTTATAGATAGTTCTCAAGTTGCAAGCTGTCTAACCCGGATGATCTAATCACTATGTTCCTTAGCTTGCCCATCATTTTGGTTTATGGCCCATCAATTGGCAACACCCAAATCCATCATGCTCAAATTTCAAGTTCAATTCAGTTATGTAGATATCTTCCGTTTTAGCCACCCAATCAAATTACACAAGCATTTCAGAAATAGGTTATTTAACATCCTTAACATAATGCATGACGGTTTTGGATACATCTAAAAGTTTGAAAGTTTCAAATTTGTAAAAAACAAAAGTTTTTTTCCCATTTTAATTGAATGAAAAATATCGTGCATACCTTGATAAACTGTAGATACCACACTACCATACTCACTATCGATATTTTAAGAGCACTTTATGTGCCTACAAAAGATAAAATATAGTTCTCACTTTATTTCAATGTTTGTTTAAAAGATTTATTTGTTTGTGTAATTGAGTACTTATTATTATTTGGCTATTTACGATTTGGCTGCCAAAAGCGCAATGACTTTACAGTTTTTTTGTTTTTTTCTAATTTGTACTTGAAGATGCCTATGATTATGTAATTTTTTGTTGTTATAAAGTTTCTATTTGTTGTTACTTATTTAGTCGAATGTTAATGACGCAACTTGGCTATTCGCATTGTAGGCCCTTTGGGCCATGGCTATTCTCAACAAAATGATGCGCTTTTAAACAAACTGTGTTAATTGATTTCGAAGCTCAAGTCGAGTCAAGGAGAGGCCAGCAGCTGTCAGTATAAATGGCAACAACAACAACACTATTACCAACACCAATAACTATGCAACTTTTTGCCATTAGCTGGATGCCAAGGAATGCATTTTGTTCTTGTTCAACTCATTTAATTCACTTGATCGTCCTTTGGCTGCTGCCTTGGATTTCATGGATTTCATGGATTTCATGGATTTCATGTTCTTTTATGCTCATTGCAATTGTGCTACTGCCAATCTACAATCCCATTGCCATACATATAGTATAGTATACTATACAACACATGCAGAAGCACAAGCACAAGCGCATTGCCATTGCTATTGCCATTACCATTGCAATTTTCCAACAATTTCATTTTCATATTTTTCATTCTCTTTTCACATTTTTGCACAGTGTCCGAAATATGTGTTATATGCGCGTTTTGCTTGATTTTTCATGAATTTTGATCACCTAGCTGAGAGTCTTAATACCACACTCGACTGAACTGAACTGGACTGGACTGTACGAGTAGTAGTACTGGCCATCTCTTTAAATGCATTCAACATATGTGCATAAATATCACACGTGGCACGCCTGCCGCGCCAAAGCCTCATGCATTTTACATGCTCAAAAGGATTTCGAGCTCAGCCTCTGTAGGAGTCCGGACCGGACCAGACCAGACCAGACCAGAACGCTTCAATACCCGACCGGCCAGCCAGTCGAATTATTTATTTTCTTTTTTTTTCTTTTGCATTCCAATGCATTGCATGGCATTGCATTCAATCCCGCTGCCACAGTTTCTGTGGCTGAAGATGCAACTTGCAACTTGCAACTCGCAGCTGGCTGTTAATACGACAACATTTAATTTTTAATCGCTGCATCCAACTTACAATTGGAGGTGGCCAACGATGGCATACTTGCAACAGTATGTGTTACATATGTTTAATGAAGAGCGTTGCACACACGAGTTGTCAACTACCTACAATCCATTCCCCCATTCCCCATTCCCCATTCTTCCCCTTTCCAATGACACTTCCAATCCAACTTAAACTCCCTTTCTCTCTCTATTTGCACTGCCACATTGACAGACAATCCGAGAAGCCCAGCAGCATTCAAAGAAATTCTACACTTTAACCAATTTGTGGGTAGATATCTATCTACTAGATATACAACAAGCTAAAAGACCAACGCTTATATACAATATATTTTTGAGCAACGAAAAGAATAATAACTAAGCATACTTCAATGAAATTAGATATGTATATCTTTAATATTATATGTAAGCACATTTGATGTACATGGTATAAGCCGACCTCCAGTTCTTATAGTTTTTGATATCAACTCTTCCAAACAGGTGGACAGAGCTGTAAAGACACGTCTGTGGTTGCCAAACAGCATTTTCATTTGTCACTTTCGATAAGATTTTACGAATATGAATTTACTTTTAATGTTCTTTTTTTAACTTTTGAGGTCCGATCCAGCCGATTCAAACACATGTACTGCTGTCAGTCAAAATAATGCAAAGTTTCATCAGGATAGCTTTGGAACTGAGACCACTTCGCCGAGCACGTAAAGTGGCAATGAAGCTACCGAAAATCCGGACAAATTGTAAATTGTTGAAAAATTAGAAAAATAAGATATATCAAAAATAAGATATATCAAAAATAAGATATATAAAAAATAAGATATATATAAAACAGATGTTTTGCTGTGTATGCTCAGCAAGGTGCGAACCAATACCTCCGGTTCGGGTGCTCCAAAACCAAAACTAAAGTTTTTCCCTGAGCACGTCAAGTGGACCTGAAGCGTTCCAAGAGTCAGACAAGTCCAAAGCGTAAATCACTACTGCCAAAAACTTCGATGTACTTGAAGATTAGCAAAAATTAAATAATAAAATTAGAAAAAATTAAATAAGAAAAGTAAAAACCAAAGAAAAAGTCAAAAGCTTGAATACATTGTAATAAATTTAGAAAAATAACAAAAATACGAAATTTAAAACAGAGAAATATTTGATATGTATGCTGGCAAAGGCCAGAAACGACTGAGCGAAAAGCTATGTCTAGGCTATTTAGAAAACTTTATCGATTGGGAAGACAAAGCAACTGTGACTGGATTTCAATATAGACAGCACAAAGTATTCAGAGTTACCTGACGTATGTATTTAGAGAAAGGGGCAATCCTATCAGCGTACACTTCATTAAAAAGTACTTAAGTTTGGGCTGCTGCAGTTAAATTCAAAAATAGTTTCTGCGCAAATCACTGTGAACGGCAGTCCACGCTAGTGACGAAGCAGCACGAAGCGTGCTAGCAATCATGGTTGACCAAGTAAATGTACCATTTGAATTGAGTTTTTAACTAAAAAACTATTCTTACATACTTTGTGCTGTTTGCTGTTGATGCTAATAAAGAATATACATATATACCTAATAGGATCGGATCAATTTAGCAATATTTAGTGTTGTGAGCCTGCCTTTTACGCGCAGTGTAGTTTTTAAGCCTGTGCCTCTGGCTTTGGGTCTGCCAATGCAGTCCATTCTCTACAGGCTTTTACAAAGGCATTTAAGGCTATATGAGTACCTAAAAATGTGTGCATATACTGTATGTAAGTATGTACTATATGTATGTAAGTATGTATGGTTCATACGTGGGCATAAGAATGCGTATATTTCAGTATGTAGTTGCAGATATGTAGATATGTATGTATGAATGAACCTGACATTGTTCGGCGCTTGCTTCTCTGACTCTGCGGCAAGTTATTATAACAGTTCATTGATTTTCAATTTCCAATGCATTTCATTGCAAGCATTTTCATTGTTTGCCTTTCTTGTTGTTGCACCGCACGCTTTTCATTCAGTTCAGTTCCGTGTAACGGTGCAAAATCGTTTCAGGCCCTTTTCGCTGCAAGTCTTTTCTGGCCGTGCAACTTTTTGTGGCAGAAACTGCCACAAAAATATTCACACACACACACAGCGTGCGAGAGTTCACCCGTATGCATAAATTCATGGGTAGTTTATTTTTGGCAGCACCAAAATTAAAAAATAAATAAAAATGAAATCGAAATTACACACAAATAAAATGTAAAATGTTAAAAAATACACAAAAAAAAACAAAAAAAAAGAAGAAAGAAATGATTTCGTTTGTGCGTGGCATTCTCGGTTGGCTGTTGCAACATTTTATTGGACAACAAAAAGGCAGTCAGATTGTCCTTGCTGATTGACTGCGGCTTAATGTACTTCAAGTTGGATTTACATGCATATATCTCTACTTAATGTTGGTACATTTAAGTAGCTATATAGCTATATATGCTATCACAAAATGAACACATTCTTTTCTATGTAGTACATTTGTTTCTTTACAACAAGCAACAATTGTTTATGAAAACTTGTTATTTTGTGAACTTCTAAGAATGTCTTTTTCAAGTTTCACAATTGTGACAATGTAGCTGCATCTATAGCATAAAACTATCTTCATCTTAAGAACTACATTTGAGTTAGCATATTTGATACTGAATTTTAAGTAAAGGAAGCCAAGGCAATATCCCTTTACAATACGATTTTGTTGTTTGCCTACATTTTTATACTCTGTTTTCCAAAATGGAAAAAAAGAGTATATTGGGTTTGTGAAATGTCCGTCTGTCCGTTCGTCCGTCTGTCCGTATGAACGCAGGTTTTTTCCACAGTTTTGAAGCTAGAGCAACCAAACTTGGTATACATGTTGGTATATACCAGAGGCAGACAAAGTGTCAAGATCTATATATATCTTATAGCTGCCATAGGAACAATCTGTTAAACATTAAGTTTTCTTGTGCAAAACTTTATCCAAAAGCTTTCTGGGTATTATACTAAGGATGTTAAATAACCTATTTATGAAATTCTTGATTAATTGAATCTGAATATATACTTATAGTCATATCCTCTATCGAAATCTACGATCAAACCTCTGTCACAAAAACACTGTCGGCCTGTGTAATAAATTGGTATTTCTTCTGTATTCAGCATATTCTTCAAAAAAGAGAGATAGTGAAAGTGATGAATCTATGAATCTGTTAAAAAGTTATATTTATAACATACTTTACAATGTCTAGAGCGTGTTGTTAACTTTCGTATTGTCACCCACATTTGAACTATGTATGTTCAAGTCTGGCTAGACTTATGCAATGCTATAGTGCTCCAATACTTAGAGTAGTCAAATGGTCAAAACGAAATGCGAAAACCTAAACACCTACATATGATATTTATTGTAGACAGCTTATTATTTATTTAACATCGAAATTGACTTCCGCTTAAAAAAACGAGGCAAGACCAATAACAACAATAACAAACTGTCATCTGATTGTTACACATTTGAAGCGACACTTTTATAAAACCGGCTTTTTGTAAATGGTTCCCCCCCCCTGCCAACACTGATGACCAACCCCTTTCCAGCAGCCTTTGACCAACGTAATGCTCATCTGTTTGGGTACACCGTCTTGCGATTGTTCATGGCTAATTAGTAGCACTTTCCCGGGACATAGTCGTTTCTCAATTGTGGTGGCCATGACTTTGTTTTCTATTTGTGCTCACTTTCAAATTGAACAACACAAAACTCAATTCAATAGTAGCTTCCAGACAGCCATTTATCAGCGTCTTGGTAGACCTGCCAGACAAGCTATTCACAATTTACCCAGACGACGTTCAAGAATTTATATACAATCTCTATATTTAGTGCAGAGCCATTTTATAATGCAGTGTGCCGCAAGACATAATATTAAGAGAGCTAAATACGACACTTAATTGACCTTGTTATAGTCTCGCTCTATACTTCAAAGAGATTGATTTTTTCGAATTTATTTCTTTCTAGCTACTTTCAATGGCATGTCCTTTTAAGCTTGGAACAAGCCTAGAATCAGAATTGCAAACTTTGCTCGAGAGAGCTCATTTTCGACAGCTATATGTTATAGTGCTCTAATCCAGACGGTTCCAACATATGTACTGCTTGCAGTTTAAATAAGCATATATGCTAAGTTTCATCAGAATTGCTTAAAAACTGGTACGACTAGTTCGCATTTCATGGCACCGAAAATCCGGACAAATAAATTGTTACAAAATTAAAAAAATAAGATATATACAAAATTAGATATATATAAAACACAGAAGTGTTTGATGTGTATGCTCAGTAAGGTGCGAACCAATACCTCCGGTTCGGGTGCTCCAAAACCAAAACTAAAGTTTTTCCCTGAGCACGTCAAGTGGACCTGAAGCGTTCCAAGAGTCAGACAAGTCCAAAGCGTAAATCACTACTGCCAAAAACTTCGATGTACTTGAAGATTAGCAAAAATTAAATAATAAAATTAGAAAAAATTAAATAAGAAAAGTAAAAACCAAAGAAAAAGTCAAAAGCTTGAATACATTGTAATAAATTTAGAAAAATAACAAAAATACGAAATTTAAAACAGAGAAATATTTGATATGTATGCTGGCAAAGGCCAGAAACGACTGAGCGAAAAGCTATGTCTAGGCTATTTAGAAAACTTTATCGATTGGGAAGACAAAGCAACTGTGACTGGATTTCAATATACACAGCACAAAGTATTCAGAGTTACCTGACGTATGTATTTAGAGGGAGAGGCAACCCTGTCAGCATACACTTCATTTGAAACAGAAAATACTTAATTTTTGGCTGCTGCATATGAATTCAAATTTAATTTTTACAACAGTTGATCGATAAAGCGACCATTTCTGATCAAAAGAGTTAATTTACAATTGACTTTTTGAATGAAAAACTACCAATACATTCTTTGTTCAATTTATTTTAGCTATCTCGCATAATTCCTGAGCAAGACATTCCATAATCGAATGTTCAGAATAGAGTGGCAAAATGGTTGCCAAAATTGCTTGCTTCTAAAGCCCCCATCGATGGATATGATAAGCAGTTCTTTTTAAATTTTCGATCTTTGAAATAGACTTGAACTGCGTATGGAATACGGCAATCTACATGGCATTTACGCTCTTATCGTTTCTGAGATCACAGCGTTCATACAGACAGACAGACGGATATGGCTAGTTTGACTCGATAGTTGATGCTGATCAAGAATATATATACTTTATTGTTCGAAAACGTCTTCTTCAATGCGTTACACATATGGTGACAATATTATATTACACTCTGCAAGGCTAAAACCAGTTATTCAAATACAACAGACAGAAAGACATGGCACGTTCGACTCGTCTGTTGATGATAACTATGAGTCGATGGTCGATGACGCCTCCTTTCATGCGTTTCAAAAGATTATGAAAACAAATTGTCACAGGAACCCAATTGGAATTTTATGAAAAGCGGGATATGGAAATTCGTTCCATTCAATTCCAAACAAGAAAGAAATGTTATCTTCGGCCTGCCGAAAACTTTTGCATAAGAAAACTTAATTTTCAACCGATCGTTCCTATGGCAGCTGTATGTTATAGTGGTCCGATATGGCCAATTCAACTATTGGTACTACCTGCAATAAGAAGAAGCATCTGTGCAAAGTTTCATAAAGATAGCTCAAGAACAAGGGAATTCAAATGTATTGGGACCTATGGAACTACCGAGCTACTACTCTCATCCAAAACCCCAATTTTCAGTTTAAAGTCTATTTATATTTATCAAATCTTAGCTGTATTTGAACAGGTTATCCATTTTGTCCTCCAACAATACCACTCTTCATTCATTATCCGCTCCAAAAACAGCATATACTCCAGTCTCCTCGTAAGCATCTTGGCGTCGCAGCAACTGACAGGGTATACAATGTGACTGGCCACGTGGTTCACAGGGCCTCAGACAAGAAATGAAAATCAGTGAACTTAAGTAAATTGCATCTATTGACGCAGTTATATGTACAGGAATGACAAAAAATGCATTTCTAATGCTAATATTTCTAAAGAAACAACATTAACATAACAGATTAGTGATGTACAATTGAGAATGCTTTGTTAGGAATCAGCGGACAAAACCTATCGATCGATAACATTGAAAAGCAAAGCGTCCTAGTCAAAAATTTGGTCACACTTTAAAATTGCTTTTCAATTAGACATGGGTCGATCCGTTCAGTTCCTTTAGTTCTTTAAGTTCATTTTCTCTTGATTTCGACTGGCATTCCACTCTGTGCGTTGTTCATGTTGGAATTCGGTGGAATATGAAATTGTCAACATTATTAAATATGACATCATTTCGTCTGTATTTTCATCAATTTATGATCCAAATTAATGTATTCATATTCTGTATGAAATAAAATTGTATCACAAATAATTTTGAAAAAACCAAAATAAATTATAAATAGATACGTTAAATACACTCAATATGAATGGATTATACTGCATACGAATGACCGAACAAAATACCTTAATAGAAAAGATACAATTAGTTCGGAAAAGAACTAAAAGAACGACTAATTCCTTAATCGGGAATCGAACTACTGAACTATATCTCGTGACATTTGAATACTGGGACAAGCAACCGATATGTAAATATCGCTCATCTCTACTCTCAGTGTCACTTGTCACTTATTAGAAGAAGGAAACGTGTTGCTAAATGTAAATTTCGCAAAACTTTTTTTTATATGTGTTGTGCATTTTTGTAATGTTGTCTTTCAATTTGTTATTAGCTAAAACAATGTTGGACAAACTTAATGACGTTTGCTGGAATACAATCCTAAACTATTTAGATCTGAAGGCACAGCTGACACTGTCGCAGGTTTCCGTGGGAATACACACCAGTGTCCAAAAATATTGGGCACGCATTCAGAAGCTTTGGATAAACAATGATATTCTAATATACTTTGAGGAGAATCCAAATCAAATGCAGGATTTCTTTAACTTCGTCGGCACATCACTGCGAGAGTTATCTTTGGACTTTGGCGACTCGCCTCGCAACACTGTTTTACAGTCATGGAAATGCAACACTTTCCCCAACTTGCGTACCCTAGACTGCAAATTCTTGGAGCCCGATGGGATGGCTTTCAACCAGATGATACTGATGCAGCTGAATCTACTATTTCCACAGGTTAGCCATCTGACTATGTATACGAAACACATTGGAGAGGATGTGTGGCTTTTTAGCCATCTGGAGTATTTAATTTTGATAAATTGCGAGTCGATAGATACCATAACGTTTGACCCGACCCGTACTCAACTGGACAGACTCTCATTATTGTATTATGAGATCCCTAAGTTTTATAATCAACATTTTGTGAATGTGGTTAAAACGGCAGCTAACTTTCACACGGTCAAGGCTCGTTCACTGATTTTAAATTACTGGAATGAACCGGATTTCGAAAAATTACCGATTGAGCTTTTCACGGATCTTCATTATATTTGTCTGTATGATGTTTTTGCGTATGGGAAGCAGCACAATTCGAATACATCGAGGCGGCCTTCAACGAAATGGCTCAAAACCAAAAAAATCTGGGACATAGTAGCTGCATGTAATAACTTGAAAGAGTTTTACTTATCCTATGTCGAGTTGGATGTACAATTCTTGCGAGAGAGTTCAACTTATCTGAAAAGAGTGCTAAAGCATCGCACCGTCCATAAACGTCCCCCTCTCACTCTTCACTTCTTCATGACCGGGTTGGAACTTTACCAACGAGAGGTATTCTAATTGAATTGAATTTTAATCGAACAGCATATTAATTGATCTGCTTATCATTACAGACCGCCATAAGGCTCAAGCATCCGAATTTAAAAATCACATTTAATCAATGGGAACGTTATGATGTGGTGCTCGACGTGCCTTCCATTTGGATTGATTACTCATTGTTAACAGATTAAGTGTTAAACATGTTGAAATCTTAACAACCCTGAGTAAACCATTCTTTTTTCTTAAATAACTTAATAATAATGCTTTTGTTTTTCAAGATATCTCTAGGAAATGAATTTCGTGAGAAACATGCTTGTTTCAGCTGTTCTAAGTTTAAGTTCGTTTTGAGTTTTTTTGTATACTTTTCCATTTACATACTTATATTTGACTTTACTCATTTTGATTTATATAATTATGTATCTATATATAATTTTAAGACGTTCTGTGAGTCTTATAACAATTTGAAATCAATAAGATCTTGTAAAATGAATAAGAATGCCCAAATGAATGTACAATAAATAATAGAATATATATCTTGTCTACAATGTTTGGGTTGGCCTGTTTCTGGATACCATATACATATATTTGCTGCTCGAACTCGGCACGCTTTCGTACTCTTTCCGATTGTTTTTAATGTTGTAAATTCCTTATCCTTCATCTTATTAACGTTCTCCTTGATTCTTGCATGTATTCCTCACGCTCCTTCATGCGACGCTCAATTTCACTGATCTTGGTATAGAACGAAACAGAGCTAATATCATTTCAATATTTTTCATACAACAGTTTTCCGCCATTTTCCGGCATTTGGGGTAGGATGCATTTGGAAATGAGTAAAGTGAAATGCAAATATACAAAGCTTCTGCTCTCTTTTGCTATGCACGGGGTAGAAAGAGAGAGAGCGAGATCGCTCTCACTCTCACTCTCAATATTGAGAACGCAAACACAAACAAAAGACAGCCATCTTCCCATCTCTTTTGCGCTCATCAAAAATTGCAATACGTTGACTTTGTTGTAGGGGTGTAGCTCCGATTTCTTGACTATATAGATGGCATAATGAAATGTCTTGCCCAAAAGCGGAGTTTTCTGAATGAGACACTCCAAGCCGCGTCAACGTAGGTATTGTATTATCGTGTGAAATCGTTTTTCTGCAAAAACCTAATCATAAATTGGCGGTTGCCACATGTGGATTTGTTGAAGATATTGCTGGCTTACTTAACGAGGATCAATTCCATGATGCGACAATTGTAACGCGCTGGAAATGAATTACCAGCAAATAAGTGCAAACTACCAGGTAAGAAAGAATATTCCATCAAAATATAACATTTATCTAACTTAATTGAATGTTTGCAGCACGCAGCAAAGTCTTTGCAGCAATGTTCAAGCATCCTTGGGAGGAAAGCCATCTGAATTGTGTCATTGGACAAACACATCGTTTAAAGGTCGTCGTTGAAGACTTGATTGCGGCTGCTGAAAAATACGATCTGGAAAGACTCAAAACTTAAACCGAAAGCTTTCCATAGAAACGGCAGCAACTATGTTAAAGATAGCGTATCTTTATAATGTGGAAGAACTTAAATCAGAGACTATAAAATTTATTAAAATATTTGGTAGAAGCTTGGGTGAGATAGAGAATTGGTAGAACTTAGTTGCATCTGATTGGAAACTTATAATTGAGTCCTTAGTTTTAATGCTTGAATTGAAATATCTGAAAACTACATTTAAATTATATTATAATATGCATATTTATGCAAGATTTTTATATATTATGTGTGTATCGTAATAGTTAATCTATTTTCGTTTAAGGTCTATCTGCCAAACGGATGTTCACAAGGATCTTAAGTCCTGCCAGAGCGATAGAGATACAGAAACTGCAATAGTTATTTGCACTAAGCCGGCTATTTAGCACCCATGGATGTAAGTATAGCACTCTTTATTATTATGTTTAAATATTTATTTTAAAAATTAAGTTTTTCAAGACTTTGTTCGAGAGCATACCCCATACAAAAAAGTGACTGTATATGACTGCATTGTTCTGCATGCATGCACTGCGCAAAAAGAAAAGCAACTTATATTTATGTACACCTTAACACGTTGTGAAAAATGTTTTGTATATATAAAGAAATTAAATCCTTAGCCACAAAAAACCCAAAAAGGAAGTTAGCCATCTACTCTTACCTGCAAGTATAAAACAAATCACTGAAATTTCCCATTTACAAATGCATTCTGGTACATGCTATGAATCAGGTGCATAAAGGGATGATGCAAACTTTATTATGCCTTTTTACCTGTTTTGCGGGTAACATAGGATATTTTGGTCACCGCCTCTAAGTCAATTAAGAATTTTGCAACTGCATGGGTTATCCCATTTTTTTTTTTTCAAATTTGTCTAAGCTTGAACTGACCTGTCACCGACATCCTTGCAAGACACTTATTTAAAATGTAACGGGTGATCAGACAGGTCGAATTTTTTTCTGAGTTGAATATATTTATTTTTATGTGCCATATATTCACTTTCACAACTTTATTTTACCCCTTTACTTATTTTATGACCGTGACGAAGTTAATATCCTCTTCTTTGTCAAGTCGTTCAAGGACGTAATCAGTAGTCCTTATATAGTGACTCTAGCTGTAAAATTGTTAAAGATATAGGGCCTGTGAAAAATGCTTAATTGCAATTTTAATTTTTGCAACGTTAAAGACGCATTGTGTCGATCGAATGTACACAACTTTTTCGCTCAATGTACTTCGAAATTAATGCTCGCAGCAGCAGTAGCTTGCTACTTCGGCAAGTCTTCGGCTCGTGTCTGTGTGATTTGCCGAATGTGTTCGGCCCGTACGGGCCACGAATGGGGCATGTTCTAGAGCTATTTTGATGCAACTTGGCACAGATGCTTCTTCTTATTGCAGGTAGTACCTATAGTTGAATTGGCCAGATCGGACCACTATAACATATAGCTGTCATAGGAACAATCGTTTGAAAATAAGTTTCTGTATGAAAAACTTTTGTGTTTTTCAAAATAACTTAACCAAACTCGCAACATCTAAGTTAAAGCACGTTCTACACATGTCGACAAAATTTGATCAAAATCGGACTACTATATCTTATAATATTATAAATTCGGTTAAGTAAAAGTGTTTCTAATTTTAAAAAGTAAGAATACTCTAGTCGAGTGTGCCCGACTACGAGACTCCCTGCTCCCAACTTGCATTTCAGGCAGTTCAGCGGCAACACAAGCAAGCAGCGTACTCAACTTGCACAGTGCATGTCAAACTGTTGTTTCTGCCTGCTGAGACGGGGGAAATAAGTTCTTCCATAACTTTGGTGCTATTTATCCGATCTTGTTGAGATTTACACATCCGAAAGACATTGATTAAACATACATGTGTATCTTTAAAATTGTGGCTGTGGGAGTCTTTTGCGATTTGCGGGGGTGCGGGGGTGTGCATCCGAAATATGAAATAAACTTGATCTGCGTATGGTATACAGGAACCTACATGCCAAGTTTGGTGTCTCTAGCTTTTGTAGTCTCTGAGATCTGTGTGTTCATACGGACAGAGGGACAGACGGACATGGCTAGTTCGTCTCGGCTGTTGATCCTGATCAAGAATATATATAGTTTATATAGTCGGAAATGCCTCCTTCTGTCTGTTACACTCATTTGCAGTACTTTATAACTCTCTTTTTCCCATTTTTAATGGGAACAGGGAGTAACAAGTAAGAACGTTGCAGTCGGATGCACCCGACTGCGATATACTCTTTTTTTCGCCTCTTTGCGGAGTCAGTGGGCGTGGCAATTGAATTTCTGCTCAAATCTTTAAAGTTTTGCCATCAATTAAAATTTGGTTGGGCCTGTTCTACAGGCTTGGGAGAAACAAACATTGCTTGATTGCAAGGGCGGGGGTGGGCGTGGCAAAAATATTTTTATCCAATCTATTAAATGTGGCAACAGAAGTCAACCTGCAAAATTTGGTGATTCTAGCTAAAGGGGTGGGGGATATACAGACTTTGCCTATTTGTGGGGGCGGGGGTGGGCGTGGCCGATTTTTTTTTTGCCAGATCAATGAAGGATGTGATAAGTAGCCCTTTTGCCAAATTTGGTTACTCTAGCTATAAAACTGTGGAAGATATAGGTTTTTGCGGTTTGTGGGGGAAGGGGTGGGGGTGGGGGGGAGATCTTGACACTTTGTCTGCCTATGGTATATACCAACATGTATACCAAGTTTGGTTGCTCTAGCTTCAATACTGTGGAAAAAACCTGCGTTCATACAGACAGACGGACAGACAGACGGACAGACGGACAGACGGACAGACGGACATTTCACAAACCCAATATACTCTTTTTTCCTTTTTTTTCAAAAAAGTTAAAAAAAGAGTATAAAAAGTCTATTTCTAAAAGTTAGAAAACTACATATTGGTTTCCAAATTATTTCTGAAATGAAAGAGGCATTAAACATTGAATTTAATTTGAATCTCTGAAAGGGTATTCAATGTTTGGAATCCACAAGACAGCTTTTGCATTCTTATATCCTGTTTAATTTGTGTTCCTTCTTGTGCATTGCATCCTGCTTTGCTTTGTTGAACATTCATTTCATGGGAATTTAATTTGATTGTCGTTTGAAAATGAAAAATGGAAATGGAATGTCAAAGTAAATGAAAATAGTAATAATATAAAGGAAAAAGCGGTCGACTTATATTTATTAGAACCGTGCTCATAATGTTTTATTATGTGCATTTTATAGAGTTGCAACGTGCACCTTCTGCTCGACCAGTCAAATGTCCTGCAAAAATCGCTGAACCATTGAATAAGGACAAAAACCCCTGCAGGGGTTCCACGTAAATGAGCTGTCAGTTGTCTCTTTGAGGGTGGCTTGTCAGGTGTTGGCCAGCGTGCAACTAAGGTATGTCCTTAATTAATAGAAAGGTGGTGTTGCCAATGGTATCATTGCCTCAGCTGTGCCCAGCAGGTATTTGGAGGCGACACCCCATGATGTCATCAAATTAGCGCCTTTGTTGCACTCATTTCAATTTGGCAGCACCAGCATTCGATACGTTGCAGTTGCATTTGCAGTTGCAGTTGCAGCACTTTCTCAATACAATTTCGGGCTCCCCTTTGGCCCCAATGGCCCAAGCCACAAAATGAAAAACGCGACAATTGCGCGCACAGCCTCTCCGCAAACCGACAAACCGACAAGCTGACAATCAACATTGAAATGATGATAGCATTTTGGGTTCAACTCGGCAGCAATTCAACAGACAGACCCCTGCAACAGAGGTGAGCACTCAGGCCACAAAGCCGACCCCAAAAAAAAAGCCCCAAACCTAAGCAGCGCGCGTCAATTACATTTCGGTTGCATTGTGAAATGTTCGGTTTGGTAACTAAATTGACGGCCTGCCCCCGGGTGTTGCCACCAGCCAACAGCCTTTGCTGCCTTTTCACACAATGCCCAATACCAACATTGATTTAGTGCCTTGCAACAACGCCAGCGACAACAACAACAACAACAGCAACAACAAAGCAACAACAAAGCAACAACACCAACACCAAATGCACATCGAAATATTCGTATAATCGTATTTTATATTTATTATTGTTGTTTTTGTTTTTGTTGCTGCTGGATTTTGCCAGACCGTTAGAAATGTGTCCATTTAAGTTTTACAAATAGACTTTAAATTGTTGTTGAACATTTTTCCAACTTTAGCATAGGTGTAGCTATAGTATATGTCCTATACACATCTTTTTTTAGTTATATAAGAAAGTCAACTTTTTTTTATTATTAAACATCAATCAAATTAAATTCGGAATTGAATTGAGTGTTGACTAAGTTATGCAAGTTGAATATGGGGAATTCTGTGATAAAAAATATCGCCTGAAAATTCAGTAGAAATTTGAAATTTTTTCCTGTCTCTTGTGAAGAATTTCCTACTCTTTCTTTAAGTTGGGACTATCGCATTTTGAGCATGTGGTTTTATGCATATTTCAAAGTGTGCTATAAGTCAAAGTTTAAGTTTTAGTTCATATACATATACATGATGTTTCAACCGTTGAAAGGAACTTCATTTTTGACAAGACTTTTTCAGATGGTTCAGTTATATCAATACATTCGCAACTAGATATTGAAATATCGCTGAATAGCGGTGATAAGTACTAAATAACACCCAAGATCTAATTAGCTGATTCAATATATTTCACTGAAAACTTTTTCAAAACACTAGAATTCCAATAACAAAGGTTGCATTTGGAATTCGTTCTGTTCTTAGCTTCTTTATCTATTAGCATCTTAAGCAGCACATCGAAGACGTCGTCGTTGAGTCTGTCCATGACTGGTCCATTGGCAAAGATCAAGATATCGTTGAAGATAGTTAAGTACTACTGTACGAGTACATTCCATGAAAATTGCTCAATCAAAATCTTTGCGTGAGCTCCATCAACAAGTTAGTTGTCTCCATCTAATCCTGCCATCCTCATCAGTTGCTAGGAGCAACATTTGTGGTTGCTGGTTCTACTTTTTATCCAGTGCCAGGTTATAGTCCCTGTCCCTGACCTTAAGCCGCATAAGTTGAACAGCGTGTTGTCTGCTCCTTGGCCTCTTTCTCATCATCGTTTTCCATGTCTTTATATTTGTCGTCCTTGTTCTCGTCCTCGTCATCGTCACCATCCTGCCAATCGCATTCATAATGCATGAGAACTGCTGCTGCTTCTTGTTTGCTTCTGCACATCTCCACTTTCCCTTCTGCCATTTGGCCCGATCTGCAATAACTCAACTTTTGCCATCGACAAGTTCCATGCATAAAAAACTAAGCGTTTCTTCATCATCATCACATCTGTTCAAAATGCAGCTCATCAACCATCCACTCAATCGGCGTCCAGTCTTTGTATGATTGAACTGACTCGTATTTGAATACATCTTGATGAACCATCAATGTTCTTGGCATCATAATCTGGCAAAAGCCCTGCAGGATACGCGGCCAACAGCAGCAGGCAATATGGCTGTAGGGTGCGAAAGTCGAGGCCGGTGTTGGAACATTTTCTAAGTGAGTGCGAGAGCAGCTGAAGATGCAATCGTAACTGCCATCTTGACTTACCATAGATGCATTGTCAAGTGTGCCTCAAAAGAAAGTCATTGCAAGACAATATTGTCAATGTCAATGAAGGCACCCACAAGGATGCCTTGTTGCAAGGATTCCTTAAAATAGTTGAATAAAATATATAAAATTTTAAAATTTTGAGACACTCGAAAAATATATATTTTTACTTTTTTGAGATGTGTTCTATTCGTGTTGTGTTTTTTAAACTGACTGAGTTTATTTTTATGTCTTGTAGGCAAGCTGAGAACAATGACAGTTAAATGTAGGACTTCTAAGTTTAAAATATCATAAATTTGTGAACGATTAGGCAGAACAGCAGTGTTTCTGATACTAGTTTAAACACTAACTGGCTTAGAACCTGCTGTAAGATCTAAAAACCAGCCGGCTTACGAGCAGATCATGGTTCGATAACTGTTTTTCCACTCATTACTACAACTTAAAGCTTTGCCAGATCTCTTAGATGCCGCCTGCTGTGTCCTGTGTCTTGTGTCCCATGTCAGCTGCTTAAGTACAAAGCTTTGTATCTAGTGTCCTTGCACTCAAACTGTATGACACTGAGTTTGCCGCCTGCCTAATCAAGTGTCCAAATCAGTGCTGGCTGCTGGCTGCTGGCTTTCGAGTCCTGTTCGCAGTGACTGTCTGTCAAGGACTTGAGGCACATGCATTATTCAGGAGTTGCCTACCTACCGTTGAGCTGTGCTGTGTTGTGTTGTGTCTTTTGCCGAAACAGGACACGCATCATTTGAATTGTCTGCAAAAGTTTTGCAACTTCGCTTTGCACCTTATGTGACAGCTATGTGCAGACTTCTCGCAACTTGAATTCCTTGTCAGCAAACGCAAGGAATAAAACGAAAATATAAAATCAAAATGAATCACAGAGAATCCAACATATATAGTACATATATGTATATGTATATTCAAGACACACAAACATATAAACGATTCTATATCTATGGCTTGTCCTATGTATGCAAAATGCAAAAGTTTAGCCAGTAAATCTTTGCAAGTGGCACATAAACTTTGGCCAACAAACTTTTTTACTCTCTTCCAGTGCAAAAATCTCGAAAAAATGATACAGTGCCAAAAGAAAAAAAAGACCAAATAAATAAAGGAAAAGCAAAATACAACCAAAAATAACAAACTAAACCGAAAAGTATCAAGAAAACTTTAACACAAAAAAAAAAAAAAAAAGGCACAGAGTGCAAACAAAAAAGGCGCAATATGGCATTGAATTATTTTTAAGCATTAGATCAGCTTATAAATAATTCGGCTTTTATAATTAGAAATTTAAAATATTAAAGCTTTTGCAAATTAGAATTTGAAAGAAATTAAAAATTGGCGTTTTCATTAGACGCTGCAGAGTTAGAATCGAAAAAAACTGAAATTAGCGAGCGTTTTTAGCTTTTATTGCTTTTTATAATTTAAGATTTATTTCTCATTTTTAATTTTAATATATGATTCATTAACATTTTTATGAGCATAATCATTTTTAGCAGTTTCAAGTTCAAATTTTTTCATTTCAGCGTCTCATTTGCATTTGTTGATTTGAGAACATGTTCAATGAAAACATCTTAAATTTATTTTTAAAAAAATTATAACATTTTTAAGAATATACTATATGCATGCACATACGCATAACTATATTAATCCACCATTGAAACTAACTCATTTAATCACTTTATTTTAATATTTATCAAAATCTTTAAAAAAAAAAACAAGTTAAAATGCTCTAGTCGAGTGTGCCCGACTACGAGACTCCCTGCTCCCACTTTGCATTTCAAGCAGTTCAGCGGCAACTCAAGCAAGCAGTGCACTTAACTCGTAAACTGCTTGTCAAACTGCAGGGGTGCGGGGGGTTGCATCTTTTGAAATAAACTTGATCTTCGTATGGTATACAGGACCCTGCATGCCAAGTTTGGTGTCTCTAGCTCTTATAGTCTCTGAGATCGACCCGTTCATGCAGACAGACGGACAGACAGACGGACAGACAGACGGACATGGCTAGTTCGTCTCGGCTGTTGATCCTGATCAAGAATATATATAGTTTATATGATCGGAAATGCCTCCTTCTGTCTGTTACACACATTTGCAGTACTTTATAACTCCCTTTTTCCCCATTTTTAATGGGAACAGGGAGTAAAAACTTAAAAATTGGTTCTACATTTGTTGCCAAAATTTGGAAAAAAGCCCAATCAGACTTATAATAATCAGATAGTGAAAAAAGTAGGGAAAAATGTTAGTAACAATCTAATAAATTGATTCAAAATGATGCCACCAAATCCATATACTAAGTTTACCAACTCAGATATAGCAACGACATGTTTATATATATCTGCAAGTTGTTTTCAGTTCAGAATACCTTTGAAATGGGAGCTTTTAATAAGTAAAAACTGTTTGATAGTCATGAAACAATGGCAATTATACAATTTGACTGTGCTCAATTACTTTCTAACAAAGTCCATTTGCCACTTCCAAAATGCTCATAACAGATGTCGGCTCTATTGATGCCGCTTACATTTGGAAATGTTTGCTCAAGAAACCAGAGAAGAAAAAAAAACCCATTCGATTTTGAAAAGTAAAACGCATCATAGTCATAATTGACTACAACTTCCTCAATGATGTGTCAAATTTGTGTTGCATTGTTGTTGGATTAATCAGTTCAAAGCAGCTGAGGTGCCGACAATTAGTTCAGAAATATGGATAAGCCGGACAACAACAATAACAGCAACAAGAGCAACAACAACAACAACAACAACGACAAAATGATGATCGTGGCTCTGATTTTTGAATGCCTCGCAGCGTTGTTGCAATTGCCTTGTTCGCCTATTAAATAACTTCAATTTTCCATGCACTTTTTGGTTGCAGCCATTTGACTTATTGTCTGTCCGTCTGTCTGTCTGTCTGTCTGTCTGTCTGTCCAATTGACTGTGTTGTCATTTGTCCCACTCGTTAAACATTCATTTGTCGAGGGCTTTGGATCTCCGAGATCTTAATGACAGACGCAGACCTTGGTAGTCGACTGCGACTGCGACAGCGACTGCAACTGCGACTGCGGCTGGGCAGATGTGTTGCAAGCGACAAAATGTTTTTGGCCCTTTTTCGATCGCGTCAGCACTTGAGGCATTTGGTTTTGGCTTAATTGCGAGCAGATCGGCCCAAGTGTTGCCACCAATTGCAACTGCAACACTTAATGGGGCATATTGGCGATGGACGATTGACGATTGATGATTGACGATTGATGATTGACGATTGGCGTTGCAACAACGTTTAAAATGGCCTGCAGTAGCAATAATTGAATCAAGCACGAATTCAATCAATTGACGATCATGCTGATCCAATAATTTGTGTCTGCTGCTTAAGTTAAGAAAGACAAACAATTTGATGGTTTGTTAACTTATCTTTTGGCATTTAACGTGTGCCAAAGATACTACTTATATATACTCTGACAAAACAATCCAATTTCATTTCAACTGATTGTTCTTATGACAGAACAAAAGTTTCTTACGATATTACTGAATTGAAATTACACCTATTCAAAACTTAATTATAATTCGAATCAATGCTCTTATTCATAATTTGATATCATATCGCAACGAAAATTGTATGAGTTGATGGAAAACGAAATCTTGGTTTGTTTATTTTATCGAAAATGTTGCTTGCGATTTGCGCGTGTTAACCAGATATATTAAATCTGTTGAAAGTTTATATTGCAATCAGAATTGCTTGTTGCACGATTACACATCCAAAGGGTTTTCCTTCTCCCCTCTACCCTCCACACACTCCCCCCCGTTCCACAACTCACACGACAAGGCAAGTGAAGTGCATAAATCGCTTTAGCCAAACACGCGCTTTCGCATAATTTTCAATATCGTGCCAATAAAAAAAAAAATGTCTGCGATTTAGGGAGGAGGGAGAAGGGGAATGGCTTGGTTCTGTATCAGGATAAGATTGCTGTTGAGGGGGCACATGAGAAGTGGCAGAAATTACATTTAAAATTGAACAGCAGACGACGTTGCTCGCACATTTTGCAGCCACTTCCGGTGGCAGTGTCTGACATTAGCACCTCGTCTCGGCAGGTGTAGCAGTGTAGCCAGGTGGCCAAGGGTTGCATGGGCATGTGTGTATTGCTAAGGGATGGTGGGGGAGGGGCGGATGCTGCAAGATTTATGTGCCATGTGTTTTTATAGCGGAATAAGCTGGCGCTGCAGGAGTCGCCTCCAATATGCTAAAAATTTCCAAGCGCAATTTTTCATATGCATAAAACTGTTTGTTCGATTATATATACAATATATACTTACAAACGTTCACATATCGTATCTATATAGCTTTTTGCCAAAGTTATGTATGTATGTTTGGATTTGTGTTGTTGTTGTTGTTGTTGTTGGTTTTCTGTTTTGCAACGTTTTGCGTTAGTTTCTGTTGCTGTTAAAAAGCAATTTAAACTTTTTTTTTATGCTGTTGAAAATTGTTGGAAATGGGTCCATTCAAAAGCTTTGCAAGCATTAAAACAACATATGTGCAATGCACATATATAGTATATATATATGTACATGTATTTTTATTAAAAATACTACAAATACTACTATATATCTACTATATATTAAGCGACAAACACAAGACTCGATATAACTACAAAAATTTAAGATGTTTTCTATCAGATGCAACTAAAATTTTTTTGAATATTTTTCATATTTCCTATAATAATAATAAAATTCGAATGAGCTTTCTTCAGTTTGTGGTATGACCGAAACCCGACCTGCCTATTAAGGAGTAGACCTGCTTCATAAAGTGCCATATTCCCATTGCTCTCAATCGTGGTCTGCAATCATGCTTCGTTTAGGAAATAAGTAAAGCTTGCGGATACATTAGAAAATCTTACGTGAATCCCCATTATCATATGGAACAGCCTGACTATTAAGGACTAAATCTTCACGGCGTTCTATATACTCATTTTGATCAGAACTAGTTTCGTCGGAATCGATATTGAATCGTGTTTTTGGTGTATTATTTCACTATCTTTTTGAAATTTACAGCTTCCAAAGTTTGAGGAACAGAAGTTTGCCCCAAGGCTCCAGTGGCTCATTGTGGTTAGATGGACAGCTCGCAGCATTCAATCAGAGCATTTCAATGGCAACACAAAACAAAAATTTAGTATCCATATTCCAATAACAATTGCTCCCTGGCCCCATCCACTTGCACTCGGCCCAAAGCAAAGCTGGCAACTTGTCTAGGTTTTTTGTTTTGCAACACTTTTTGCAATGCGATACATAAACATGGTTGCAATTTATGCGCTGGACTGCCAGTTGTGCAACCGCATGGCCATTCCAAGAAACATTCGATGCCTGCTGCTGGTGCTTCTTCACTCAACAAGAGGAACAACAACAACTGCTGTCCTAGAAATTCGCGTACTGCCAAACTAACTTCAAACTCGCAATATAAACACATAAATCCTGTGCACTGATACACACAAAATCCGTTAGAATGGCAACGGGTGGCAGGATTGGCAGGGGGACAGCGGGTAGGTTGTTGGTTGCTGGTTGTTGGTTTCAAAATGCCAACAGCAACTTTTGCGTACCAGCACCGACAACAACCGAAAAAGTAGACAACAACAACAACAAGAACAAAGACAATGGCAACAACAACATTGGGCAAACAACAACAGTTGTTGCATTCCAAAAATATTATTGGGGCGTTTTTCGATGGGCGTGGCGGCATCGGTAAGCGTGGGCAATGTGCAAATGTGGAAATAGGGATGCGGTTGCAACAGCAGCAGCAACAACAACAACAACAACAACAACAACAAATAGTTAAATATGCATAAATCTAGGCTGCTCGACTTGTTGATATCCTCTATACACAAGTCTGAAGTTATTTATAGCCTTGGCATTATAACACCATATCACAGCCAAAAATCTGTTAAGCTGTCTTTAGACGATGTGATATAAACTAGCGTTCGAGTTGTTTCTGCTAAATATGACATCGTTTAAACATTCACTTATATTTCCCATTTGAAAAACTAGTTCAATTTGAAATTCAAGCTTGAATGCTAGCTTTCCAGTATATTGAAATATTATGTTCGCATAATTATTAAGAAAAACCGAAAAACTGCGTTTTTTCGACGGCTTTTTTCTTAGAAATTTTGAATGGACAATTTGATTATACCCCTTTTATGCATTTTTAATGGATGCAGGGTATAAAAAGTTGCACCTTTTACCATTTTTGGGCTATGCAAGTTGTACAGAGCTACCAAATGATGATGAAACGCTTAGTTTTTTATGCATGGAACTTGTCGATGGCAAAAGTTGAGTTATTGCAGATCGGGCCAAATGGCAGAAGGGAAAGTGGAGATGTGCAGAAGCAAACAAGAAGCAGCAGCAGTTCTCATGCATTATGAATGCGATTGGCAGGATGGTGACGATGACGAGGACGAGAACAAGGACGAGAACAAGGACGACAAATATAAAGAGATGGAAAACGATGATGAGAAAGAGGCCAAGGAGCAGACAACACGCTGTTCAACTTATGCGGCTTAAGGTCAGGGACAGGGACTATAACCTGGCACTGGATAAAAAGTAGAACCAGCAACCACAAATGTTGCTCCTAGCAACTGATGAGGATGGCAGGATTAGATGGAGACAACTAACTTGTTGATGGAGCTCACGCAAAGATTTAGTAGTACTTAACTATCTTCAACTGTTTGTTGGTAAGAATGCTTTAGTCTAGAATCTAGAGACACCCTGTAACCCCATCCATGCTGCATTTGCCTTATAAATTTGAATATTTCGATTAACAAAGCCAAAAATCATTATTAGTGAATTAGCGATGCAGGCAAACATAAACTGAAAGGGTAAAAGGGTTAAAAATAATATGAAATAACATATATGTTTGAATTGCACTCGATTGCAGTTGCTGTAACATTTTCCCATGAAAATTGTAAAATAATGAAAAAACAAAAAGGCGACACAAAAAATAGAGAGCTTAGCTGCAAAATCTGGCATCGAATGCGAAAACATTTTTGTCAACTGCAAAAGCGAAGGCGACAAACAACAAACAAACTTTTACTTCAGCTATTTGCCAGAGTTACAGTAACAAAACACAAAAAACAAAAACAAAAGCAAAAACAAAAGCAAAAGCAAAAAGTTCATTTACGTAAACGTGAGTAATTTTGTTTTTGTAGTCGCTTTGGTATTGTGAGAAATTAATCAGCAAATGGATTTTCAATTTCACCATTAACACTATACGACCGACACTGAGAGGATGCCGCAACTTCAGCGCCCTCTTCTGTGGCATCTAGTTGATCTTGCCACCCAGCTGTCTGCTACTCCTTAGTTTGTATCTATAAAAGTATTACAGAAGTTGCATTGGAGCACGAAAATTGCGTCAGAAGTGCATGTAATGTGGCGAGGAGCAGTTGGCTGACAGCTTGAAAATCTTCTTGTCGCATTGCAAGCACTTTGGAATATCTATAATTAAGTAATACCATTTTGAAAGAGGAGAAGAGAGTCGTAAGTAAATGTGATTTTTACGGCATGCCGAAATCAGGAAACTGGTTGCAACAGTCGCCAAACGGTTGTTGCTCCATCATTGTCCCCATCTTCAACTTCAACTCCATCTTCAACACCAACTCCAACACCAACTCCAACTCCAACTTCAGCATCAGCTTCAGCTCCATCTTCATGTCAGCTACTGCTTTTGGCTACTGGGTTTTGGCTATGGGTCAAAAGTGTTTGTGCCTGTTGTGAGCTCATACATACTTACCCAAAAGGTGTTTGTGCTTGGGTGTTAGTTGTTAGTTGTTAGTTGTTCGTTGTTCGTTGTTATGCAACAACAACATGCGATTCATGATGGGCTGCAGTCGCCTTGCAACAATGTATTGCATAATGCTCTAAACATTGTTTGCTTGCACAGAATACTCAAGGTTTTTTCTTTTTGCCAATTGACATTCGTAAAGCTCAATGGTTCATTGGTTATTTTCCAAAAGAAACAAGTAAGAACGTTGCAGTCGGATGGACCCGACTGCGATATACTCTTTTTTGTAGCCTCATTGCTGTGTCAGAAGTGGGCAAGGCTATTGTATTTTAGCTCAAGTCTTGAGGGTGGCGGGGTGATCTTGACACTTTGCCTAAAGTATATACCAACATGTATACCAAGTTAGGTTGCTCTCGCTTCAAAACTGGAAAAAAAATGCGATCATACGGACAGACAGACAGACGGACATTTCACAAACCCAATATACTCTTTTTTCTTTTTTTTGTTTCCAAAAATTAAAAAAAGAGTATAACAAGAAACTGAAGTTATCTACCAACTTATATATGATGAAGTTATATACCCTTGCACAAGCTTTGCATAAGAAATTTTTATTTTCATCAGATTGTTCCTATGTCAGCTATAAGATATAGTCAACTGATTTTGATAATAATTCTTCAGCATGTATAAAATGTACTCAAACATAGGTTAAGTCAGTTTGGTTGAGTTATCTTGAAAAACAAAAAAGTTTTTCATACAAAAACTTATTTTTCAACCGATCGTTTCTATGGCAGCTATATGCTATAGTCGTTCGATCTGGCCGATTCGGCCAGAAAAAAGAAACATCTGTGCCAAGTTTCATCAGGATAGCTCCAAAACTGAGAGACTAGATCGCATATAAACCGACAGACAGACGGACATGACTCGGCTCTTGATGCTGATCACGAATATACAAACCTTGTTTTTCTGAGACGTCTCCTTCAATGCGTTACACATTTCGTGACAAAATTAAAATACCCTCTGCAAGGGCATACAAAAAAAAGAAGTCATTTCGTCAATACGTTTACTGTTTACATTATTATATTTTTTTTTAAATTTTATTTCAGCAAAATTGAACAATATCGTTCATCGCTCTCTGGGCCATCTTTCAAGGTGCTTAGAGGTCTGCTAATGGAATATCAATTAGCCTCAAGTCGTCTGAAATACATTTTTGGTCATTCAAATTGAGCACAAAGTATCAATTAACCATTAAAGTGTTTGCTTAGAGCGAAAGTTGCGACACAGAAGCGGTACAAGAATAAATATTTAACTTGTAGAAAAGTAAGCTTTAAAACTGTTCATAAAATATTTTATTAATTAATAAACAACAAGTAAGAATACTCTAGTCGAGTGTGCCCGACTACGAGACTCCCTGCTCCCAACTTGCATTTCAAGCAGTTCAGCGGCAACACAAGCAAACAGCGTACTCAACTTGCACAGTGCATGTCAAACTGTTGTTTCTGCCTGCTGAGACAGGGGATATAGATTCTTCCATAACTTTGGTGCTATTTATCCGATCGTGTTGAAATTTACACATCCGAAAGACATTAATATAAAATATATGTGTACCAAAAATTTGCGATTTTCGGGGGTGCGGGGGTGTGCATCCGAAATTTGAAATAAACTTGATCTGCGTATGGTATACAGGAACCTGCATGCCAAGTTTGGTGGTTCTAGCTCTTATAGTCTCTGAGATCGACGCGTTCATACAGACAGACAGACGGACATGGCTAGTTCATCTCGGCTGTTGATCCTGATCAAGAATATATATCGTTTATATAGTCGGAAATGCCTCCTTCTGTCTGTTACACACATTTGCAGTACTTTATAGCTCCCTTTTTCCCATTTTTAATGGGAACAGGGAGTTACAAGCTGTGTCTTTTTCAACAATCCGTGGTTGTGAGCAAAGTATCTGCAATTTGAAATAAACTTGATCTGGTGTGATCCGTGAATACAAGGATCTATTATCAACTTCAAACACACTGCTGTTTTCTCTAATCTCTCACAAATTCATCATATTTGAAGCTTAGAGCCCCAAGATATAATTGCCAACCATCATGGCCTACAAAACTACAAAATAATCTCATTCAGTTGACGAGTACAAGTATTTAGAATTAAATAAAATGAGCACAGGCAAACTGATTCCATCCACACAGCGTGCAGATGGCACGTGGCGAAAGGAGCGCCGCGTGAAAGTAGATTACGTGCCACTGTACAAGGTCAGGGACAAGGACATGCGTCAGCTGCTCGCGGCAGAGCTTAGAAAAGTGCGTGAGAAGAAGGAGAAAGCTAGATCAAAAGCTACATTCAAAGACGCAACGGGAAACTCTGCCCAGCAAATCTCCAAGCTTGGCTGCAACAAGCTGCACCATTCGACTAGTATTGATGCTGGATCCAAGGGCTGTCAGATTGTGGCATACAATATGCCCAAGAAGCCGCTTGTGTTGCATGCAACAGCTGGTTTGCGCTTGCATTTGGTTGACGGCATCAACCAGTTATCCTTTTCGTCCACAGATCCGAAACAGTTGATCAAATTTGTGAGATTGGGTCTAAGGGCCGCATATCCTGATAAACTGGTATCCAAGAAGCTGGTACCCGAGGATAAAACGGTATTAAAGATACGCTCCGAGGTGATGCAGTCATTCCGTGCGCAGTTCTTTGAACGTGGCTTTAACGAGGTGCCTTTGGTCCAAATCCAGATTGAGGCCGGTTCCACTATCTTCAAGATGCAGTATTTTGGAGAGGACGCCTATTTGACGCAGAGCTCGTATCTAGAGACATCTCTCCCAGCGCTGGGTGATGTCATCAGCATTGCCCAACGTTATCGTGCCGAGGATCGCTTGGAGGTTCTTCTCACTCATGTGGTTGATCGCGTTTTGAAGTCACCATGCAACTACTTGGTTGCTGGACTAAATCCCATGCCCTATATGTCACGCTGCGTAGAGAATCAACGTCTCACGGAGAGCGTTGATGTCCTGTTGCCCAATCTAGATGATATTGTTGGCGATTCCAAGAGAATTGATAACAGCACCGATCTGATGAAAAGCGAAGGCATCGATTCCAAGCCAAACTATTGGTATAAGGATCAGCGTGTCTATGGAACCATGCTACAAAGCAGATATGGCGTGGGTCTGAAGCGTGTCCTCTGCTGGCTCCTCAGTCGATGCAAGCCTTAAGCTTATCCAACACAACTCAACTCTATAATTCAATTGAAAATCATAATTAGCGTCTGTTTTATAAATTAATTTTAATTTGTTTTGGTTTATTGTTCATGTTTAATGTGTTAATGTTTCGAATAATTATATAGTATTGTTCAATAAAATATGTTTCGTTGCTTTCTCACCTCATATACAAACCCAATATACTCTTTTTAAAAATAAATACAAATTTGAAAAAAAAAAAGGAGTATAATAAAGAGAAAAGTTTTCAGTTACAATTGTAGATGCATTTGCATTTGCTTAATGTCAAAACTAACTTTTGCTAATATGTATACTATATTATAAAGTAAAGATCAAATGATCATATGTATATGTTTAACAACTACCAGTGTGTGTGATATTTATTTAATATAACAACAAAACAGAATGATAACTTTGATGTTTGCATATATTTTATCGAAAAGTAAATATTAAGTACAATTATATATAACTTATATTGTTTGATTTGGTTGACCATTCATATAGAACTTAGTTTAGGTCCATGCATTCATCGCTGCTATTGTCCTGCTGCTCCTTGTCCTGTGGATCTTTGTCCTCCTGCTCGTTGTCCTCCTGCTCGTTGTCCTCCTGCTCGTTGTCCTCCTGCTCGTTGTCCTGCGGCTGACACTCGGACTCATCCTCACCCTCGACACGATCGTAGATGCGATAGGCCTTAAACTGACCCACCTTTTTGCCATCAACATAGTGGAAACTGTAGAAACAGCTGCGACACAGATACGCAGGATCATCCAGCTGTTTATTCGACTTTTCCACAATAAAGACAAAGCTATTTTTACTACACAAGTTGCAGCAACGACGATTATAGGCGCTACGGGCGCGCATAAAAGGATACAAGCTACGATTTAAGAACGTGCTCTTATGCTTATGCGGCACAAGGACCTCAACCTGTGAGAGAGTAAAAAAATCTAAAAGAAATGAACACAAATGTATTTATTTAACAATATTTTTTAATTTCAGTGAACCAAGGTGCGACCCGAAACCTCCGGAGCGAGTGTGCCGAAAACCGGTTCATGAACCGAAGCTAAAGCTTATCCTTAAACCGAGCACGTCAAGTGTTCCTAAAGCGTTCGACGATCAGACACGTCCGAAGCACAATTATTTGCATCCGAACAGTGCAATGTACTTGAAAATTAGTGTAAATAAAATAATAAAATTAGATAAATTAAAAAGAACAAAAGAAAAAACCAAAGAAAAACTCAAAAGCCTGTTATAAAACACGAATAAATTGTAACAAATTTGGAAAAATAAAATAAAAAGACTTAATTTGCAAGATTGTTCCCATGGCAGCTATAGGATATAGAAGGCCGATTTTGATATAATTCATGTCAACATGTATAGAACGTGCTTTAACTCCGATGTAGTGAGTTTGGTTGAGTTATTTTGAAAAACAAAAGTTTTTCATACAGAAACTTATTTTCAACCGATCGTTCCTATGGCAGCTATATGTTATAGTGGTCCGATCTGGCCAATTCAACTATAGGTACTACCTGCAATAAGAAGAAGCATCTGTGCAAAGTTTCATAAAGATAGCTCAAGAACAAGGGAATTCAAATGTATTGGGACCTATGGAACTACCGAGCTACTACTCTCATCCAAAACCCCAATTTTCAGTTTAAAGTCTATTTATATTTATCAAATCTTAGCTGTATTTGAACAGGTTATCCATTTTGTCCTCCAACAATACCACTCTTCATTCATTATCCGCTCCAAAAACAGCATATACTCCAGTCTCCTCGTAAGCATCTTGGCGTCGCAGCAACTGACAGGGTATACAATGTGACTGGCCACGTGGTTCACAGGGCCTCAGACAAGAAATGAAAATCAGTGAACTTAAGTAAATTGCATCTATTGACGCAGTTATATGTACAGGAATGACAAAAAATGCATTTCTAAAGCTAATATTTCTAAAGAAACAACATTAACATAACAGATTAGTGATGTACAATTGAGAATGCTTTGTTAGGAATCAGCGGACAAAACCTATCGATCGATAACATTGAAAAGCAAAGCGTCCTAGTCAAAAATTTGGTCACACTTTAAAATTGCTTTTCAATTAGACATGGGTCGATCCGTCAGTTCCTTTAGTTCTTTAAGTTCATTTTCTCTTGATTTCGACTGGCATTCCACTCTGTGCGTTGTTCATGTTGGAATTCGGTGGAATATGAAATTGTCAACGTTATTAAATATGACATCATTTCGTCTGTATCTGTATTTCATCAATTTATGATCCAAATTAATGTATTCATATTCTGTATGAAATAAAATTGTATCACAAATAATTTTGAAAAAACCAAAATAAATTATAAATAGATACGTTAAATCCACTCAATATGAATGGATTATACTGCATACGAATGACCGAACAAAATACCTTAATAGAAAAGATACAATTAGTTCGGAAAAGAACTAAAAGAACGACTAATTCCTTAATCGGGAATCGAACTACTGAACTATATCTCGTGACATTTGAATACTGGGACAAGCAACCGATATGTAAATATCGCTCATCTCTACTCTCAGTGTCACTTGTCACTTATTAGAAGAAGGAAGCGTGTTGCTAAATGTAAATTTCGCAAAACTTTTTTTTATATGTGTTGTGCATTTTTGTAATGTTGTCTTTCAATTTGTTATTAGCTAAAACAATGTTGGACAAACTTAATGACGTTTGCTGGAATACAATCCTAAACTATTTAGATCTGAAGGAACAGCTGACACTGTCGCAGGTTTCCGTGGGAATACACACCAGTGTCCAAAAATATTGGGCACGCATTCAGAAGCTTTGGATAAACAATGATATTCTAATATACTTTGAGGAGAATCCAAATCAAATGCAGGATTTCTTTAACTTCGTCGGCACATCACTGCGAGAGTTATCTTTGGACTTTGGCGACTCGCCTCGCAACACTGTTTTACAGTCATGGAAATGCAACACTTTCCCCAACTTGCGTACCCTAGACTGCAAATTCTTGGAGCCCGATGGGATGGCTTTCAACCAGATGATACTGATGCAGCTGAATCTACTATTTCCACAGGTTAGCCATCTGACTATGTATACGAAACACATTGGAGAGGATGTGTGGCTTTTTAGCCATCTGGAGTATTTAATTTTGATAAATTGCGAGTCGATAGATACCATAACGTTTGACCCGACCCGTACTCAACTGGACAGACTCTCATTATTGTATTATGAGATCCCTAAGTTTTATAATCAACATTTTGTGAATGTGGTTAAAACGGCAGCTAACTTTCACACGGTCAAGGCTCGTTCACTGATTTTAAATTACTGGAATGAACCGGATTTCGAAAAATTACCGATTGAGCTTTTCACGGATCTACATTATATTTGTCTGTATGATGTTTTTGCGTATGGGAAGCAGCACAATTCGAATACATCGAGGCGGCCTTCAACGAAATGGCTCAAAACCAAAAAAATCTGGGACATAGTAGCTGCATGTAATAACTTGAAAGAGTTTTACTTATCCTATGTCGAGTTGGATGTACAATTCTTGCGAGAGAGTTCAACTTATCTGAAAAGAGTGCTAAAGCATCGCACCGTCCATAAACGTCCCCCTCTCACTCTTCACTTCTTCATGACCGGGTTGGAACTTTACCAACGAGAGGTATTCTAATTGAATTGAATTTTAATCGAACAGCATATTAATTGATCTGCTTATCATTACAGACCGCCATAAGGCTCAAGCATCCGAATTTAAAAATCACATTTAATCAATGGGAACGTTATGATGTGGTGCTCGACGTGCCTTCCATTTGGATTGATTACTCATTGTTAACAGATTAAGTGTTAAACATGTTGAAATCTTAACAACCCTGAGTAAACCATTCTTTTTTCTTAAATAACTTAATAATAATGCTTTTGTTTTTCAAGATATCTCTAGGAAATGAATTTCGTGAGAAACATGCTTGTTTCAGCTATTCTAAGTTTAAGTTCGTTTTGAGTTTTTTTGTATACTTTTCCATTTACATACTTATATTTGACTTTACTCATTTTGATTTATATAATTATGTATCTATATATAATTTTAAGACGTTCTGTGAGTCTTAAAACAATTTGAAATCAATAAGATCTTGTAAAATGAATTAGAATGCCCAAAA
>OX453090.1:86639-176517 GCA_949708635.1 Hirtodrosophila cameraria | reverse complement strand
GTTTAAGCCTAATCGGTTAAGAAACAAAATAAAAGTTGCATCCAAGTTTTCCAAAAGTTCATCAAGTTCTTTTATGTACATATGTACTAGCATTTCTCGGCGTGCGATGCTACGCCCAGTATACAAAAACTCAACTTTCGCCCTTGTTACCACCCACTTTCCACCAAGGGGGATGAATTTTTAGGAAAATCGGTATGCAGTTTTTAATGGATTATGGATAATGGAAATATTTTGCAATGAATTTGAAACAAATCCCACATTCGCTCTATTTACCAACCACTTTCCACCCAGAGGGTTGAATTATCTGGAAATTTGGTATGCAGTTTTTAAAGAATTTTCATATAATTCTTTGAAAATGAGAGCTGATCCAATCCGAGCTTAGTACTTTTAGCACACGATGAAACTACTATCAAAAATTCAGGCTTCTAGCTTTTATGGTTTGGGCTGTGCGAGCGTTGCCAATCAGTCAAGTTGAACAGCTTTAAATATATAGATATGGAAATGGACATACTTCTTACAGCATCTAAGTATTTATGCTGATATTGGGATCAATCAAAATTGAATTATTTTTAATGCTGTGTATTATCTTACGCTGTTTAATAAGCTTAAATGCTTAATCCCAATAAGAAGGCTGCCTATTAACGTTACCTGAATGGTAAGAAAACAAGTTAGAATAGGAAATGGAGGATGTGGGGAAGTATTTTGAACTGCTGCTGCTGAAAGTGTTTTAATCTTAACAGATTCTTGAATTAGTTGGGGGGGAAAACTTGTGCAAAATTTCTTGCAACTTTGTAATGAAAAGATGTGCAGTGTGGCAGATGAAGTTGCGGTTGCAGTTGCATTTGCAAAAGATGCTGTTTTGTGACATGCCTATTTTCGAGGCATTTGGGGCGACGCATTTGTGTATTTTGTGTGTCTGTCTCTGTCTGTCTATTTTAAATGTCGACTGGGGGCGATGGCGCGTGGCATGAATGAAGTGAAATTGTCTGCCGGCGTTTTATGTATATGTACATATGTATGTATCTATGTATTTTCGGCAGAGTTTGCTATAACATCACATGTAGGCCCCCCGCGCGTTCTTCTGTCTAATCCATATAGCAGCTCAGTCTGTGACATGGCTAAATTTAATGCATTCTCAAGTGAGGCATGGCAAAAGTTGTCTCGTGCCGCGTGCCCCGTGAATCGTTTCTATTGCCGTGGCGCATATGAAAAGCGAAAAAGAAAACAACAAAGTCCAATTTTTTTATACCCTTGCAGAAAAGCTGTACATATGAAAAGTTATTTTCGACCGAATTATCCTATTGGCAGCTATAAGATATACTGGTCCGATTTTGGTGAAACATTCATCAATCGAAATAATATTTGTACCTTAATTAAAGAAAATTCAATTTTCATACAAAAACTTATTTTCAACCGATCGTTTCTATGGCAGCTATATGTTATAGTGGTCCAATCTGGCCTATTCTGACATACATATGTATGTAGAAAGAAGAAGCATCTGAGCCAAGTTTCATCACGATAGCTCTAAAAGTGAGAGACTTTTCCGCATTTTATCTGACGGACAATCATATTCTCAGACGGACAGACAGACAGACGGATATGGCTAGTTTGACTCGGCTATTGATGCTGATTAAGAATATATATACTTTATAGGCTCGTACGACACATTTCGTCAAAAAATTATAATACTCTCTTCAAGAGTATACAAAAAACTCAAAAAGGAAAAACTTTTTCAAATCAATTCTAAAGTTCAACAGCCGAGCAAGACAGCGAGACAGAGAAAAGACATAGCTAGCAAGAGAGTGAGAAAGAGAGAGAGACGAAGTAGCATAAAATTAGATTAGAAAATTCTCAGGGCGCGCATTCCACAGACACGGAAATGTGGCAGCAGCCAATGTGACCAGACTTTGTGGCGTAGTAAGTTGTTTTTGAATAAACCATACGAGGCTTGATTGGATTGGATTGGATTGGATTGGATAAAACAATTTAATTGCCGATTTTAAGTGACTTTTGATATTATTCGATAACTAATCGATTTTGTTGCGCGACTATCGATAGTCTAAGCTATCGCACTGATTTTATATACATTTTCATCTCCAGCACAACTTAGCGCTAGTTGCTCTAATTGCTAACTGCTCAACTTAACAGCTTGCGCGACTATCGATAGTCTAAGCTATCGCACTGATTTTATATACATTTACAACTCCAGCACAACTTAGCGCTAGTTGCTCTAATTGCTAACTGCTCAACTTAACAGCTCGGTTAGCTTCCTCCCCAACCACTTTCTCACCCCCTTCCCACATCGAAAGATTTTAATCAGATCTAATGAGATCAGTGTTAAAAGCCGTGGCGTAACTGTACCACAAAACTTTGGCCAGTCCAAATGTCCTTGAGGCAGACGCGTTCGCGTCCTTAGCTCATAATAAGCTTATGCAGCAGCTTTTGGTTTTTGCTCTATCTCTCTTGCTCGCTCTCTCTCTCTCTCTCTCTCTCTATCTCTCTCTCTTTTGCCGTCTTACTATTTGTCACTGTTGTTGTTGTTGTTATTGTTTTGCTCGCATAGTTGAGTTGTATAATCCTGTACACATACTAGTTCTATCAGCTTCTGGACCCCCCTCTCCTCGTTCATGCGGAGTCAGTCCTCTGGCCCATTTGAGCTTATTGAATTACTTGTCTGTTGTGCATATGTGTGTATATATGTCTTGTGTGTGTGTGTGTGTTCAGCTTTTGCCGTTTGCTGTTTGCTTTCTTGAAGCCATTTCGCATTCAATTGTTTAATGTCCTGTGTTATTCCTTTTTCTGGTACTGGTCCTGGCACTGGTATTGGTACTGGTCCTGCTACTGCTGCTGGTCCAGGTTCAGATCCAGGTCCTATTCCTGGTTTTGGCTCTGACCCCTTGTCCTGCCACTGGTTTATCCTTCTGTTTGCCGCTGGTTCACACGACACGCACAATAGACACAAATCTTGTTGCGTTGCCATTGTCCTAAGCACTGGTTTTTCCATTTTTGGCATAGCTTTTTGTTAACACCACAAACATTTATGATAATTTCAACATATTTCATGTAGACCAGTATCTAAAGAAATTGTTTATTTCATCAAAAAACGTAAGCACATTTTGCTAAAATTTTAAATGAGTCTTTAGGCATTTGCGTTGAGTACGCCTTCAAGGCATTTTACAAACGGATTATTGGCTTAGAAAGATTTAAAGATAATCTAATAATAAACCCATTTATGCGCCTTGTAAAGTGTTTACATTGCTTAAAATAAATTTCTTTGGCTTTACTTTATTTTGTAATAATCTTACTTTATTCATATATTTGTTGACAACAGTTTTGGTTAAAGCATCCAAACTTAGTTTTTCGTATTTAAGATAAATGCTGATTGCATCTCTAAAGGCTCCTTTTTGCTGCAAGCAGCACAAAATCGGCTGGATCAATCCAACAATATATATAGCTGACATAGCATATATCGGTTAAAAAGTGAGATGCATGAAAGACTTTATCAAAACTTAAGCATTTTCCACTCATGTTGACAAAATTTTATCAAAATTGGCCTATTGGTTCGATACCTTTAGGACACAGAACAAATAGCGAATTTTTTCGATTTGTGGTAACTTAATTATATTTATGCAAAAATTAAATTTCTCAGAAATATTCCCATTATGTAAAAGTGTCTAAATTAATTTTATAGATTTTCAAATCTATTTAATTATTATAGATATAACATTAGGTGGCCAAAAATCAAACGATTCGGAACAAGCAGAAAACAAAACAAGTAAGAATGTTGCAGTCGGATGCACCCGACTGCGATATACTCTTTTTTAGCCTCTTTGCGGAGTCAGAAGTGGGCGTGGCAATTGTATTGACACTTTGTCTGCCAATGGTATAGACCAACATGTATACCAAGTTTGGTTGCGCTAGCTTCAAAACTGTGGAAAAAACCTGCGTTCATAACGACGGACAGACGGACATTCTTTTTTTTCAAAAAAATTAAAACAGAGTATAAAAAACCAATTTTGGAATCGGTTTGTTGGCAAATTTGCTTTTATCCAAATTATTTATTTATAATTAATTTATTTTATAAAATGCATTTTTGAAAAACTCAAATACATAATACTTAATTGCGTAATAATACAACCTAACCTAACTTATTTCCCCGCATTTCTCTCCATCAATTTCTCTCCATTACTGTCTCAACATCACTTTCTTGCATCTCTTTTGCACTGAGGTGATCTTCAGCTCAAAGCTTTTGCACACGCTCACTTTTTTTGTTCACAAAATCTCTTTTGGCTGCCGCCATTTTGCGTGTGCTTACACCCACAAACACACATGAATCTGTGTGTATATGTGTGCGTGTTGCATTTTGCGTTGCATTGCGCACGCACACACACATGCAAACATATGTCTGCTGCCATTCGCAGTCGGACTTTGACCGGCCTACTTTTGACTCTTTCACACACACAACACACACACGCACGCACACACGCACACGCACACAGAGACAAGTGGTCTGCTTGAGCTGCAGAGCAATTCATTGCATACTTTGCAGGGTTGCTGCTGCAGTTGATGCGCGCGCCATTTTTGTGTTGCACTTGTTGTGCACACACACACACACACACACACAGACAGACAGTCACATAGCTTACATAAGGCACTAACCCTTCTTCATTGGCAACAAATGCAGCTGCAACAGGCAACAGGAAACCGTTTTAGACATTCAGCATCGCTCTCTGCTTTGGCCTCTCATTCGTCTCATTCGCTGCATGACTATGCATATTTTACGCCCACAAGTTGCCAATGACCGCAGCAGTAGCAGCAAGCACCCTCTTTCCTTTGCTCTTAACCTCTTAACCCCTGAAGTGCAGGAGGCATTGTTGATGATGATGCTGATGCTGCTGCTGCTGCTGCTGCTGCTGCTGCTGCTGCTGCAGTCGCACACATCGTCAACTGACCAGTGTCCAACCCCCTTTGGCCTAACCTTTAACCCCTATTGTTGGGCAGAGGATGCACTTTTTGTGTCTTCAATTTATTGGCAAATATAAAAAAAAGAAGGCATAAAAAGCTTTCAGCTTTAATTGGCTTGTTTGCCTGCGTTGCAAAAAGGGAATAAGCTGCAATCGGCATTCGCGCTCTCGCTCGCACCCCTGTTGCTCATTAAACGTCAATTAATGTCACCTTCAACAACTGCAATTGCAATGCGACAACAACAAGGCAACCCCTGCTTCCTGTTGCTGCTCCTGCTCCTGCGCCGGCTCCTCGCTGATTTTGTTTTGATTTCGACGCGTGCGTTGCTGTCACTTGGCTTACCCTTTACAGAGAGAGACAAGAGACGACAGAGTATGTGTGTGTGTGTGTGAGAGAGAGATAGAGTGAATGAGCAAGACAGAGCATTGAGCAGCAAAGTGCAGCTGCATGTGCAACAAGTGGGTCCTGCATGTCGCCTGCGTCTTGTCCTTGCAGCTCCTTTATATGTTGTTTTGATTAAGACATTGACAGCTGAGCATTCTCCGTATGTGTGTCTCTGTGTGTATGTTTGTGTGTGTATTGGTTGCTGTGTGCGTGTTTGTGCTTTCTAGTAAGTAATTAGATATCCTTGTGTCCAAGTTGATGCTTTGAAAATGCAAACATATGTTCGCTTTAACAATGTGCCAGCCTTAATAAATGCAACATTTTCAATAACAAGTTTATTTTATTTATTTATGAATTCTTTTTCCTAACGCAACAACAAATTCCTTATGAAATTTTTAGATTTTTTTGTATTATATTCTTACTTTACCTTTAATATTCAGAAACTGAATTTACTTTTTTATGCTTTAATCCCATTTTTAAACAAAAATGTTATAATTTTTGTACAAACTAAAAACGATGTTTTATAAATCGAATTTGTGAGTTTGAATTTTGAAAAGAAAACGTTAACAATTTAAGTTTTTTATAAGACAATAGAATAGTTAATCAACAATCTGGAAATCGAGCCCGATACTTGCAAAGAAAATCACATTTTTGTTTGTTTTGTTCTTTGTTTACGTGTATATATTTATTTTGTGTTTTTTTTTTTACAACAAAATATATTTTTAATTACATTTTAACATACAATGTCCCGCAATGGAGTTCTTGAGTATAAGTTTAAACAAATTTAATGATTTAATTTCATAACTTTTGATTTTTTGTAAAACAATGACAAAATATTGTCAGAACTGTACCCACTTCCAACAACTTTTCATTCATTTTTAATTTTAAGGATTATTCCACAGTCAAAATAAAAAATACAGAAAAATGAGTAATTATGATAAAAGAAAAGCATATTTTTATATATTTCGACTCAATATTGAGACTTTCTTTATTGTCTTTATTAATATATACATTGATAGACTAAAGACTTTAATTAAAATAATAGATTTTAAAACTTTTCAACTTCAAAAGTTATGTGCTAGAACAGTTGTTGCACAACAATTTCTCAAAAGCCAAAGCTTCACAGAATAAATGCTGCATTGCATTATATAGATTTGAATCCTTTAAAGAAAATTCTGAGAAAAAGATGTTGATTTACATAAGTCAGCAGCGTTTTGTTGGCGACTTATTAATTGTGCATTCTTGAAAACCTTTCCACTACTTTCTAATGCTTCCTTTGTTGTTGGCTTTGACTTTGATAGCAATCTTCAAGTGAATTGAAACCCTTTGAGAATTTTACGGCACTTACTTTTAGCTCTGTTATTGCTTTTAAAGATATTTCTAATGCTAAGCATGCTTTAAGATATTGTTGTGCTTGGATTATACAAAACTAGTTTAAACATATCAATTACGTTTATTGTAAAGTTCACATGTAAACTTATTTACCGACTTTTAACTAAACTCGAAAGCTTGCGTTTTTGGGTTGGGCTTCTGTTTTGCGTTGCGATGACAAAGCTCCAAAGGGATAAACAAATTTACAGTTAGTCAGCATCCTTAGACGACCTTCTCAGCGATTGGACATCAATTTGGGGCAACATTTTGTTGTTGTTGTTGCATTTCGATTACCAAATGCTGCTTAATATGGCACAATGTTTTAACATTGATTTAAACATTTCTGCGAAAATCAATTCGGAAATTTTTAAAAAATTACAATTAAAAAACATATTTATTTGTGTATTTGTTCAAACCTGACAATGAAATAAGTTCTTTAAATCATTTGATTTGAGATATCTTTAAAAAAGTCATGAATCTTCCTAAAAAATCTTTTGGAAATGAGAATTTTTGGCAACTTCGAAAGAATGTTTAACCATTGTTCCCCCCCCCCCCCCCCCCATTGAGCTTATGAAAAAGTCGATAGTTCTGGGATTTTAATTAAATAAGTAAATGTATTTTTAAAACTTTCACGCTGAAAAGTAAAAAAAGTGAAATCTTTTCACAGTTAAGTCAAGACTAAAAAATAAACAAAAGCAGATTAATTTCTCAAGTTTGATTCCCCCTACTACAAAAAGGGATCCACGCCACTAGAACAAACAGTTAAAAAAGCATAAATATTTATTGTTTAGATGTATTTTTTCATTAATTTCATTTAACATATTTATTAGAGACCGTTTACAGGGTATATCCGTGCGAAGCACTTTTGATTTTAGTATATTAAATTGTATTTGTTCTATGTTTATACAAATATATGTACATACTCTGTATATTGTATATTTGTATGTTGAAACATATACATACGTATGTTCATAAGTACATACATATGAGCGTATGATGTATGTATGTATGTGTGTGTTCAGTTGCCTTCAGTTTTCACTTCCTTCGCTGCTGCTTCCTTCTTCCTTTTAGCGCTTAAGCGCCGACGTCTTCGTCGCGTTCATTTTTTTGTGTTTTTTTTTTTGGCAACGCCAACGTTGCGTCGACAGCGACGCGGCGCAACATTATCCTGGCATCTGCTCTCACACTCAAGTTGACTCACATACACTCAAACACACATACACACAGACACGCGTAGGCTATTCCAATGCCAAAGCTCCTGTTTTCACTTCCAGGCCTCCCTTCCCTCCGCTCAGCGCCAACCCGTTTCTCAGCAGCTCAGCTCAGTTTTGAGTCGAAGTCAAACTTTTGAGTCGGATTCCAACTTTTGAATCGGAGTTCAGCTTTTGAGTTGAAGTTTGAGTAGCTGCTTATGCTCAATATTGGAGCAATATATTTTTAGGAGCGTACAGAGCTGATCTTCAAAACATAACATATCTATGTACATATGTATGTAAATAAATAATGTCTAGTTAAACTTTAACATGAACATGTACAAATGTATGCATGCATGTGCATAATATTATTCAAATAATATAATTAACTCAAAATATTGTAAATTTCATTAATTTATAATTGTTGAATTTGCAATTTCGAATAGTCGTTTGAACATTTGCTTAGTGTTTCGTTTTATCAATATTCGCATAGAACAAATTGAGTTCATTTTTAGAACTGCTTCGAAGCCTGTTTTGCCAAAAAAAAAAAAAGTCACTCCGTTTTGCTGTGGCGGCAGCGCTCATTTCTTATTCCACTCACACTCATTAAATTTCGGCAGAAGGCACACATACTCACACACACACTCACACACAGTAAGGGGCATACACAAAAACATCGCACATTGCTCTGTGTTTCGCTTGGCTGCGGTCGCTGCTGCTGCTGCTGCTGCTCGACGTCGTCGCGACGACAGCTTTTGGTTCTGTATGTGTGTGCGTGTGTGTGTGTATGTGCATAGGAATTTCGGCAACGCCAGCAGAGCGTTGGCGGCCAACAACAACAAAAATTACTTGAGTGAAACTGTTAAGTGATAAATGTTACGCACTCGCTGCTCTGTTAGGCAGCATTTGAGTTCTCTTTCTCTCTCACTCTCTATGCGCTGCTGCTGCCACCGCTGCTGCTGCCGCTGCCGCCAGTATGCCGCATGCACGTCGGTCATTTTTGTATTTGGAAACACAATTCCGTTCCGTCATTTGTATTTGGAACGCCGCAGCAGAAAGAAGCTCGACAAAAAAACACTAAACATTGGCACAATTCTATTTTTTCGGCAAAAGGCAAACAAAAAATAAAAATAAATACAACAAAATAACCGCTAAGAAATATGCATTAACGTGTCGTCGTCGCCGTCGTCTCGCTCATATTGTTTTTTTTTCGCTTCTCTGTTGTGTTTTTGTTCGTAAATAGTTAAAAGTGATCTTGATATTCTACTGTTGCTTATTCTTCATACATACGCGCGTTCGTTCCTAAACGTAAGCAAAAACAACAACAATATTTAAAAAAAAAAAATTAAAAAAAATAACCAAAAAAAAAGCGCGCATAAATCGCCAAAGAAAAAAAAAATTTAAAAACCAAAATCAAAGCAAATCCCCCAAAATATCAAAAAATCATTCAAAGCCAAAAAACACACATACATGCATTCGTACAAACGTACGCACACACACACACTCGACAACTAATGCCAAAAAAACTACAAGAACAACATGTGCAAAGAAAATAAGAAAACTGTTAAACTGTTTTTTTGCTTTACTTGTTTTGTTGTTGTGGTTGCGGTTGCGTTTAATCAAGTTACTCAAATAATTAGCAGCAACAACAAACAAATAGTTGTCGCGTTGGCGGGCAGCATTATGAGGGGGAGGGGTGGTTAGGCAGCATAGCGGGCAGCGGAGGAGCAGCAACAGCTTTTGCTTTGATGTCGTTGCTGCTGTTTTTTTTTATTTTTTTCGTGGCATATTTCTTGACTTGTGTGCGTGTCTGTGTTTGTGTGCGTATGCGTATGCGTGTTTGCCGCCCCACAGCTTTCTGTGGGAGCGTGTGTGCACACTTTTTTAAACCTTTTACAACTCGCAACATTCTTAAATTTAGCTTTTTTTTAGTCCAAAAAAGTCCTATGATATTTACATAATTAAAAACAAAGTCAAACAAATGCAAATTGCAAATACAAAACACACAAAATAACAAACGCAAATGTTTTAAAGGCACTCTGACATCATCTGGGCAACAACAAAAACAACAACATTAGCAAACACAGAAGTAGAAGTATTATAAATAAATAGAAGTATTATAAATAAATAACTATGCGCGCACAACTACATATGTATGTACATATATGTATTTATATGTGTATTACATTATAGGCAGCATTTACAACAAGCAACATTTTTGCTTGATTTTTGGGCACATCGTCTTTTTTTTTCGTGATTTAGCTTTTTTGCCTACTTATTCACCACACAAACAAAAACAATTGCCGAAAAAGCAACACCAACGCACACGAAGACAAATACAAATACACGGCCCAAGATCAAAGTCAACAGCAGCAGCAGCAAAGCTCCCTCTCTCTCTCTCTCACTCATTCTCTTTGATATGCACGAGCAGCGTTTACGCATCGCATAAATCTCTTCTATTGCGAATGCGGAGCACGCTCACGCGTCGACGCAGCCGCGACGCCCACTCAACGACGCGGCGTCGCTGCGTTGATGAAAGCTTTGCTGCTACTGCTGCCTGGTTAGCAACATGTCGCGACGTGTTGCTTGCCGGCCGGCCGGCCTGTGATCGCTGCCCGCCCCCTGCAACAGCTGTTGCGACATCTTCCCAACCAACTCTCACTAACATGTTGGCGCCATCTTCATTACTAACTCTCTTTAATGCTAGTGGGTGGTGAATTGGGCTGGCCTTACTGTTAAACATTGTGTCATTGTTTTTAGCATGTTTCTTGACTGCCATTTTGTGTTTGATTACGCATACGTACATACATATACATAAGCAAAAAGCACAGAAATTGTTTAAAGAGCATAGCACAAAAAATTGAGTGGGCGTGAAATGTGCGTGTGTTAATCCATTGATTGTCGCAACGATTTTTTTGACACCGTCCATTTGAGTCAATTTTTCTTTTTATTTATTTAATGTTGAGCTGAAACAATTAAAATTTATAATAACTAAAATTAAAATGAATTTAACATTAAAATAATACAAAAATTAGAAAAGAATTTAAAAGAAAAAAACATGAGAACATCGATGTTTTGCTTTGAGACAGTATCTTTAAAAAGAAAGAACGACTTCCATTTCATTCAAAATCATAAAGAATTGGGAATGCAAAAATCTCGGAAACATTCCAGAATATTTAAAAAAATTTTAGCTACTGTTCAATTTCTTTCGAATCTTTTATCTTATGTACCATGTAAAATTTTAGCTACTGTTCAATTTCTTTCGAATCTTTTATCTTATGTACAATTTTCTTCTTTTCGTTGCAGGTTATCAACCATTTGGCCACTTGACACAACTACCACTAATTTTTTGAATCGGACAACATTCTAAGTAGCAACAGAAACAAATTTTTTTTTTCTAAATTCTCAGAAAATACATCAAAAGTTCTCAAAGAAAAGAAAGAAACAAAATTACTAAATCGAGCGCGCGCAAGTAATAAAATTTTAAATTTAAAAAACAAAAAAAAAAAATGCAAATAGAATGCAACAACAACAATCACTAAATTAAACTAAATAATAAACGACACTTACTCTCGATTAAAGCCACAAAATTAGTTTCGGTACGATCGAACTACTGCGAAACGAAAGAAAAAGCAAAAGAAAAGAGCCAAGGACATGATTCAAATCAGAAACTGAGCACCAAATAAATTCTTAAAGAGAAACATCCTTTTGAATCATTCCACGCCCAACAAAAAAAAACAAAAACAAACAAAATCTTTTTTCGGAATATAATATATTACAATAAATCCAAATTCGAAAGTGTAAAGTTAGCAAAAAACCAAAAAAGAAAAAACAAAACAACAAACGTAATAGAAGAGTACGCAAGAAATTGATTTTATTTAATTATATTTTTTTTGCACGAAGTTGAATCCACTCGAAAATTTCAACAATCCCCCCGCCCAACCCCCTCATAAAAACAAAAAAAAACAACACGCCGAAGCAAATTGAATCAAGTCAAGCAAGAAACCAATTTGTTGAAAAGTTTTTGAAACAAGAAGAATCAGAATCATCTGAAGGTACAGTTTTCAAGATGGCTTCCGAACTGGATCAATTCGCCGATTTGGAATTATCAAAAGAGGATCGTGAGCAAATTTTCGATCCGCCATTAGATCGGCAGCAATTGGAAGGTGCTGGCACCTCAAGGTATTTATCACAACTCTCAACTTTATATATATATAAAACCCTACAAAAAGAAAAACAAAAAATAAAATGAAATGAGAAATCCCCAATCAAAAAAAGAAAACAAAGCTTAAACTACAATCCACTTTCCGCCTTGTATAATCGAAAATCATTTTTTATGCATAAATGTGTTGTCTACTTTTTGAAATGTGTAGTTTACCGTTAACTATGTAGAGCCTTTTAGTACTATGCCCAAACACCCACCCAACACCCCCTACCTTTACACCCCTTTTCCCGTAGTTGTTGTGCTGCTTTTGTGATTTTGGTAACCAGAGGATTAAAGCTATTCAACTCTTCAATTTGAATTTGCGCAGCTTTTACCTTTTGTTTTTTTTTTGTACTCTCTCTTTCTGTCTCTTTCTAATAGAGCTTTGTGCCTGTTTGTGAGCTTAAAACTTAAAATTCTGTGTCTATAGAGCTTGATTATGAGTTTAAGAAAAAATTTTGTCAAAATACGAAAACAAAATTTGAGTGCAAAATGCTAGAAAAGGCGTTCTAGGGTTAATTGACCGTACACTTTTTGAATACTATTAAATTATATACAGTTAAACTTGCCTATAACGAATTGAAATGGAAATGCACAAAATTCGGCGTAGAGAAATTCATTATGGACTTTCGCACTTTTCATTTTGTTTCGTCACTAGCGTGGTCTGTCGTCGACAGTGATAAATTTGGAAAAAATGCACATGAATTTCATTAAAAAATCTCAAAATTAGTGCAATTTTGGTTTAAAATTAAAATCTAGCTAGGTTTTAAATTAATTGCAATGGTTTAAAAAATCAACTATATTGAAATCGAATTTGAATTGAACTCCATAAAACTTGAAAAAATTCACATGAATTTCATTAAAAAATCTCAAAATTAGTGCAATTTTGGTTTAAAATTAAAATCTAGCTAGGTTTTAAATTAATTGCAATGGTTTAAAAAATCAACTATATTGAAATCGAATTTGAATTGAACTCCATAAAACTTGAAAATCAAAATCATAGTGATTTTATTCGTACACTTTACACACACACACACACGCACATGCTTAAAACGCCCACTTTACAAGGTATGTATAATTTGTATATATATCTAAGACTCAAAATGGCGCCACAACATTTTAGATACGCCCTAGTTATGCAACTAAAACCCTAAACTGTTACCCGAAAACCCCTAAAAAAAACCTCTTGGTAGATAACTATGCCAACGGCAAACTTCAGTCTACAAAGGGTTTTGGGTTGGGGGGGGGGGGAGATAAAGAGGTATCTGCCAATCCACAATTGCACAAATTATCACGCCAAATAACAAGAAACTTACCTCTGTGTGCCACACCCGCTGCCTGAGAGAAGAAGACTCTCTGATCTGACTGTGACTGTGCGGCTAGCTAGGCTAACTGTAATCCCATACCCTTACCCTTGCCCCCTTACCCTACCTTGTCTTACCTTACCTTACCAACTTCCTTCTTGCTGCTAAACCAACTTCCCTATTTTTCTTTTCTTTTTTTTTTTTTTTTGGAACATACAACGCTGCTAAATAGCAGCTAATTTCCTGTGATAAATTGAGCATATCATCTGAAAAAAGGACGCAAAAAGCTCTCAGAGCCGCAAAATGCACACACAACCCAAAAACAACACCCAACTCAAAAGCAAATTTGAATGCGACCCTCATCAAATGCTGGCCGCGCCGAGTTAAGCTCAAGTGGTGTAAGTAAACACTGAGCTGCATAGATGCTAGTTGAGAGTTGAGCAACTATGATGATCATTGTCACATGCATCTTATTCAGGGGCGCAAAATACAAAATACACCCCTCGAGGCAGCCAACTCCAACAGCCTTCAAAAACTGACGAAGCATCTGACGAAAGAGCAAAAGAAAAACAAAAATTGATATACTTTGACGCACATTGCGTGTGCGATACGATACGATCGTTGAGACGCCTCCTTAAGCAGCATCCTCATATCCTTATGCAATCACATCAGTTAGATCTGCTGCTTTTTGCCTCCACGCAATACAACAATACCATACAACAACGTTTATCTGCTTGTCAAAGCTGACCAAGAAAACGAACTTGAAGCGTTTTGAATTGCTTTAGATCCTTTAAATAGGACGCCATGGACACATCAAAATCACGAACAAACATTATAATTGTGTAGAAAAAACAGGCATGTGTGAATTATTTAAAGCCGTGTTGCCAAAGAAGTAATTCCCATCACAAACCACTTATTTCTCATTCTTTAGCAAGCTTTTGATATCAAACTCTCTGATCAGTTTTAAAGCTTTGCTACCTTTCTTTCTCTTTCTAATGCCGTTCGTCATTTTTGTATGAAATCCGAAAGCGATTACCATGTTTATTGTTGTATTTAATTCTTGCAAGCTTTCAACATGAAACTCTTTGATTAATTTGAAAGCTATTAATCCTCTTTCTCTCTAATCGAAATTTAAATTTAATTTCAAAAGCGATTACCATTATTCATTCATTATTTCATTTAACACTCCTTTATTTGCATTCTTTCAAAATGAAACCCTTGGATCTACTTTAAGATCAATCGTGAAGTGCTGAAGTGTTCTTTGGGTTCATTGACATCCATTTTCACTTTCCAATTAAGCTTTCTGTTCAATTTGAAAGCTTTAAATCTCTCGCTAACTCTACACTGCCGATTGTCAATTGACACTCTTTGGTTACATTGACTTCACTTTCCAATTAAGCTTGCTGTTCAATTTGAAAGCTAAACACTTTGATCAATTTGAAAGCTTTGAATCTCTCGCTTACTCTGTAAAGGCGATCGTCAAGTAATATGCTTTGGTGACATTGACTTCCATGTTAACATTTCTCTTCAATTTGAAAGCTTTTAATCTTTCGCTTACTCTGCATTGACGATCGTGAAGTAATGCTCTTTTGTTACCAATTAAGCTGTCTGTTAAATATTAATGCAATTTCTTTGATCATAGCAAAGCTTTGAATCGCTCTATTGGTCTCTCTTATGCCGACGCTTAAAGGAAGCTTAGAGAAAGCTTTAGTCGCAAAAGCTCTCGCTGCATGCGTACACGCTGACGAATACGCGATATGAAAGCGTGTTAAGCCACATGTTGCTACAACGCTTAAGCTGCAAACTCGGTGTGATGTGTGCGATAATACTATATATATACAACATATATAAAAAAAGAGTCAGGAGCGGAATGTGAATATGAAGAGTAAAGTAAAACACAAAAGAAACGCACACACACACGTACACACACACTCATACAGATATACGCACAACCTGAGACGACAGTCGAAATCTTTTTTGCTGTAGCATTCGTTTAATCCGCCAAAGAAAACATGCCGCGCTTTGCCAGGCTCCTTCCTTCCTGCTCTGATCTCGTTGCTCGTTGAGGCGGCAGGGCTGTTTAGAAAATGTTCGAAATTCTAAAGGGTTGCCCTCCACACGACTGTTTCAAGATCTCTAAAATAAGTATGTGGATGTGTGTGTGTGTGTGTAATCAGGTTTCTCGCTGCTGAGTTGGCGTTGAGCCTTAGATACTTAGAGATTCCTTGCTGGCGTTGTTTTCCCTAATTTCCTTGTTGCTTGCGAAACGAGTTTCTCACATTTCCGAATCCCGTCTCCTAGTTTTAGCCTGTTGCTGCAAATGTTGTGCTCGAGTAGCAAGGATGTTTGTACTTTGCAAGGATTTGGCATCCTTTTTTCTTCTTCTAATGTTTGCTCACTTGTGCAGAGACAACAACACTTTTTAGATTGAAGACGTTTGCCAATTTGTCTTGCATAGTGTAAAGTTTGAAGGATGCGCGAGTTTAAGAGGGGCTTAGGAGAGGTGGAAAGGGGAGGGGATGTGGATCACCCTTTTTTTTTGTGTTTTGTGCGCCTTTTTTGTCAACGCACTCTGAACTGTGCTCTAAGGATCTAATCGTAAATAGGCACCCTATTTTTGTTGCTGCCTTTTTGGCTGCCAACTGTGAGCCTGTGTGTGTGCATGTTTTGTGTGTGTGTGTGTATTATCCTTTGAATACTTTTGCATTAGTGCAATAAGAGTATCGGTTCGCATTCTAATCTTTTGGCGACAATCAACACATCGCCCTTCACATCCTTATTGCCGCATATTTGATTCCCATCGATTAGCAGCTTTTTTTCTTGAGCTACATTTGCTGCTTCGTCCTTTGACTGACAGCCAAATTAGTTGTAGGTTTGCGGCAACGCAGGCAGGAAGTCTTCTTGTGTGATCCTTGAATTTCTGTTCTGTGCTGCTTTTGGGGGTTGATTGCTTTGATTTGCCGCATTACGCATACGCCAAGTGGCAGCTGTGCTTGAAGCTTAGAAAGCTGTCCTTGTGGGTCTTGTGTTCGCTGGAGCTGTTCAAATATTTATAATACTAACCCAGTCAACATTTGATCAAACTTTGATTAAACTTTTGATCACATTCGAGTGTCTGTTTCAAATGGGCATAAACCCGCACTTTTCTGATCATAAATGTTACTTTTGTCGGGTGAAAATGTTACCTTAGCCGCGACTCTTCTTAAAGAGTCGTTTAACACTCACTGTTTTTATCATTTTCGACTCATATTTGCAATCATTGTTCTATCAATCATTGAATCACAACTGTTTATTTGAACCTTTTGCATCTTAGAGTGTTTTTTCAACCGCGTTGGATATTCAACTCTCTTTAATTATCAAAATGGTTTCGATAAAGACTCAACCAAAGTGATTTTTGCTAAGATGATCCTTCCAAAGTCCAGTTGGGTATCGATAGATCGTATTTTTGGAACGTTTTATTTCATTTGTATCATATTTCCACGACTAGAGCACTGCTAATACCGACATTATGTTTATCAAATTCTAAAAATATATAGCAGCTAATTAGTGAAATTGAATTAATTCTAATTTTTTTTTTACTTATATATCTAATACTATCTATATCGATACATGAAACTATCAAACCGACAAGCAGCCGAATATTTTGTTGGATTGAAAATGGGACAGAAACAAAAATATCTTACATTATCAGTTGAAAAGTCAAAACATATTTGAGGGACATTATTGTCGTTACAATGTCCAGGCAAAATTGTTTGAAAATGCTCTAAATACAAGAATATCGTGTCTAGACGCTGCTCAAGCATTTCTATAGACGTAAATGTTTTCTGAAATAGCTTTGAACAATTTGGACGAACACTGTTCCAACAGTTTTGCCTGTAAATGTCTTTGGGACAATAATGCCTCAGTCTAACAATGTCGAACAATGTTGAAGCAAATGTTTGTGCGATGTGTTTGAAGGGCACCATCAGAATTATGAGGTTTATTCGCTTTACTATGCTCCATTCAAGCAACAACATTCCACCCTTCCCCCCCTCTTACTCTGTCGCTTTCATGCATCTACATGTATATCTTGCTCTACCCCTTCATCTTCATCTTTGTCTTAAGCTTTATGGCTGCCTTTGAAGTTAGCTTCTCTGTTTCATTCAAGCCAAACTCGTTTTACGATCGACGCGATGATCAAACGTTAATCAGAAACGCAGGGGTGGCGCGGGAGGGGTAGGGTATGTGCTGGGTGATGGAGGAGGGTAGGGTAAGTTTATAGAAAAGCAAAGAGAGGAAGCCCCGCAAGTCGAAGCTTTTTAAAGCATTAGAGTGGTCAGGAGGGGAGGGGCACTGTCTCGAATCTGTGCCACATTGCACGGGGGCGGCAAGGGCGTGTCCCATATGCGGCTCTGTGTGTTTGTTTGTGAGTTTGTGTGTTGTTGCCCAGCGGAAGAGCAGAAGGACGCCGTGTTTTTTTTTTTTGTTTTTTTTTAGCGTGTTTGTTGTCGTTTTTAACAAGAGCGCGCGATTTGCAAACAGGATGCAAATTTGAGACAGACCCAGAAAACATAACCAGGTAGTCAGTAGCCATGCGGGTGTTTAATGTATGCATGTGTGTGTGTGTAGGAGCTGTGAAAACACAGGTAAAGATCAAGCCTTAGAATTCAACTGTGGTCCATGTCTGAACTGAACTGTCCTGTTCTGTCCTGCCCTGCCCTAACTCGCTCTTTTCCTCTTCGCTCTAAGCAGGCGCCTGCCTTAAATGTGTATTGGAAATAACTATTATATTGATGGATCAATGAATACATACATATATCATTTCAAATCGTATGAAATTCCAACAGTTCTTTCTTTTGAATGATTAGTTCGAATACATTTCTGATTTCGCATCAAAGTCTTTCAGGCATGTTCCGAATTCGTATTCCGTTCGAAATTTGCGGAAACGGAATTGATTGCTGTTCTGAAGTTCTCAAAAGTTTTACTTTTTTGTCTGCGGAATGAAAAGTAATTGTCAGATTACACAAGGAATTACAAAAAAAAAACAAATTCTTCAACTCAATTTTATTATATTCTTTATCATATTTGGAGTCTAGTCAAATTATTCATTAGATTAAAGTCAAATAACATTAATAATATTAAATTGAAAAACTGTCAGTAAAACAGAAGCGAAAACGTGCAAGCAAGCGTAGCTGTTCTTGATTCAGCAATGTCTACTAGATGCCAACTAAATAGACTTTTTACTATGAGAACTCGGATTCGAAAAAGAGAAAACGAAACTTTTCCTTTCGGAAACCAGAACAGTAATTGGTAAATCGTTTGGAATTCATTCGATTTTACTTTTCAATTACGTACTGAGTTCGAAACAGTCCTGTTTAGCTCTTTTTGAAATTCGACTCAAAATCAAAAACCAGAAAGTTTCGAATAATCTTCTTTGACAGGTGTTTTGCTAAAAAGAGCATTATCAGTTATCGACTTAACTGTTTTAGATTAATCGATTGCAAACATTGCATGATTTCCGAAGCATAGCATCTTGTAAAACTGAGAACTGTTTGCTTCTTCTAGAATCTATATAGATTCATTGAAGCTTATTAGCTATTTTCTGACTTTTAACCCTAAACTTAATATTAGCTTAAAGACTGATCTGATTTGATCAGATTTGATCAGATCTGTTTCATCTTTTTGTCTCATTTTATTTCTATTACTAATTTTTCGAGTCCAAAATCAACTTCAATGCAGAAGTTTTAGCGTCTTTTGCGTCGGCGCACATGCTCACACACACACACACACATACAAAAACCCATTCTGATTTCTCTATCTGTGTGTGTGTGTGTGTGTGTGTGCGCCTTACTTGATTCTCATGGCTCTTCTCACGTTCCGCTTGTTTGTACTCATTTAGCGTGCGTTTGATCCACATTATTTCGGTTTCGTTTTTTTTTCTTGTTTTTTTTTTATTCTATACTACATTTTTGTGTGCTCCTTTTTGTGTTTGTGTTCATTAGAAATTTCCAAGAATTCAACGACACAACAAACACACACACACATACACATGGCCATGGTACGATGAGATTCGTGTTACTGCTGGCTTAGTTTTTCAAGAATGCCTGCATTTTAGAGCAGAGCCAGAGCAGAGCCAAAAGCAGAGTCAGAAGCAGAGCCAGAGCAGCGCCAGAAGCAGAGCACAGATGAGAGATGAGAAGAAATCCGGGCAACCAAAAAAATCTCATGGCCAGGGCCAGGGCCAAAGGAATTGAGAGAGTTTCTGTACCTCGAGAGTCGTTGTCGTCGTCGAGGGCTGCTTCATAATGATGTTGTAGACTCGGCTTACACACATACATACATACATATGTGTGTATATACATACATTAGAGTTGCGTCGATTCGATCTGAACTAGTTCGAATGAACTTTAGAACTCGTCTCTTCGATTTTAGTTCCTTTTGTTTCACCGTGTTTTAAGCTGAGCACTTTCAATTTGTCATTTTTCAACATATGAATGATCTAAATAAAGGAACTTATCTTCTTTGAACGAACAAGTTCTTTTATAGCGAAAGAAACGATTAGTTAATTTATACGAAAATTAACTAGAGAAACGATTTTCAGGGTTTCTTTATCAAATTTGTTCTCATACTTACAAATTAAAATTATAATTGAAATTTATATATTAATCGATTAGTTCCAGGAACTCACCAATTGTTAATTTAATCCAATTAAAATTGAACTTTTATATCCTTTAGCTGACACAGGTATAATCAGACTATAGATCACATTTTATATACATCATTTTTGAATGTTTTTTATGATGCATTTTAATTTAGTTCAACAGGAATCAGAAATTGAATTGAAGATATCTTCTCAAAATTAATTTGCACCTTGCAAGATGTTCATTTTTGTTTATGTTTTCATATCATTAGAAAGGCAGATGATGAGCTAACCAGAATGGGGGCTAACCAATCATTAGTTGGACTAGAACCGTTTATGGTATAGCTAAACATACTATACGAGAGCACATAAGTTTAGAGGAGGATAAAATTCGGGAAATACACTGAGCCAACATAACAGGCCTCAGACAGGCAAAATCACTCTTGGAAAATGATTTGAAAAGATTTAAGCAATTAATACCATATGGAAGGAACGCGATAAGAACTCTGAATTCTGACTGAAAAGCCATCTAAGCAAACTGGGTATAGTCAGTGGCGGCACATCAAGAAAGAAACCTCAACTCACATTCTGGCAGAATGTCCAGCACTTGCCAGAAGAAGTATATATCTAAGGCAGGAAGGGGGTACAATACCATATATTCCAGGAAGGGGGTGCAATAGATCTATTGGGTCGCGGTACACCGTCCCGCATATCATTGGAATATATGGTATTTTGTATGTTTTTTAATAAAGCAACGTATATTATAATAATAATTTTATGACATTATATAACGTGTTAAAAAAAATTAAGTTTCTTAAGAATCCAAAGTCTGGTTTCGGAGATAATGAGAATTCTCGGAGTGTACTTTTTTGAAAAATCGAAAACTATATTTTTTCGTTTTTTTTTCGGATTTAGAAACTGGTTATACATAAGAAAATTACAGTTACTGTTCTTGGCAGAATTTTTTCTTTGAAAATTTGTTGCATAGTGTATATTAATAACACTGAAATCTTTTAGCTTTTCATCCGGGTGCTTGGAATTTATTTTGGAGCCATAGTTTCTTGATGAAATATTCTCAGAATTCATCGTAGTTTGCGATTCTGGTGGACGCCTTTCACCGTTTTTCTCACCCGAACAAATTTTAACACCCTTTTACACATACATAGATGCATATTGAAAAGCGATACTCAGTATAAGTTTGTTTCTCTCTCTCTCTCTCTCAAACGGGAAATAAGTAGGTCTTGCAACCGATCTCGATATTGATTTTGATCTTTCTCTACATATTTGGCGCGATCGCTGACCAACTGTCGCGACACGTGCAGCACTCGATCTGATGATCATACATACATATGTACATATGCAGAGTGGCAAAATGTTTTTGAACAGTTTGCATTTCGCGCAACCGTTGGCATCCGACTCGACTTTCTTCTACCGTTATTTCACCGGTTGAGCGGCGATCACTTTCTTCCTTCTCCTTTCCTTTCCTGCAGCAGCTGCATTCGCTGCAATCGGCGAAACCCTTTATTTTGATCCTCTGATCCTTGCTTTCGACACGCACTGCAGCGGGATAGTAGCAGGAACAAGAGCAACGGCAGCGGCAGGTAGAGCCTGCAAAACTACCTGAACAGACCATTGTTTGTTATTATTGTTGTTATTGTCGTTGCTGTTGTCACCACTGATAAGCCATTATTCCACAACTTGCAAAGGGAAGAAAGCATTTCACTGCCCTAGTCCAACTCAAACACAAAAAAGGGTTGCAAAACATCAAAATTATCGCTGCTGCTTTTTTTTGGGGTTCAATTTCCACAGCTCTCTTCCTCGTCCTCTTTTTTGCGACAGCTGCATGTGAGATCAACGCGGCTGTAAAAGCTCAGCAACAACAACAGCTGCAACAATATCGATAGCCAAACAATCGATAATTGCGATAGTCGATAATGTTAAGGGTGGATACTTGAAGAGCTATTCAAAACTAGAAAAAAATAGTGTATGGAAAGCTGTTCACACTTTTCCTGTTCCAGTTTATATTTTCGTTAAGTCCATCTTTTCACTTTTGGTCAAATTTGGCGGTTTGAATTCACTTTCATTTGATCAAGAATTGAGTGGCAAGTTACCATTGAGTTAAGATTCAATTCACTTAAACAATAAGAACATTTTTAACGTTTAAAGAAATTTCAATTCCGCAAAGTTTTACCGAAAGTGCATACCGGAATTGGCCTGTATGAATATTCAGTCGTAATCCCATTTCTCATTTTCCAATTTAAAAAAAAAAAAAAACTGGAAGATGTCCGAAAATCTCGAAACAACAAAACCACTTTCAAAACTCTTGTTTTAAACTCCGTATTGCAAAAAATAAATACAATTGGTATTGTCTACAAAAAAAATTTTTAAAAAAATAAATAAACAAAACATTTTATTTAAATATTTGAACAAGTTATATAACTAAGCAAAAAATGTTTGTTAATCTAATTTTAAAAAAACTCGATAGTGTTATTGATTTCTCTTTAGATTTAAAAAAAAAAACAATTACCGTGAATGGGCCACACAAGATGTACATATGTACATACATATGTTTGCAAAAAGGTAAAGAGAGTGAAATTGCAATGAAAACAAAACCGACAACAAAGCTGCCGGTTAACACCTACATACATGTATACAGACACACATATACACTGATCAGTTCTAACGTTAGAGAGGAGAGCTTTTAAGCACGCGTGTGCTGCTGACGACGCTGCTGCTCCTTTGGCTGACGTCGCAGCGCTGCTTTGTTGATATTGCTGTTGCTACTGTTGCTGTTGCTGCGCCGTCGCGTCGCTGCACGTTATCAGCAATTTACGATCAAACTAAGCAGGGCGGCCAGCCGGCTGGCTCTGTAAGCGTCGTCGTTTCTGCTGATGTTGTTGCGGCTGTTGCTGCTGCCGCTGTTTATTGAGGCCATTGAACTACCGAAATGAAGTCTGCCTGCTTACAACTGTTTTTACCGTTTTTCTTTTATTTATTTAGTTGTGGCGTTTTTGCCCGCTTTCGCGGTCAACTTGCATACATACATATATGTACATACATACATATGTATACATATGTGTATGCATGTGTGTATGTATGTACATATGCCTGTGTTTTTGCCAAATATGTACATATATACATACATACTCATACATATTTAGTTTTAATTACTTGCATTTGTTATGTTTGCCAGTGTTGGCAAACGTGCTTGACTTCAAATTGAGCGGCGCCAACGTTCACAAAGTAAACAAAAACAAAAACACTAAATGACCGGAAATAACAAATATGTAGTTGATTCGCTCTCGCTGCTGCTGCTGCTGCTGCTAAACCAAAACAGCACACACACATACTTACATACGCAATTGTGCGCGTCTTCTTTTGCTACGCATGCAATGCGAATGCGTGACGTAATCGACGCAACGGCAGCGAGGTGAGTTGTTGCACTTTTCGTGCAGAGAAAAACGAAACGACGTAATAAAAAAAACAAAAAAAAATAAAAGAGCGAGCGCGCAAAAACAACTTGATTTGTGCGAGGGATCTGCATGTTTGTTTGTGTGCATGTAAAATGTACGTACGCTTGTGTGCGTGCGTTAGTATGCATGGGGAAAAGCGCAACAATTTGAAAAGAGAACGCGAGAGAGAACGTTAGAGCTTCGCGCCAGCGCCAACGCCGGCTGGTTAAGCTTGAAAAGACTGCTGCTGCTGCGTTCTGAGCTTTTGTCGCGCAACACTTGACAGTCGTGCACAGAGTTGTCAAGGCTATAAAAAAAAAAATAATAATAATAGATATAGAATAGTAACAAAACGAAAAATGCGAAAATATTTACATATATATGTATGTATGTATATTAATAAATACAATTTTGTTTAATTATTGAAATAAAAATAATTATAAAAAAATCATTTTATGTATACATGTACATATGTATATTTATATGTTTATGACTTGATTAGATGCTTTGTGTTGATAAGGTCACTTTCTGAACGATGGCAACTATTGTGGCTATCTGGCAACACTTGCAAGTAACGCATATTGACATTTCTGCTACTTTGTACACAATTCTGCTGCTCCCGTTGATACTTCCCATCCCGTCTCTTACCTCTTGTCTCGTTTTGTTTTCCCTTTTGTTGTTGCGCGCAATCATGTCTGTAGTTGCCTTTACTCCAACAATACAACAACAACGTATCGCAAGAATGAAGAACAACAACAGCGACGACTTTGGCGCTTTATTGTCGCTTTGCAGCCGCGTAGCCGGCTGCTTACCACTATCTCTCTTTCTCTCTCTCTCTCTCTCTCTCTCGCTGCTCCAATGCGCGTTTTTTTTTTTTTGCTTTAAGGTCCCCCCGTCTATTCGTCGACGTTGTGTTTTGCGCCTTGCTCTTTTGTCGAGCCTGTTTTAGATTCAGTAGTTAAATGCTCTTTGCATTTTGCGGTCGTCTTTTCCGAAATACGCGACGTAGTTTGCGACAACAATAACAACAACAACAAATACAACGACAATAATAACAACAAATAATTCATCGGCAAAAAATTATTAAGTATTTGACGCCTGCTGTTTGGTGTTAGTGTCTGAGTGTGTTGTTGTTATTTTTTTTTTTTTTAAATAGTCATCGTTCGCTGGTCGTCGTGGGCGCAATAAAAAAAAAAAACCAAATTTGTGCTGCGTTTTATGCTTCGAAATTAGCTTAAAGCTTTAAGTGATATTCTTAATAGAAAAACAACACCAGCAACAAGCAAATAGAAACAAACGCTGAAAAGTGAGTGATGAATGTTAGAAGACCAACAAACAGCAAAAAAAAAAAAAAAAATAATAGAAAAAAGCATAAAGAGCAAAAATAGCGAGACGACAAAAAGTGTCGTGTCGTTTATTTGTTTTTAGGTTCTTTTTTTGTCGTTTCTTTTAGCTAAGTATGCATGTGTGTGTGTGTGTGTGTGTGTGTGTGTGTGTGTGTGTGTGTGTGTGTGTGTGCGTGCATATGCATAGAAAGACAAACAAACTAAGCAAAAAAAAAATGACATGCATACACATGTGTATGTATATGTACATATGTTGTACCGTTATGACGACTACGACATGCCGGCGACAGTGTGTTTGTGTGGGTGTGTGTGCGTGTGTGTCACAATTTTGTGCGCTGTTTTTTTATAGCCCTGCTTTTTGTAACATTGTTGTTGCAGTTATTAAAAAAAAAATGCGCCTAAATCAAATGACGCATGTCAATCAAAATCAATTTAAGCTACATTCGATGTATGCATATGCACCCAGTGCCACCCCTTCCCCCGCATTTTTAACAGTTGCGCCCAGTCAAATAGTACAAACAACAACAAAAACCCAAGTAAACTGACCTAGTTTGCTTGACTCTGACTTGTGTAGACTTGTTAAACGCTCTCTTTCAAGTCTCTCTCTTGCTCTCTCTATCACAATGAGAAAGCGAAACAAAAGTAAGAATATACATTGTTGATCTGCAGCAGCATAGTTCTTGTTGTTGCTGCTTTTGTTTTCAATTGCAATTGAGCAGCGCACTCTTTCTTACAAGCAACAACAACAACACTTCGGGTTTAGCCGAATTAACGCGACATTCTTTGCTCGGGCGCCAATGCTGCCCATGCGCCTACATACTAAATGCATGCATATGTGTGTATGAATGCATTTACCTATATGTGTGAAAGGGGCGGCAACAGTTTGTGGATGTTTTTTTTTTCAACTGCGTCTGCTTCTAATTAGCCAGACATGTACCACACACACACACATAAGTGTACAAACTACTGAAACTAGTTCAATGCAATCTTGGGCATTTTTACTATACGTATAGAGACTATCGATAGGCAGCGTCCTAATTTATTATCGATAAATGTCGTCTGCGCAGTCAACTCAAAATTGCCGTTTCTTTTCTTTTGTGAGTCAGCTCGTGTTTCAGTTTCTGTTGCTGCGTTGAGTACAAACCCCACTTCCCCCTACACCCACCACCCGTTTCGCTCCCACCACACGCACACAAAGCCCATACGCGTGACTTCTAAAAAAACGCTAAAAGTAAAAGATGAAGAAAAGCAACGACACAAAATAAAATCATAATCATATCAGTATAAAAAAAAAAAACATTCTGTGTGTGTTTAAGAATAACAACTTAGCGCATGGTGTAATTGTTATCAGGTGGTTTCTTGTAAAAAGCGACAAGTAGCTAAACTTTTTCTAAAAATACCCCATTCAAAGTCGATACATTGTTTTTAAATCAAATTTAGTGTACTTTTGTTTGAAATATTGAAAATTTGATCACTTGATTTGTACACAAATATTATAATAAATAAAATATTATTCAGAAATGTTTATTTTCTTTGTATAAAGCAAAATCTATAACTAGCTAAAAAAACCTGGTTTATTAACACAAAAAAAAGAGTTCGATTTACAAGCTAGATTTAAGTTATCAAAATAAGTTAAATCTGACGTGAAAATAGCTAAATAAGGCAACACTGCTGCCAATTAGTAAATGAGTAAATGAGTAAATGAGCAAATGCTCGCATGAAACCACCTTATATAAAATACAACAACAACGGCAGCAAAGAAGGCACACGCTCGATCTCTGTCTTTTACATGCGTGTGTATGCGTGCGTGTGTTTAGCGCTGCTGCAGCGCGGCCTACGTCTACGTCATTGTAGTTGTTGTTGTAATTCCACTTGGCACGCTCTTCCGCTCTCTTTCAGTACGTGTGTTGTTGTATTTGTTAGTCTGAATTTGCTCATGCATATACATATGTGTGTATGTACATGTGTTCTCTTTAGTATAGTTTTTGTTGTGAAATAAAAGAAACGACAAAACGAAGAAGAAGAACAATTAGCAAAAGCTAGAGCAGAGCAGAGCAAAAATAAGAGTTGCTCTATCGTTCACATATATGCACACACACACACACATCCATTAAACACACAAAAAAAATCCGAATTTGCAGAGCAAAAGCGAAAATCAAATAAGTTAAAATGCACAACAACAGCAGCAGCAGTAATTACCCCAACAACAACAACACCAATAACAACAGAATCAATATCAACAGTCATCACTATTTTAATCATCAACAACAACAACAACAGCAGCAACAACAAATTACGAAAGTACCACGTTTTTATGAACGGTGAGTGTTTTATTTTTCACACTCTATCCCCTCCGCAAAACACCACCCCCCCACACCCTATTTATCTCCTCTAACAATCTCTCTTGGAATCTCCACATTTTCGAACGTTTTGTTGTATGTTTTTTCTTTCAGTGTTGATCAATATCAATATCAAATTTAGATAACATTCATCATACATACATCAATCATTTTTTATATTTCATCAAACATTTGGTGTATAATTTTGAAAACTTGGCTATACCCCCGAACATCATCCCGCTGCTACCAACAATTTTCTCATGTCCTGAAAATTGTTAAAAGAAAAATTCTACAATGTTCATGTCTTACGCATTGTCTTGTTGGACGGGATTTTGAAATCGGCATATTTTTTAAAATTCCGGAATGGTGCGTATCTCGGAAATGGTATCGTGAACGAAAACGAAGCAATTTTGAAATATAGTAAATTTTGTAAATATATAATTGTAGTCCTTTTTGTTTTATTTTCTGAAAAAAAAAAAAAATATATATATATATATATATATATATATATATATATTGGGTTTGTGAAATGTCTGTCTGTCTGTACGAACCCAGTTTTTTTTCCAAACTTGCTATACCATGTTCAAAGTGTTAAGAAAAAGAGTATATAGCAGTCGGGTGTATCCGACTTTAATACTAACTTGAAATATTTTTGCAATTCAGAATTCTATTTTTAAGCAAAATGCAATTCAGTTTTAATATTGTAACGAATTGTCCATTTATCAATATTTTTGTGATAATATATGGCAGGACAGAGATATTGCTTCTTGATCAAAATCAAGGCAATATATTTGATATAGAGCTAACACCAAACCATATAAAAATATGGATCTGAATATCATAATTCTGTAAAAAAGTGTGTTGAATTCATTGAAACTTTTCAGTTCTCATCGAAGTCAGATTCAAAACTCTGCCTAAGAAAATCATTTTGGATAAGTCTATGGAGAATGTTCATCCATCAAAATTTGGATTTGTTATATCGTTTTTTAAAATCGGTAAGCTAGATTTACGCTTTGAAAAGTAAGTGGAATTGAGAACAGGTGTGATCAATTCATTACATTTGCAAATAAACCTATGTTGCGAAACATTTAAAATGCACTGTATTTATGTATGTATGTAAAATGTATGTACATATGTATGTATGTACGAATATAAATAATTACAGTGTGCCGCTTTTGCCGGCCAATTTAGGTCAAATTGACAACAACACTGCAACTACATTTTGATGTTGTTTGGTTGTTGTTTTTGTTTTGCCTAAAACAAGTTTGTATGCACAAACAAGCATACATATGCATGTGTTGGTGTAATGACGTATGTACATATATATGTTTAAAGACACATTCTTTGGCGTAAGTTGTGTTGGTGTGGGAGGGAGGGAGGGAAATGTGAGAGAAGTGAGACGGGCGTGGACAATAGATAAGAGCTGCAAATAAACTGCACACAGTGGCAAAAAAACGAGGGAAGAAACAGCAATATAGCAAAAAAGGCAACAGTAGCTGGCACAACAACAACAACTATGACTGTGACAGCAACAACAATGACAACGACAGAAACTAACGGTAAACCGCAGTCACGACGCTGTTGCGGCGAAATGCAACTTGTGGAATGCTGTGGAAATAGAACGGACAAACACACTACACACTACACAATACACATACAAATACAAATACAAATACAAATACAAATACAAATACAAATACAAATACAAATACAAATACAAATACAAATACAAATACAAATACAAATACAAATACAAATACAAATACAAATACAAATACAAATACAAATACAAATACAAATACAAATACAAATACAAATACAAATACAAATACAAATACAAATACAAATACAAATACAAATACAAATACAAATACAAATACAAATACAAATACAAATACAAATACAAATACAAATACAAATACAAATACAAATACAAATACAAATACAAATACAAATACAAATACAAATACAAATACAAATACAAATACAAATACAAATACAAATACAAATACAAATACAAATACAAATACAAATACAAATACAAATACAAATACAAATACAAATACAAATACAAATACAAATACAAATACAAATACAAATACAAATACAAATACAAATACAAATACAAATACAAATACAAATACAAATACAAATACAAATACAAATACAAATACAAATACAAATACAAATACAAATACAAATACAAATACAAATACAAATACAAATACAAATACAAATACAAATACAAATACAAATACAAATACAAATACAAATACAAATACAAATACAAATACAAATACAAATACAAATACAAATACAAATACAAATACAAATACAAATACAAATACAAATACAAATACAAATACAAATACAAATACAAATACAAATACAAATACAAATACAAATACAAATACAAATACAAATACAAATACAAATACAAATACAAATACAAATACAAATACAAATACAAATACAAATACAAATACAAATACAAATACAAATACAAATACAAATACAAATACAAATACAAATACAAATACAAATACAAATACAAATACAAATACAAATACAAATACAAATACAAATACAAATACAAATACAAATACAAATACAAATACAAATACAAATACAAATACAAATACAAATACAAATACAAATACAAATACAAATACAAATACAAATACAAATACAAATACAAATACAAATACAAATACAAATACAAATACAAATACAAATACAAATACAAATACAAATACAAATACAAATACAAATACAAATACAAATACAAATACAAATACAAATACAAATACAAATACAAATACAAATACAAATACAAATACAAATACAAATACAAATACAAATACAAATACAAATACAAATACAAATACAAATACAAATACAAATACAAATACAAATACAAATACAAATACAAATACAAATACAAATACAAATACAAATACAAATACAAATACAAATACAAATACAAATACAAATACAAATACAAATACAAATACAAATACAAATACAAATACAAATACAAATACAAATACAAATACAAATACAAATACAAATACAAATACAAATACAAATACAAATACAAATACAAATACAAATACAAATACAAATACAAATACAAATACAAATACAAATACAAATACAAATACAAATACAAATACAAATACAAATACAAATACAAATACAAATACAAATACAAATACAAATACAAATACAAATACAAATACAAATACAAATACAAATACAAATACAAATACAAATACAAATACAAATACAAATACAAATACAAATACAAATACAAATACAAATACAAATACAAATACAAATACAAATACAAATACAAATACAAATACAAATACAAATACAAATACAAATACAAATACAAATACAAATACAAATACAAATACAAATACAAATACAAATACAAATACAAATACAAATACAAATACAAATACAAATACAAATACAAATACAAATACAAATACAAATACAAATACAAATACAAATACAAATACAAATACAAATACAAATACAAATACAAATACAAATACAAATACAAATACAAATACAAATACAAATACAAATACAAATACAAATACAAATACAAATACAAATACAAATACAAATACAAATACAAATACAAATACAAATACAAATACAAATACAAATACAAATACAAATACAAATACAAATACAAATACAAATACAAATACAAATACAAATACAAATACAAATACAAATACAAATACAAATACAAATACAAATACAAATACAAATACAAATACAAATACAAATACAAATACAAATACAAATACAAATACAAATACAAATACAAATACAAATACAAATACAAATACAAATACAAATACAAATACAAATACAAATACAAATACAAATACAAATACAAATACAAATACAAATACAAATACAAATACAAATACAAATACAAATACAAATACAAATACAAATACAAATACAAATACAAATACAAATACAAATACAAATACAAATACAAATACAAATACAAATACAAATACAAATACAAATACAAATGGAGCTACAAAAACAACAACAGCAGCCAAAGCAACAGATTTCTTACTTTTTCATTCACAAAAATTTAAAATTAAAAAAAAAAGGAAATAAGCAAACGAAACGTGCACACACACACACACTTACCTATATATATACATAAGTACGCACGTTGTTAAAAGTACAAAAAATAAACACCACAGTAACGATGCAACATGTGTATGTGTGTGTGTGTGTATAGATAAAGATTATATGCATGTATGCATGCCTTAAATGGCAACACAATGAACGCAAGCAACGACGCCGACTGCGCTGCCAGGCGCGTGTAGTAGTATATTGATTGCTGCCGCTGCCGTTGCCTGTTTGTATTTTGTGCGCAATGGACTCGGGGCATTGATAACAAAACAAAACACAGGCGCACTCAGGTGTCTGCATATGCGTGAGTGAGTGCCAAGCGCCAAGCAGAGGTCATTGCTTAGCAGAGGCGCCAGCGTCAGTCACAAGTCAAATACAACTACAAAAAAGTCTACACTTCACACACCTCTACACTCACTCTCTCTCGCTCTTTCGCCGTCAGACTGCCCTGTGGAGAGAGCAGCGCGCATTGTGCTAATTCTTTATTGGCGGGCGCTGCTTTTTATGCAGTGGGCGACGGCGTCAACGAACTGTTGCGATGACATTTGCATTTTGAGGCTGAGCATTGGCGGTTTTTGTTGAATATATCTATGTGGGTGGTGGGTGGTTGTATGGCATCCCACTCTCTCTCTCTCTCCCCATGCATGTATTGCAAGGTGTGACGCATGCGCCATGCCGTTCAAACTGTAACTGCAAATGCTTGTACAGTTTTAGAGGCGTTTGCTGACTATTAAACCGCGTTCATCTTTTGAAGAACATTAAGTTTTTATGTGCTTCTGAGCTGGCTACTCAAATTTATAGCTTATACACACATGTGTAAACTTATACAAACATACAAGCACATGTACAGCAGAAAGTTAAAATGAGCAACGGCAGCAAAAATTGTTCGTTGTCGTTTCAACTTCAATTCCCGGAAAAACGAGCAGCAAAAAATAATATACATACATGTGTATGTGTGTATTTATGTCCAGACACAAACAAATATGGCATGAACTGCAACAACAAGCAACGAACGTCGAGAGCGCGAACACCAAAAGAAAGCAGACAGAGACGGATGAGAGCTATGTATATGTATGTGCATGTGTAGAAACATACATACATATGTAAGTAGCATTGGAATGCGTTGCGTCTGATGCTGCTGCTGCCATATTGAAAGAGGCCGCCTTCGCCGCTGCCGGCATCTGAAACTGTTGTTGTCTGCTTTTTTTTTGCGGCGCATTTCTACACAGTTTGACAATCTTCCTCACACACACACACACACACACACACACACACACACATTGAAAATTAGTCAGCTTATGCATGCATGCGCTCTCTCTCTCTTTGCGATCGAAAGCTGCGTTTTTAACTCATAAAAAGAGAGTTGCCTGCACAATTGAATTTTCACTAGAATTTTAAAAAAGCCTTTTTTAAATCTATTATTTAAATGAACTATGTACATATGTATGTATGTATTATAAGTACAGACATATCTTTCACTCTTGTTGTTGTTTTTATTTGTTCTTGTTTTTTTTTTTGACTGCTTTGCGTCGTCGTCTTTGGCTTTGGCTTCGGCAGCAACAGCGCAGCAGCGACGGCGACGGCGGCTGGAGTGAAATTACTTCCAAGAAAAATAAACACGATATTAAATGTGCAACATTCCAGTCGACGGCGCGGCCAGCAGCAGCAGATCAAGATTTTGCACTGATCTTGTTTGTTGTTGTTGCTGTGTCTGCTTTCGATATTGTTGTTGTTAATGTTGCCTTTGTTGTTGTTGTTGCTGAAGCATCGCATTTCTGCTGTTGTTGCTGCTGCTGCTGCTGGTGTGTTAGCTAAAGTTTTTCTTTGGCAACAGGATGTTATGCTCCCCCTTCACCCCTCTCCCCCACACACTCTCTGTCACTTGTTTGTCAGGAGGGGGGAGGAGAGTGTGTGTGTGTGTTAGATTTACGAATTTTGACAAATGTTTGAAAAAAATAAACATTTCTGAAGACTCCCCATATCATTTGAAATGTTTTCGAATAACTTAGCATATGTATGTACATATATGTTTTTTGAAAAAAAAAAATCAAAAACAAACATGTATCTAACAAATGCGTAGTAAAACATTTTGGATTATTTTTGTTTTTGTAATTTCTAAGTAAAACGCGCTTAAATTTTGCTTCATATTTGGAATTAGCAATTATGCTCGTTATCATGCCGGCAGAAAGATCTATGAAATGTACAAACATACATATATACCTTAAGACATAATTACATGCACGTGTACATATTATGTAAATACATCTGTAGATTTAACTCTCTTGCTATGTAACTGTAACTGTAACTTTAACTGTATCTTTATGCTTTTTTATTTCAACTATGTACAAAAATTCAAATGTATGTGTGTATTTATTGATATATATATATATATGCTTATACTTATATATACATACGCTATATACTTATCAGAACATGATAATCAGTCGTGTTCCGAATTCCACCCGTGCATTCCAATTCCACAGCAAACTATGTAGCATACTTTTTGGAGCACGCTATAAAATGCGACATGTGGAACTTGCATCATTTTGATCACCTGTGTTCTGTCTATATGATTTATGCATAATAAATATTTGGCCATCTTGATGCAGGCTTGTTCCGAGTTTCATTTTAGAATCAAAAATAGAAATTTACAGGCCTGTTCTGAATTCCACTTTCGCATCAAATCCTTCCAGAAGAATACAAAAACAATTCTTAGTTTTCTTATACCTTTTGTTGGTTTTGAGATCCTCCTAAAAGTATGCTTTATCTTTTCATGTGGAATTCAATTCGAAAGTGGAATTGGGAACAGGCCTGATAATCTTTAGTTTTAGTTTTGAAAGTGTGGAACTGTTTCGAAAGTGAAATTTTGAACAGGCCTGAATATTTCACATTTATGTATATGTTGTTTTTTTGACTGTGGGCTGAGTGGCTGAGTGGGCTGAAGAATGGGGGAGGGAGCGGGGGCGCATAACATGCAACATTCTTTGTCTCTTCTCTCTCTCTCTCTCTCTCTCTCTCTCTCTCTCTCTCTCTCTCTCTCTCTCTCTCTCTCTCTCTCTCTCTCTCTCTCTCTCTGTCTCTATCGCACTCTTTTGAAATCATTCCATTTACTCTTCTTCTTTTTTTTGTTAAACGCCTTTTACAAATGTTGAGTCATGTGAAACGTTGCATTGCCATCGCTACACCACAACACACCGCCTCTCCCTCGCCCCCAAATTTACAAAAACAACAAATTTAATCAAATTTAAGAATATTGGCAACCAAAAAAAAAAGCAGTCTCTCTCATTCACACGCTCGCTATCTCGCTCAATAGATGTTAGTTGCGCTGCCTGACTTTCTTACTGACATACTGCTCTCTCTTTTCTATTCTATTCTTTTCCTTTCTTATCTTTATTCTTCTTTGTTTTTTCTTTTTCTTTTTCTTGTACTTTACTTAAACTTTTCTTATTTTCATATTTTTGTGTCTTCTTTTACTTTAACTTGTACTTGTACTTTCATTGTTATTGTTCTTTTTGTTGTTGTTTTGTTTCGTTTTATTCGTTTTGTGTTTTTATTTTGTCTCTTTTTTGCTTTTGTTTTTCTTTCGTGTGTGTTTTTACGCTATTTTCTTCACAGTGTTACGACATCAAAAATCTTAATAAGCGGCATACCGCTGCAAACACGTTTCGAAGACATCGAACCGCTACTGAAGCCCTATGGCATCGTCAAACAATGTGAGGCTATTTCTAGTAAGGATCAAAATACTCAAACAGTACATATAACATTCGAAAATCCTGAGCAGGCGCAAAGGTATATAAAAAAACAAAACCAAAAACAACAAATAGCTAATAGAAAACATAAATTTCGTTTACAAACAAATATATTTATATTAACTTAACACTCGATTTACGGAGAGATTCTCAGATCAGAAAAACGATTCGAAAATATGCAAAATTTGTCTAAAAACAAAGAAAAAAGCTATGTAAATCTTGTGTTAAGTACAAAATTTGATACATACATTTTATATATGCATACCATTTATATATATATATATATATTAAACGTATATAATAGATGGAAAATTATCGATAGTTGATCGATACTTTCGATACTGCTGGCAAAAAAAAAACAAAATAACAAGAAAGTGTTTTGTAAATTCTAATTGGTAATTAAAATTGTAAAAACTTTCAAAAACTTTCAAATCGATACGTTCTATCGACTGTTTTCCAGCTGTACCATTTACTATATATAGCAAATATATACCAAATCCAATATCCTTTAAATATACATATGTATGTATATTTTTACAAAATGATTTGACTTTGTGTGTGTGGATCGATCGTGGTGTTGAGTCTTGTTGAGGGCAGGGTGGGGCATGGGGGGATTGGGGGCAGGGGCAAAAAATGGCTGTGACTGTTGTTTTGACGGGGGGATGGAGGGCCTTGTGTGTGGTGTGTTGTGTTTAGGGCGTTTTTTTTGTTTTTCGTAACTACCCTCTTGCTTGTTGTAATGGTCGTATTTGATTTGATTTGACTTGGTCTGATCTTGTTTGATCGGTTCTTATATCTGATCTGATCTGATCTTATCTTATCTAATCCGATTTCATTTGATTCGATTTGATATGATCTTATCTGATTTGATTTGATTTGATATGATCTTATCTGATCTCATTTGATCTGATCTGATCTTATCTGATCTGATTTGATCTGATTTGATCTATCTTATCTGATATCATCTGATCTGATCTGATTTGATCTATCTTATCTGATATTATCTTTTTTGATCTTATCTAATCCGATTTCATTTGATTCGATTTGATTTGATCTGATCTCATCTGATAACTGATTTGATCTGATTTCATTTGTTATAATCTAATTTGATCTGATTTCATTTGATTTAATCTGATTTGATTTAATTGAATTTTGTTTTGATCTGATCCAAATCGTTCCACTGTAATTAATAATATATACACTATATGCAATACATACATATGTATATATCATATAACATCCCGTTTTTCAAATATTTCTACACCGTCTCAATCAAAATTCTTTAATTTTTGTTATTTTTATTCAATTTCTATTTCTTATGTTTTTTTTTTCGTACCCTCTTGTTTCTCTGTCTATCCATCTGTTGTCGCTGTCGCACTACTTTAGAGCTGCTGGTGGTCTAAACGGCGTCGAGTTCGAGGGCAGTAAACTGCACGCAGAGCAATTGGACAAAAATCAACGTCGGAGCCAACGGAATCAACGGAATCCATATCCCGGCATGCCGGGACCCGGCCGCCAGGCGGATTTCCCGCTCCGCATACTGGTACAAAGTGAGATGGTTGGTGCGATAATTGGACGCCAGGGTAGCACCATACGCACCATAACACAACAGAGTCGGGCGCGTGTTGATGTCCATCGCAAGGAGAACGTTGGCTCGCTCGAGAAGTCCATTACGATCTATGGCAATCCGGAGAACTGCACCAATGCATGCAAGCGTATATTGGAGGTAATGCAACAGGAGGCGCTGTCTACGAATAAGGGGTATGTAATCTGAAAACTATATCCTTAACCCTTCTAATTCGAATCCTTTCCTTTTGATTGCAGTGAAATTTGCCTGAAGATACTCGCCCATAATAATTTAATTGGTCGCATTATTGGCAAGAGCGGCAACACGATTAAACGCATTATGCAGGACACGGACACGAAGATAACCGTTAGCTCGATTAACGATATTAACAGCTTCAATTTGGAGCGCATCATAACGGTCAAGGGCTTGATTGAGAATATGTCACGGGCGGAAAATCAAATCAGCACCAAGCTGCGCCAAAGCTATGAGAACGATCTGCAGGCAATGGCGCCACAGAGCCTCATGTTCCCCGGTCTCCATCCCATGGCAATGATGTCGACACCGGGCAACGGCATGGTCTTCAACACGAGCATGCCGTTCCCCTCGTGTCAAAGCTTTGCCATGTCCAAGACACCGGCCAGCGTGGTGCCACCGGCCTTTCCCAACGATATGCAAGAGACGACATATCTCTATATACCGAATAATGCCGTTGGTGCCATCATTGGCACCAAGGGCTCGCACATACGCAGCATAATGCGCTTCTCAAGTGCATCCCTCAAGATTGCGCCCCTCGACGCCGACAAGCCGCTGGATCAACAAACGGAGCGCAAGGTCACGATTGTTGGCACACCGGAGGGTCAGTGGAAGGCGCAGTATATGATATTTGAAAAGATGCGCGAGGAGGGCTTTATGTGCGGCAGCGACGATGTTCGCCTAACTGTCGAACTGCTCGTCGCCAGCTCTCAGGTGTGTACAACATATTTTCAACATAATCTATCTACATTGTAAATCTTCAGCTACATTGCAAATCTTCATCTACATAAACATTAACATTTGAATGAGCTTATGCTACGTTTTCAAAGATATGCTTGTCACGGAAATCCCTTTTAACCAAATTCCAACCAAATTTCAATTCTTATCTGGCACAGAAATCTTTAGAGATTTTGATTTTAGAGTTGCCACCACACAGAAAGAATTTTGTTTTCAATTTATTGGAACTTTTTTTATTTCTTTATCATGAGATAAACAAAATTATTAAGACAATTGCTTTTTAACTTTCAAATATTGTTGCCCGCCAAGTTTAAGAAATAGTTTGGCAACTCATTTTAGTAGCAATTTACTTCATAAAAGTAATTTCTAACTCGTTTGGAAGTCATTCGATTTCACTTTCAAAAACGTACTGAATTCGGAACAAACCTGAATATCCGATAATTATTGTATTATATTTCGATTAATCGTCAATTAGTCATATTATATTATACAGTGTGTTTTATGAATGATATGCTATATTTCAATATTAGGGTCATACCTGTGGTGTATACAAAAATGAAAACTGAAAAATAATTGGAGTTTTGTTGATCCTTATATCGATATTTTATTTGATGGCAAATCATAAAAAAAGTTATAAGTTATCGATAACAAATTTAGAGTAAAACATTGCGATATCTTCTCTGATTGACTTCTGAATTGTTGTTTGTACTGAAGTAGGCATATTAGTAATATTATATATGTATATACGTTTCTAAATCTTGATCTTTATCTTATTGTTGTTATGGTCTTGCTGAGCAGGTTGGACGCATCATTGGCAAGGGCGGACAGAACGTGCGTGAGCTGCAACGTGTGACGGGTAGCGTCATTAAGCTGCCAGAGCATGCGCTGGCGCCACCTTCCGGCGGCGATGAGGAAACACCTGTGCACATTATTGGGCCATTCTACAGTGTTCAGGTAAGTGAAATATAAAAACACAATCTATAGCTATTGATTCATTTACTAAATGTGTTATACTTATTATTCCAAATGACAATTTGATATTTTTATTTGCTTTTAGTCCGCACAGCGCCGAATTCGCGCCATGATGCTATCGACGAATCCGCCACCAGTGACCAAAAAACAGAAAGCTGCCAAAGAACAACAATTGCAACAGCAACAACAACAACAACAACAGACCCTAGCCGGCGCTGCGCCAAGTGGGACTCAACAGCCACAGCAACAACAACAACAACAGCAGCAGCAACAACAGCCACTGTCGCCGTCGCATCAGCAGCAGCAGCAACAGTCGCTGCCGCCGCAATCGCATCATCAAACGTCGGCGGCGTCGCCGTCGACGCCACCTGCGCATCATCAGCAGCAGGCGACGTCGACAGCGTCCTCACATCAATTGCAGCAGCAGCAGCCGTCGCCGCCGCCTGGCAATGGATCGGCCGCCCCTCAGCAACAGCAGCAGCAGCAACAACAACAACAACAACAGCAGCAGCAGCAGCTGGCGAGCTCACAGCAGTAAGGAGAGCAGCCAAGGGGGACGGGGGTGGGGGCACAATTCGAGCAACCCAATTACAATTACAAAAAAAAAACAACAATCAACAAAACAACAATCAACAATTATAACAATAACAATAATAGCAATAATATCAATATCAATAATAGCAATAGCTTCAAAAACAACATTCGGATTTGTCAAGGCAGATTTCTATTACGTTTAATAATTATTCTATTCTCGTATCATTCACCTTCAACATTGTACCTCTACTCGCAACAATTTCAAACATAACTTCCGCCCTTCGGAGAGCTGGCCAAAAACGCGACGGCGGCAGCAGAGAGCAAAACAACAAGCAGAGAGAGAGAGAGAGATTGTGTGTGTGTGAATATAACGGCAACGGAGAGCAAGAACAACAGCAGCAGCAGCATCTTTCTCTCTCTCACAAATGTATAACAGTTGCAGCAGTCAAGGAACAGCAGCCAACTTAACGTCATGTACAATTTTCGAATGCTTTTGCTAAATAAAAAAAGCAAATACTGTTGCCGTCAAATCGAACGGTTTACTGTTATACGGCGGCGTTTGGATTGTTGTTGTGTTTAGTGATATTATAATAGATTTGATTTGAAGATTTTGAAATTGAATTTGGCCAGCGGCGATCCTTGGTTATGATCATAAATATTATTTACTTTATACACAAACAAATTGAATTGAACACTTGTAATTAAAAAAAGCGAACTATAGAAAAAGGCTTATTAACAACAATTACAAAAACAAATACACTAAAAATTTATGCAAAAGCGCAGCCCCCGCAGTAGCTACAAATACAAATACAAATACAAATACAAAAACAAAATAAAACAATATATATATCAATATATATATCAATATATATATCAATATATATATATATATATATATATTGAAAGGAAGTTACACGCAAGAACAACAACAACAGAAATGAAAGGAAAATACAACAAAAAACAAAAACTACAAAAAAAACATAAAACAAAAACAAAAAAACAAATACAAAATTAAGCCGTAAAAGCAGCAAATTCGTTTTTTATATATAGAAATATAAAGTTTAATTTTTTATGAAATATTTTATTTTTTTAATCACTTTTAGTAAGCGTACATTAAGTGAACAACAACAAACAAAACAAAAACAATGTGTAAAACAAAAACCAAACCCACTGTTGGTTTGTGTGAGTGTTTTTTTATGTTTCTTTTTTTTAAGCGTAGTATTTGCATTCTAAAATTTTAACTATAAATTGCATGCAAAAAATGAAAACAAAAGCAAAAAGTCAAATGACGACAGCGGCTTAAAAACAGAAAACGGGAAACTAAAACTGTATGTTATTATTATTATTATTACTACATACATACTACATATTAATATTATTTTTTTCATTTATTTTTTAATTTAAAAACTAAATTTCAAGCAGGTGTAAACTTCAGCCCACCTCAAAATAACTACAACTTAAACTTTAACCTCTAACCCCAAAACAAACAAAAAAATACAAAACTGAAACGAAAACCTGTAAAATAATAAAAAAAAACAAAAAATTTGAAACGAAAATTGTAAACCGAAAAGGAAAAAAGAAAACACAACACATGTGTTCAATTAGGGGGTCGAAATTCGAGTTTTCCCATATAGGATCATATACATATTCTGTACTCTAAAAAATAAATAAAAGCTTGTATAACAGTTGCAACTGTTATATAGCAATAAGCCAACTAATAGAAGAGTCGCATCACATGTATAAGACAACTATAGCATAGATACTTACATACAAACATACTATGATCGTTGTTAACCGAAACATAACAGTACACACACGCTCACACACACCCACATCCATATACATTTATATACATATACATATAGATATAGTTAAGTTGTGTCTCTCAACTAATGCCAACCAAGCAATGTTAGTGTACAGCTGTAAAATATTGTTTCCAAGAATTGAGAATTTGAGATTTCGAGAATATATGAAAAACTGAATTGTTGTTAATATTGTTTGATCGAACTGAGAGAGAGAGAGACAGAGTAAGGAAGAAGAGTGAGGAAGAGCGAGAGCAGAGAAAGAGAGCATTTGTAATGTGTTTGCCTTGAAACAAAAACAAAAATAACGGTGCTGAAATGTTAATTTTTTTATAACGAAAACGAGCGACAAGTGTTACATTAAACTGTTATATAAAAAAGAAAAAAAACAAAAAGGAAAAGGAACAAGAAAAAGAAAAAGATGAAGAAAATAGAAATGAAAACATAAAACAAGCTGTTATAATTCACAACATTACTCTTCACTATTTTGTTATACTACACATAGCTTCCAATAAGTGGATCCTATTCACCAGAAAAATACGATCACTGAGCATAAGACTGATCCTACTGATCATATATAAATGCAAGTTTTCAAATCATGATCAATGCCATCTGCTGATAAGGTTACCATGGTTTTTGTCTTTTTAATGTACTTTAAATAGAAATAGAGAACAAAACAATAACAATAACATACCTATATGTAGATCATATAAACATGTAGCATATAACAGTTTTTCAATAGCTGCTAAAATCGTAACGGAAGTAACTGAATCGGAGCAACAAACAATCAAACAAACCCAAGCCAATAGCCCAATTTTGTTAAAATACATTAAACAATAATAGAATAACGTGACGTTTTATTATTAAATTTTATATATTTTTTGTTTGTTTACCTACACAAGAATGCATATTTAAATAGATACATAATAGATATATTAATCTTTTCCATTTTGTGTATTTCTGTTTTGTTTACCTACATTATTTAGTTATACTTAAAATACAAAATGTAATATACATAGATTACAATAGCATGTATAACACTTGCAATTTCAACTGTTATATTCGTGCATTTAGAACAGGAACATGAAGAACCACAAAAAATTCAACATTTCGGCCACAAAAACAACAAATTTTGTTTCGTACAAGCAAGAACACACAAAAAAAAAAAAAAAAAACAAACATCCAGAAAAATCGAATCAATTCAAAAAATGATAAAAAGAAACCAAATAAGAAAAAATTAAATCAACAGCAACAACAACATCAAAAGAACGTACAAGCTTTTAGGGCAGTTAAGGACAGATATTTTGACATACAAAAAAAAACAAAAAAAAAAAAAAAACAACTAAACAAACGATGTGTAACAAATCTATTGATGAAGATTGAAAAAGTAATTAAAATACCTCAATGTAAGTGCATTATCTTCAATGACAAAAACAAAAACAAAAACAAAAAAACGGAAACAAAATAAAATAACTTAAATTATAAATGTAATACAAATGGAAACAAATGTTAAAATTAAAGTAAATGCTAAACAAAAGCAAACTAACAAATATGTAAAGTGTGAGCTAAACAAAAGCAGCAGAAACTAAAAAAAGAACAAAAAAAAAAAAACAAAAAAATTCATAACGATTATGATAGTTTTAAGAAAATGAAAAACCTGAAGGACTACTAATAAAACAAAAGTTAAACAACAACAACATCAACAGCAAACAACTACAACAACTGCAAACGACAACAACAACTTAAAGGCATATCAAGAAATAAGAAAAGGGATAAGAGAGAACAGAAAACCAAAGCACACCCGATTTAAAAGAGAATAATCAAGATTCCAAAATGCCGCGAAATCGAAAATATATATGTATATACATAATATGTGTATGCCTTTTTCATGCCAAAAGTCACAATAAAACGCAACTCAGTAACGATAGTAGGACGACTGATCAGATACACAGATCCAGATCTAGATCCAGACCCAAACTCAGAGCCAGATCCACCAGACCCTTTAAGGAATAAAAACAAAGTGAAATTGTTAAAGTTTTGGTATTTCCTATATGTAATCCTATACAGTCCATAAATGGACATTATGTGTAGCTTGAGGAAAGTAAGGAAGGGGGGTTATAATCAAGTGTATATAAAAGAAGTTTGCTAGGCATATAACATTTATAAATATTTATATATACATATGTATGTGTCTATGTTAAAAATGCATAAAAAAAGAAACTTGTTTTGTTATAATTGAGAATGTAATTTTTTTTTAATATATGTACATACACATATATATATATGTATAAATAGTTATATTTTTTTTTTTTTTGGTGGCGTCTTGAAGTTTGCGTAGCGCATAGGAAAAATGTCCAAAGTTGTCAATACAAAGAGCATATAACTTATATACTACTATATAGCAAACCTAAAATGACCTTTACTATACGATATGCATGCTTGGTGATGCATTTTATTTATGTATATACATATACATAAATGTAATGTATATATATATATATATATATATGTATATATATATATATATATATGTATATATATATATATATATATATATATATATATATATGTATATGTAAAATATATATATAAATAAATATATATATATACATACATAAAAAAAAGAAAAAAAAAACTAAACGAAAAGCAGATGCAAAAAAAAACGTAAAACGAATTTTTATAAAAAATTCCAAAAATGTAAACTAGAAAAGCATGGCAATGTTTTTGAACTTGCTTTGTTTTTATTTTGCATAAAATTCCAAATGCTGAAGCACGAGAAAAGAGAATAGCAGGAAAGGTATAAAATATAGAGATAGAGAGAAAGCGAAAGCGAAAGCCAGAGCAAATTGGTTGAGTTAACTAATGATTGCGCTCTGTTTAAGAAAAAGGGGGTTTACCAAACACTATTAAGAAATAATAATTATAAAAGATATGTTGGATGAAGACAAGATCACAAAATGTGAGTTAGGAGCGTGCGCGTTGAAAACGACAGCGAAGAGTGCGAAGTTTAGAGAGCAGCAAAGAAATTATTTTTTAGTATTTAGAGGCTATTTTATATCGTTATTAAAGCAGGCGAAACGAGCAGTAGGATGTGGGGACGAGACCAGTTAATGTGGACTAATGGGGTAGAAATTAAATTTTAACTTGGGGGGGAAATTGAAAAGAAAACAACAACAACGACAGCATCGACCGAGAATGTGTGCTGGTATATGTGAAAATATGTTAAAATTTGGTGCAACAAACGACAACGAGATATGGTATGGCAACCCTGTCAATTCGGGTACAGTCGCCAACTCGTAAATGTAAAGTTGCAATAACAGTTGTTACTTAATTTCGATAGCTCAGGAAGCTGGCAGTGTGTTGGCTTATAAATTCTAAACTTGATTCAATTCATTCTTCTCATTTACAATATATTTTTGTTCTTTCAATTATTTGTAATTTGTCATTTGTATTTTACCATTTGCCACACACACACACACACACACACACACACACACGCACACACACACACACACACACACACGCACATGTACACACACACACACACGCACATGTACACACACACACACACGCACATGTACACACACACACACACACAAACACTACACATACAGAGACTGACATTTGAACAGAGGACATTTGACAAGCCAAGCGCTTTTTCTTTTCTCACTAAACAACAACCACAAAAAGTTAAAATTTAATTTCTCTAAAAGTAATTTTTTGTGTTGTAAGTTGTGCCAAGTACTGATAACGTTTAAGGTGTGATAAACTCGTTTTAAAATTTAACAACTATTTAAACTATTACTAAAACAAACAAAAAAAAAACGAAAATTAAAAAAAGTTATTATTTTTATAAAATGCTTTCGATGTACATTTTAGAAACATATATACACACACACACATACACATTTGAAATGTATCAAACACACACACACACACACACACACACACACACTAGACTTCAAAAGTACTTTGACATTTGATTTGACAGCAACAACAACTTCAACAACAAATTGCTTTGCTATTACAATTTACTATTTATTTTATTCATATATATTTTTCATATAATTTCTTAACGTAAACCTATCAAGTTTGTACTCCTTAAAAAAACAAAAATCGATTTAAAAAAATTATAAAATGCACACAAGATGCAAAAAAAAAACGAAAAGAAAGGGAAGATACTTTTTAAAAGGGCATATTTTTTTATATACATATATTTACATATTAACATAAAAGTTTTTAGCGGTACAAACATCGTGAGTACAAATCAATATTTTTTTTTTTTTGTTTTTTTTTCTTCTATTATAAAAACAGAATTTAAGGATTTTCTTAAACATAAATATTTGTTTTCAATTGTTAGGCGAGTGAAAGTTAGAAAGGAGGGAACAGTTAATAACTGAAACACTTTTTTTTATACGATGATAACAATAACGATATAAAGCGAGTTTTAAAGTAGGCTTTACCAACACACGCAGAGCATGTTAACAGCCTAGTAAATCAGCAAATAGCCCAAAGCCGCCAGTCACATTAAAGAAGAAGAAACAGGAAAGTGAAAAAATACTAAAAAAAAATACTTAAAGAATAACGAATAACGATACAACATTGGCATTCAAAATGAAACTCTAAGCAGCGCGCCAGAAAGAGAATAAAATATAAAAATAAAACGACAAACTATAATGTAAATTGAAAACATCAGCATAAAATAAAATTGGGGGTTAATTTTGTTTCAAAGTGTTTTTGTTAACATTAAAAAAAAAAAAAATTGGACGCAAATTCAGTCAGCAGCACATAAAAAGGATATAAAATGGAAATTGAACATAGCAACAAACAAAGGAAAACATAACTGGACAGAAAAGAAAATATAGGTTAAAGTTAGAACAGGAACAGCACAGAACAGAACAGAACCGTTACAACTCCTCGGATACGACACAACTGTACTAAAAATGCAAACATATGCAAACAAATGCAAACTGAAATATGAAACATATGGCATGAAACATGCACATTTAACTTAACTGTTGCCAATTCAACAACAAGAACAGCATCAAACAACAATATTGACTATTCGACAACATAAATGAAATGAAACACAAGTGAAATAACTTTGATTTACTATATACATACTATATATTTTTAGCATTTAAGCAAACAAGAGAATGTTTAAAACAAGAAAAAAATACCTATATAACTGAAACCAATTGTCAGCCGTAAGAGTTTTACATGTACTAAAATTTAAACAAATATTGCATAACAACAAAACAAAAAAAAAAATTTAAAAGCAAAAAAACAAACGCCCACAAAATTACATGCATACTATATGGATACGATTATATTATAGACACGTATATACGCATATACATACATAATACATACATATATCGAAGCGAGCCCAACACTAAATTCTCTCTCTATATGTACAAGGAATGTATACAATATGCATTTCTTTAAGTATGTATATGTATTGAAAAAACAAAAAAAATAAGCAACAAAAAAAAAACAAAAAAATACAACGCGATACAAAATAACAATAAATTATAGTTCTTTTGCATAATTTTCATAAACTAATTGGCTATAAAATAGGCTTATAAAATATGAGAGATTAAAAAGTAACAGAAAAAAAGTAGTGTGCATCGAAATGAAATGGAAATGAAACATGTTGGAACAAAGCATAGAAAAAAATAACAACAAACAATTTTATAATTTTGTTTTGCTCATTTTCACTTTGTATATTTTGCATTTTTGAATATTTCTACATAATGTATTTAAATTGTGTTTAATTTTAATTTTTAACTGTAATAAATTCATACGGTAATCAACTGGAGACTGAGCTACAACATAAATTTAGTTACCGTTATGGTTATTGCATTTGAAAAGAATATAAACTCAAAATAAGTTTGGGCATCTACACACTCATCTAAACACACACACACACACGCATAACTAATAATCAATTTAAGCTGAAACATACCTTTCACATATAAAAGCGTACATACGATATGATTATGTTATCCATATATACATACACATATACATATATAATTTTCGTAAAAAATATATTTTCAGATTTAATTGGGTTGCTATATTCATCTATTCCTAAAATTCGTTAAATGCAAATTCATTTTATGCCTATGTCATTTTGTTGTGCATTTCATTTGTAACTTGTTAACCACTACCCCCATCCCCCTCCCTTTCCAACAGAAAAATTATTAAAACAAATGAAGAAAAAAATATCCAGTGAACGGTTTGCCTGTGTGATAGTAGTTTATAATTAAAACCGTTCGCTGGATCTCCCCAACCCACACCCTTAAACAACACATAGCATTTTAATGGCGAGAAACGTAGGAAACCATTAATATACAAATTGAAGAAAGATAAATATATATAAAATCAATAATAACAAACATGAGGAAACAAAAAAAAAAAACAAGAAAAACAAACATGAATATAATAACACTTTATAATATTTTTACTTTAATTATTTTTAAAGTACCTATCTCTAGTTTGACTTTTTTTTTCGTCGTCTACATTGTACATGTTAAGTTCATTAATCTACATAAATAATCTACACACTAATGTAGACGACATAATGTATCTACATTGTACATTGTATCTACATTAATGAGCTAAATATCTATAAATATTATAAATATAACAAAAAAACAGTAAAATATTATTAAAAAAAAACCAAAAAAAAAACCTTTATTCTTTTTATTTCATTACTTTTTTTCTTTATTTTCAGTTTTTAGATTTCGCTAATTTCCTTGTTTCGGTTTTAGCTTCAGTTTGCTCCAAGTCGCAATGTTTCTGTATTTCATTCCATTCGTTTCGGTTGCGATCTGGAAATTATGCCAACATGTGTTAAGGGTTAAATGCTTACAATATAATGCATGCATTAACTAGTATGTATCTTATATACTTACTACTTTCCCACGAGCCCAAATTCAAATCAACTACCTAAAGCAAACTTGTCTAAATTATGAATTTAATATTTATGTACGTGTATATGCAAGAGTTAAAACAAAAAACAAAAACTTAAAAAAACAAACGTAAAATATCATAGTACACACCAACCAAAAACAAAAAAAAAAAATTCAAAAACGAAAAGCGTGTAAGTACATTTATATAGACGATATATACGATACATACTAACTAAAATATACTTAAATTACAAAAAAAGAAAATAATATGTTAAAAAAACAAAAAAAAATTAAATGAATAAACTACCTCAGCTTTGAATATTTCTATAGAAATGTTATTAAATGTATTTGAATGGCAACAAAAAAAAAAAAAAAAAAAAAAAAACAAACAAACAGAAAGTAAAATGGCATACCAAGTTTTAGAGCTGCATTTATATACTATTAGTAACAATACTATTTATATTAGGTGTACGTTTTGCATATTCCTATATAGTTAAATAAACATAAAAGCAAAATGGGTCATTAAACAAAAGCAAATTTCAAAATATATGACAAAAAAAAATAATAATAAATAAATAACAATAATTTTGCGTCCATTTTTGTTGTTTCCTATACAAAGAAAAAAATTATAAAAAAAAAAATCATATTTAAATACATATATAATTGTTTTAAATGTGAACGTAACCAAATTGCAAATAATCAAGTGCAACAGCAGATCAGATACAGATCCAGATCCAATGTCCTGTGGATTATATACATAAATACATACATACATATAAACAAGCATACATGCATACATATACCACAAACATAAATACATGCGTACATACATATACATACATACATTTATCAACTCTGTATGTGTTTAATATCTGAAGAATAAGCAGAAACAAGCAAATTATTAAATCCATAAGAAAGCTTTCTCTGTGTCAGTTGTGTCATTTTTTAGATTCAAAGCAAACTTAAAAAAAAATTAACGAATACTTACAAAAATAAATTAACAATTTATTTGCAAGACCTGCACATGTGTACTTACAAATGAAATTGTTAATCCTAAGTGGCAAAAAAGTAAATATACGCACGGGTTTGTACATTACTCGTAAGTAATATGTGTGCATATTTAATAAAATAAAATTTTGTTCTTTTCGGTGTAACTAAATGTTAAACGCTAGCGTCAATGTGAAACTCTAGCAAAACAATACAATGCAAGACATACATACATACTTACATACATTAAACATACAACTAACCTACATTCAAGAATTCAAAATCAAGAAATTCAACACACGCTTACATTACATTACAATGCTAATAAAAAGAAAAAACAAAATCAAAACATGAATCCAAAATTAAATAAAACAACATTAAGCTAATAAGAAACCCAGCTTAAATGTTAAAAAATAACAACCTACAATTTTTGTGAACGTGTGCAAAAAAAAAAACAAATAGAAATGAAATTTACTCAATAAATGATTTTTCGTATAAGCAACTGGTCTTTTTAAACACTGAACTTAATTTTAAAAATGCCATCCTTTAAGAGCGATTACTGAAGAAAATCGAGCAGGTTTCGTAGTTATCGATACATTTTTATACAAAGTGACTCGTGTTTTTAAGAAAGTAATTAGAGCATTTCATAAACTTCGATTGACTTGATTTTGTTGCAATTCACAAAAAAGAAAATAAAGAAAAGAAAAACACTCAAGAACATAGAAGTGAAAAACTAGAGAAACATTTTAAGGGCGCTAACCAGACTCACTTTGATAAACAAGTTCACTTGTTTATGAGTCAACTCATTTTGCTCATCTAGTAATTTACTCATAACCTGTTCGGTTACCTATATAGTTGTTCGTGAGTATATTTGGAGCTACATTCAACGGTGAAATAAATAGCAAACAATTTATTTAAATATAACATAAATATTTTAAGAACTTTATTTAATTTTTTCGCTAAACATAAAAATAATGAAGGCAACCTTTTTAGGTACAGCTTACATACACTCAAAAGAATCATAACAAAGATCAAAAGAGTCATAAAGTTACTTAAAACACAAAAAATAATTAAATATTAAAAGAAGAACGGAGCATGAGTGAACAAACGTGAGCTACAGAGCTAAATGACCAGCGAAACTAAAATGAGCAACCGAGCAAAACGAGCATAGGCCCAAAAACAAGCTATAGAGCAAAATTAATAAATTAACATAAAATAACAAGAAGGAAGGAACATGTTCACTTGCTCAATTCAGTGAGCAAGCCAATTTTGTTCACTCACTCATGAACAACCCAAGTCTACTGCAAACCAGTTTTGAATCATACCAATTCGATTTTAATAACTTTATTACAATTATTTTCGAAAGTGTATATTTATGGGGTCTCGGAAAAAAAACATATATATTTATATAAAGTCAAACTAGACGACAAATCAGAAGTGTTAAAAAGCGGACAAACTTTGACAAAGTATGCATAAATACATATATTTTCCAAATTATGTAAATGCAAAACTGTTGCATATTTAATAAATTTGAGATTGTCCGCAACAAAGTATGCTACTTTTGTCACGGTCATGCGCAGTTCAGCTATCGTAGATTTTAAATTCGATAGCTAATGGCTGCAATAATAATAATTATGCGCAGTGTCCAGCCCTGATGGTATCGTTATCGATTTGCTTGCCCATCGATAGTGACATACATCGGGCCAAGGAAAAAACATAAAAGCATAAATGTATTTACAGTTAACAAACAGAAACAAGCATAGCAGCAGCATAAGGTGCAGCGGCGCTCCGAAAGCAGGATACAATTATTGCTGGCAATAACAACAACAATATAATGTAAGCAAAGGTCTTATAAAACATTACAAAACTGAATTTAATTACGCGCGCTAAATATGTTATTTACATAGTATTAAAATAGCAGAAAGGAAGCGTCTGCGGTTGCTAACGCTATTTTGTTGTGGTTGTTGCTGTCCTTGTGTGTGTGTGTGTGTGTAGTATGTTTTTACATGTGTAATTGTGTAATACATAACAGAAATTTACCGACAGCCCTGGCGACGCCAAACAACAAATTGAATTAAAAATTAGCTGAAACCCAAAAAGCGTTGCAATGTAAACAATGCTGACGACATGCATGCATACATATGTACATATGCATGTATGTATATATGCATGTATATGTGTATATGTGTGCACATCTGTTTAACTTAAGTTAGACCAATTGGTTTGCCAATTCCCAAAAGCAGCAACAATAAATGATACTACCGTTACAATATGGAATGTGGATTGTGCATGTGTCTATTTATAAAGCGATTACCATACTTAATATAGAAATGAATTCAAATTGGGTTGTTCTCTGCTGGTTGGGTCAAGCATGCCTATGTAAGTTCAAACATACATGAATATATAGTTTATGAATAAACATAACTGTATGTATGTATGTATGTATGTGTATGTGTGCGAATCCCATGCATTATTCATAATCAAAATATCGAACTGGACGCAAGTGCAACGAATCAGCAAGCTTGCATATCTTCATTCATACCACAGACAACAAAAACAACATCATCAGGGGAGATAGGAGGGGAGATGGGTGTTGTTGTGATGTGTCCTAACAAAATACAATCAACGCTGACCTTGGACCAAGAGATGCCTTTTGTGTGCTGTCCGAAATATAATATATGAATTGTGTTGCATAAAATCTATAGTCGATATTTGTATGGGGAATACTATTATTATAATCTCTACTTGATTTGATACTAATCTCATGGAAGGCACGTTTGCTGCTTTTGTTGCAACGATATATTGGACTTTGAGCCTTTATTAAGTCCCCAGAGCATTTCGTGTCGGCGGGTCTCTCTAGTTGTCTTGATAAGACGACAACGACGACGACGACAAGGCTGATTGTATGTAGTATGCTATATAATTTATACATGTGTGTATGTATGCATGTCATGTATATTATCAGACGCTTTAAAACTGGTCTCAGCAATGCATGTCAACTACGCTCTTGTAATGGCTGATGAGGCAGGGAGGGAGGGAGGAGAGACGGCGGCAGCTTTGAAATGATATAGTGCAACTTGAAGAGATTGCACGATAATAGCTTGGGGTATGCATTCAATTGTTATACTTACATTAGTTTAATTGAATAATACTATAGTAGCTGAAATGCCAATTGAGCATGTCTTTAATACATATTTACACTTCAAATATAGTTCTTTAGATATGTACTATATGCATGTAGGTGCATCGATATTGTAGAAGCTGTTTGTTTATAGATTATATTCATTTTTGCTAATTGGCATACAAAGTAATGAAGCTGGCAATGTGAGACACTTATGAAATGTATACAGTAGAAGCTCGCAAATTAGAACCACTTTGTTTCTAAGCTAATTCGTATATCTTGTTACTTGTGATTTTTAACTAAATGCAAAAAAAAAAAAAAATTTGATAGTGTTTGTTAATTTTAAAAAGATTCGAATTTCAGAGTTTCTAATTTGTGAGCATCTACTGTAAACGTATTTTGTAGCCATGTTTTGTGATCTACTTTTCAATTGAAAGCGTCAATTCAATTCTATACAAATTCAACCAACTTGGTCAGACCAGCCTTGCACTTTATGCATTCCGACTTGGAAACACAAAATGCAAATGTGATTGGATCAGATACATGCTATATATGTACGTATGTTTATATAACTTTGCACTCTTCACTTAAGTACTTAGATTAGAAATTGTGGACATCATCAGAAGCCAAGACTTATCAAATGCCCGCCGTCTAGCTAGGCTAATCCGGTTTCAACGCGAACTGAATTGTGCGCTGTCGCGACATGTTTGTGATAAGGTGAACAATCAAAACAATCAAGTGATAAACGCAACCCACACAATAGCCCAATATAATGCGGTATTGCTTAGACATCATAAATGGGCAACGGGTTGGGCACTTTATCAGCTACTGCTTTTTATTTAATCAAACAATTGATTAATATATATATGTACACTCGTACATAGATAAACATCATACTTATAAAATTAATAATGTTTAATACTTATCCACAGTTTAGCGAGTGGGGGCCAGCTGAAGAGCTAGTCGGGCGCTGACGATGAAAAATCTCGTGCAGGACATACAAAATAAATACTCATGTGTGGAATATCTGTTTAGCCAACTATGGAAATTCATTATACAATCGAATTCAAAACTCAAACTTCAGCTGCGCAACATACAATGGAAGAATGCAAAAGCAAAGCCCGGCTGCGCTTATCAGCCCACAGAGGTAAATTATAGCCAGCAGTAATTATACCTAAACAAAAAGATTTGTCTAAACATATCAATTCTTAATTCTTAATAAAGATCGAGCAAGTGGCCAATGTGATAACTCATGGCGTTTGGATAATACCCGCCGTTTTTGCAGTCATCAAACTCTTTGAACGATCCAACAGCTCCAGCCAGTATCTAGTATCTTGGGTCTATGGCACCGCCTTATGTATGCTCTTTACGGTATCCACATTCTTTCACTGTTCCTGCTACTGTGCGGAGCACAGGTGAGTCTTCATTTATATTCAAATATACAACTATAATATGTATCAACTAATAATTTTGTTCTGATTTAGACCGCCCAAAAATTATCAGTCTTGGCCCACACTGGGTTGGCACACGTATCGTGATTTAAAGAATGTTTTGCATCGCTGCGATCGTGCCATGATCTATGTGTTTATTGCTGGCTCGTATTTTCCGTGGCTTACGCTTGAGAATACGGATCATTCGACCATTATGTTTAGCATGGAATGGATCATTTGGCTGATGGCTGCTTTTGGCATTGCCTATCAGCAGGTTAGTTGATTGTGTTGCAATATCATTGTTATTTTCATATTCATGTTGATCACTTTACAGATGTATCACGAACGCTACAAATGCCTGGAGACATTCTTTTATATTGTAATGGGTCTGGGTCCAGCGCTCATTGTAATGTTAACTGGACACGCGTTTAATGGCATGTTGCAGCTCAAATGTGGTGGTGCCTTCTACATATTGGGCATTGTGTTCTTTAAGTCAGACGGCCTGATTCCCATGGCACACGCCATATGGCATCTATTTGTGGTGCTAGCTGCTGGTTGTCATTACTATGCAATTTTAGTTAACCTGTATCCGAATGAAGCTATCAATTATGTAAACTAATAGCTATGTGTCCTTTGTCGGGTATATAAGACGATGTAAAGCAGAGGGTTCCTAACAGCATATTCGACTTACGTACTTAATAATAGGTGTCACACGTCATGACCCACTATAATTCCATTTTGTATACGATATATTGATTTTATTTTGACATCACGTTTAGTTTGTCGAGTCAACCAAAATGTATTCCTTCCTCCACCCAACCCAAATAAGTTACTGCTCCAAAATTAGCCAAATTTTGTAAAAAGTATATAGAATTATAATTTATCGAATTTATTTTTATGTGTTGAGTTGAGTTCTTCAAAACGGATTTATATACCATATTTGTAACCGTAGTATATATACATACATATATATTTTAGTAAATTTGTTAGAATAAGGTAACAGATTTTAAAGGTAATCGGTAAAGAAAACAATTCTTGTGATCAATATCTGCGGTCTTGCCAAAGATTCAAAAGAAAAATAATAATTCTCAGCTCATATATGTTGTATGTACAAGTATGTCGGTCCTTGTTTTAAGTAGACCAAACCACCTTAAAATATATATACATACATTCTATAACATATAGATTTTTTGTAATACGACTATAATATAATACGATATATAACTATATACATACCGATATATATATATATACATAACATTTGGCAATGTGTTTTTTTAAAGAATTTAAAACATTGTACAAACACTGAGTGTACATCATGACGATTAAATTCAACGCCTTTAAAAACACTATAAGCCCGCCTAAAATAAAAACATTATAGTGTAGACATAGAACTACTATAGATGTGCATATACATATATATTTTGAAATACATATGTATGTAAATATTTATGATATGATTAGTTATAGAACCTAAGCTAATCACGAACCCAAATATTTAATATTCAAGATGTTGGCTTTACTTTATTTAATGTGCAAAACGCTCAGGGAATTATTATGCAGGTCCTTCTTTGGTCCAGTCATTAATGGTGTTGATGATGAATGATTTATGAATTGCAAATACTTTGGTTCGTGGTTAGATTACATCATTTGTATACACAATTGTTTTACGGCTGCTTTGCAAATTTCAGTATGGATTATTATACAATGAATTTGTGCTGGGCAGAAATTTACAAAATAAGATGAATATGAAATGATATTTATACATTAATAATAATTAAATCAAGTCAGATGTACTATCTTAGCATATACCATATACCATGTACACAGATCTATTAGTTTTTAAATACTAACCATACTTATGCATACATTAATACTTATACTAAATATTTTGTTGCATGGTTAATAAAAAATAACGGGGTACTCGTATGTGACAAATTCAAGCATATTTTACTGTTGTTATTTTATTATTGTCGGCAGAAATGTATTTCAAATCAGGGCTGTAAAGTGCGAATAACATTGCATTTATCGATACTAGTGCACTTACTATCGATAGATATTCCGAATTTACTAATAATTTATGTGCGCCAAGTTAGCGATGGTGATAAATGCAGTATTGTAAAGAATGAAGAGATTACCAATAAAAAATAATAATCACTCCATTTTATGTTTTGTCACTAAAAACATTTTGATTTGCCGAGGCTTTCATCAGCTGGAATCGAACCGAAGACCTTTACGATCTCTAGCAAAACGTCAACTACACTCGTCCATTGACTTCAATTTGCTGAAGATAGCCAAATATGTATACAATTAGTGTTGCTTTTCTTATTGACTGCCACAACGATTTTTTTTAGTGTGTACATATGTATGCAAAATTGATTAAATATGCGACGTGAAGTTGGCCGCACATATGTTGTTGCATTTCTGACGACGTGAAGGTGGCGGATCGCGACGACGCAGTGCAGCGGCAGTAGGCGGCGCAGAGCTGGGTGGTGGTGGCACTGCGGGTGGTGCTGCTGCTGCTCCGATTGTGCCTGCACCTGGGGGTGGCGGCGCTGGCATAACTGGTGGCTCCGGCTTGGCCTTGATCTTCAACTTGGACTGTGCGCTGTGCCGTGCGCTATACGGCGGTGGTGCGGGCGGCAACTCTGGCTGCATATCGGCAGTAGAGTTACCACCGCCCGCATTGATCATACGCTGCATGCCGAGAATCAAGCCAACGAGGAGGCTCCCAGCAATGTGAAGAAGGATCGCTCATTACATCCTCTGGATATTGATGCCTACTGGCTGCAGCGCTGTCTTAGCAAGTATTACAAGGATGCGATGGCTTCGCAAAGCAAAGCAGCGGATGTACTCAAGAGATTGAAGGATGCTGCCGATGGATTCGACTGCGAGAATCAGCTGGTTGTGCTGCTCGGACACGATTGCTTTGATTTTATAAAGCAGCTTAAGTTAAATCGCCAGATGATACTGTACTGCACCATGCTGGCTTCCGCGCAAACGGATAGCGAGCGGGAACGCATACGCGATAAGATGGCTGGTAATACAGCGCTGGCAAAGATACTGCGTCAACTGAATACGGGTAAAGCTGAGGAGCAGGAGGAGGCAGATGCGCGTACCCATAAACGTGGAAAGGGCGATGCGGAGGATGGCGGTGCCGCGGCTGCCGGTCAAGTGGCCGGTGTGCGACAACTGTTAAAGCTGGATGAGTTGGCTTTCACACAGGGCTCACATTTCATGGCCAACAAACGTTGCCAGCTGCCCGATGGCAGCTATCGTAAACAGCGCAAGGGCTACGAGGAAGTGCATGTGCCCGCATTGAAGCAGGTGCCATTTGATTCAACCGAGGAGCTGCAACCCGTTGACAAGCTACCCAAATATGTGCAGCCCGTTTTTGAGGGCTTCAAGACATTGAATCGTATTCAAAGTCGACTCTACAAGGCCGCCTTGAAGAGTGATGAGAATATGCTGTTGTGTGCACCCACAGGTGCTGGTAAAACGAATGTCGCTCTGCTCACCATGATGCGTGAGATTGGCAAGCATATTAACGAGGATGGCACCATCAATGCCCAGGATTTCAAAATCATTTATGTTGCCCCCATGAAATCTCTGGTACAGGAAATGGTTGGTAATTTTGGACGACGCCTGGCCTGCTACAATCTCACTGTTTCCGAGCTAACAGGTGATCATCAGCTTACCCGCGAACAAATTGCTGCCACCCAGGTTATTGTCTGCACACCGGAGAAATGGGATATTATAACACGCAAGGGCGGTGAACGTACATTTGTTAGCCTTGTGCGTCTGGCTATCATCGATGAGATACATCTGCTGCACGATGAGCGTGGGCCGGTGCTGGAGGCCTTGGTAGCGCGTACTCTACGTAATATTGAGACCACACAGGAGGATGTGCGTCTGGTGGGCTTGTCAGCCACGCTGCCCAACTACCAAGATGTTGCCTCGTTTCTGCGCGTCAAGCCGGACAAAGGACTCTTCTACTTTGACAACAGCTATCGGCCAGTCTCGCTGGAACAGCAGTATATTGGTGTAACGGCGAAAAATGCATTGAAGAGATTCCAGGTGATGAACGAGATTGTGTATGAGAAGACATTGGAACATGCTGGCCGCAATCAGGTGCTGGTCTTTGTGCATTCGCGCAAGGAGACGGGCAAAACGGCGCGGGCAGTGCGTGACATGTGTTTGGAGCAGGATACCTTGGGAAGTTTTCTGCGTGAGGGATCGGCCAGCATGGAAGTGCTGCGAACAGAAGCCGAACAGGTGAAGAATACAGAGTTAAAGGAACTGCTGCCATATGGTTTTGCCATACATCATGCTGGCATGACACGCGTGGATCGTACACTGCTGGAAGATCTATTTGCAGATCGGCACATCCAGGTGCTGGTATCAACGGCAACATTAGCCTGGGGTGTTAATTTGCCTGCGCACACGGTCATAATTAAGGGCACACAGGTGTACAATCCGGAGAAGGGTCGCTGGGTGGAGCTGAGCGCATTGGATGTGCTACAAATGTTGGGACGAGCTGGTCGTCCACAATATGATACCAAAGGCGAGGGTATTCTAATTACCAATCACAGTGAGCGACAGTTTTATTTATCGCTGCTCAATCAACAGCTGCCCATTGAATCGCAGTTTATATCAAAGCTGCCGGATATGCTCAATGCTGAGATTGTTTTGGGCACCGTGCAGCATCTGCAGGATGCGGTTAACTGGCTGGGCTATACCTATCTGTATATACGCATGCTGCGTAATCCCACGCTTTATGGCGTTTCGCATGATGCGATTAAAACGTATCCATTGCTGGAGCAGCATCGTGCTGATCTGCTGCACACGGCCGCCTGCTGCCTGGAACGTAGCGGTTTAGTTAAATATGAACGGAAGACGGGACACTTTCAAGTTACCGATCTGGGACGCATTTCATCGCATTATTATTTAACGCACGAGACAATGTTCACCTACAATCTGTGGCTGAAGCAAACGCTGAGTGAAATCGAGCTGTTCCGTGTATTCTCGCTGTCGTCGGAGTTTCGTCATATCACAGTGCGGGAGGAGGAGAAACTGGAGCTGCAGAAGTTAATGGAGCGAGTGCCTATACCCATTAAGGAGTCCATTGATGAACATACCGCCAAGGTGAATGTCCTGCTGCAGGCGCACATATCATAGCTAAAGCTGGAGGGATTTGCCTTGATGTCGGATATGGTTTTCATAACACAATCTGCTGCACGTCTTATGCGTGCCATCTTTGAGATTGTGTTGACGCGCGGCTGGGCACAGCTGGCAGAGAAGACGCTGACGCTCTGTAAGATGATTGATCGTCGGATGTGGCAATCGATGACCCCGTTGCGTCAATTCAAGAAAATGCCAGATGAAATAGCCAAGAAGCTGGAAAAGAAACATTTCCTGTGGGCACGTCTATAGGATCTGGAGCCACATGAGCTGGGCGAACTGATACGTGTGCCCAAGCTGGGCAAGACCATACACAAGTTTGTCCATCAGTTTCCCAAACTGGAGCTATCCACCCATATACAGCCCATAACCAGAGCCACACTACGAGTCGAGTTAACCATAACGCCCGATTTCCAATGGGATGAGAAGGTGCATGGACAGTCGGAGGGCTTTTGGGTATTAATTGAGGATGTGGACTCGGAACTGATACTGCATCATGAGTTCTTCTTGCTCAAGCAAAAGTATGCACAAGATGAGCATCAGTTAAAGTTCTTTGTGCCCTTCTTTGAGCCGCTGCCACCGCATTATTTCCTGCGTATTGTCTCTGATCGTTGGATTGGCGCCGAGACGCAGCTGCCCGTATCCTTTAGGCATCTGATATTGCCCGAAAAGAATATGCCATCAACGGAGCTGCTTGATTTACAACCGTTGCCCATTAGCGCACTGCGTCAACCCAAATTTGAGGCTTTCTATGATCAGGCATTTGATCAACTCAATCCCATTCAGACGCAGGTCTTCAATGCCGTCTACAATAGCGATGAGAATGTGTTTGTGGGTGCACCTACGGGATCTGGCAAAATGACCATTGCCGAGTTTGCCATAATGCGTTTGTTTAGCCAAAGCAGCGATGGACGTTGTGTCTATCTAGTGTCCCAAGAGGCGCTTGCCGATCTGGTCTTTACCGACTGGCATGCCAAGTTCGGTAGCTTAGACATTAAGGTGGTTAAGTTGACGGGAGAAACGGGCATGGATTTGAAGCTAATTGCCAAGGGACAGCTGGTCATAACGACAGCGGATAAATGGGATGTGCTTTCGCGTCGTTGGAAGCAGCGCAAGAACGTCCAGCAGATCAATCTATTTATTGTCGACGAACTGCAGCTGGTGGGCGGTGAGGAGGGTCCCGTCATGGAGATTGTATGCTCCCGCATGCATTACATTAGCTCACAAATTGAGAAACAGATACGCATTGTGGCGCTATCCGCATCTTTGACAGATGCACGCGATGTCGCTCAGTGGCTCGGCTGTAATCCAAATGCCACATTTAACTTTCATCCCAGCGTTCGTCCCATACCACTTGAGCTGCACATTCAAGGATTCAATGTAACTCACAATGCCACACGCATTGCGACCATGTCCAAGCCTGTATACAATGCTATTCTCAAATATAGTGCCAGTAAGCCGGTCATTGTATTTGTTTCTTCGCGTAAGCAGGCACGTCTTACGGCCATTGATATACTGACATATGCTGCCTCGGATTTGCAGCCGAATCGCTTTTTCCTGGCGGAGGAGGAGTCTGAGTCTGAGTCAGAGCTGTGCATCGTATAGACACCGGAGGTTTCTGTGGGCGGCGCCATGTGTCCATGTGCAAGCGTATAGACGCCAGAGACGCCCGAGACACCAGAGACACTCTCTGTTTCGTCCTGCAGTGCCACGTCCATATGTTAGAACAAAACCTATATAAGAAGATCATCCTATACTAGGGATAGCTACGTTATATTTCGTTAGTATTCATAGATAAAATGTTATGAGCAGCAAAAGCATTAAAGAATTAATTGTGATTAGAGAAGCGCGCCGCACACACACATGTACATTTTTGCCAGCTCCAAATTTGCTGCATGCGTGTCTATGTATGTGTGTGCGTGTGTGAGCGCATTTTTGTGTGTGATTTTTTGTGTTTTGTGCGCATCTTTTGTATCTTTTGAGTCGCCATTTTCTGCCTCTCTCTCTTCGGCGCCATTCTCAACAGCTGCTGCTGGCTTGGTGCTTGGCTTGGCCATTGTGTGTTTTCTCGTCCGCCTCCTCCTCCTTCTACTCGTCTGCAGCGGCTGCTGCTGTCTCTTTTTCGGGGATCATCGGCAGCGGGTGCAGTGCAGCTACAGCGCTCGCAGAATCGGCGCCATTTTCCTTATCTTTGTTGTGATATCGGATTTTGCTTGTTTGTTGTGTTGTTTTTGTTAGTAGAGCAGAGAGGAATCGGATCATATAATTGTTTTTTAAAACTACGCTCCCATTACACGATTGTGATTAGAGAAGCGCGCCGCACGCACACACATGCACATTTTTGCCAGCTCCAAATTTGTCTGCATGCGTGTCTATGTATGTGTGTGTGTGTGTGTGAGCGCATTTTTATACTCTTTTTTTAACTTTTTTGAAAAAAAAGGAAAAAAGAGTATATTGGGTTTGTGAAATGTCCGTCTATCCGTCCGTCTGTCCGTCTGTCCGTATGAACGCAGGTTTTTTCCACAGTTTTGAAGCTAGAGCAACCAAACTTGGTATACATGTTGGTATATACCATAGGCAGACAAAGTGTCAAGATCTCCCCCCCACCCCCACCCCTTCCCACACAAACCGCAAAAACCTATATCTTCCACAGTTTTATAGCTAGAGTAACCAAATTTGGCACAAGGGCTACTTATCACATCCTTCATTGATCTGGCAAAAAAAAATTCGGCCACGCCCACCCCCGCCCCCACAAATAGGCAAAGTCTGTATCTCCCCCACCCCTTTAGCTAGAATCACCAAATTTTGCAGGTTGAATTCTGTTGCCCTATTTAATAGATTGGATAAATTTATTTTTGCCACGCCCACCCCCGCCCTTGCAATCAAGCAATGTTTGTTTCTCCCAAACCTGTAAAACAGGCCCAACCCAATTTTAATTGATGGCAAAACTTTAAAGATTTGAGCAGAAATTCAATTGCCACGCCCACTGACTCCGCAAAGAGGCGAAAAAAAGAGTATATCGCAGTCGGGTGCATCCGACTGCAACGTTCTTACTTGTTGTGTGTGATTTTTATACTCTTTTTTTAACTTTTTTGAAAAAAAAGGAAAAAAGAGTATATTGGGTTTGTGAAATGTCCGTCTGTCCGTCTGTCCGTCTGTCTGTCCGTCTGTCTGTATGAACGCAGGTTTTTTCCACAGTTTTGAAGCTAGAGCAACCAAACTTGGTATACATGTTGGTATATACCATAGGCAGACAAAGTGTCAAGATCTCCCCCCCACCCCCACCCCTTCCCCCACAAACCGCAAAAACCTATATCTTCCACAGTTTTATAGCTAGAGTAACCAAATTTGGCACAAGGGCTACTTACCACATCCTTCATTGATCTGGCAAAAAAAAATTCGGCCACGCCCACCCCCGCCCCCACAAATAGGCAAAGTCTGTATATCCCCCACCCCTTTAGCTAGAATCACCAAATTTTGCAGGTTGAATTCTGTTGCCCTATTTAATAGATTGGATAAAAATATTTTTGCCACGCCCACCCCCGCCCTTGCAATCAAGCAATGTTTGTTTCTCCCAAACCTGTAGAACAGGCCCAACCAAATTTTAATTGATGGCAAAACTTTAAAGATTTGAGCAGAAATTCAATTGCCACGCCCACTGACTCCGCAAAGAGGCGAAAAAAAGAGTATATCGCAGTCGGGTGCATCCGACTGCAACGTTCTTACTTGTTTGTATTTTGTGCGCATCTTTTGTATCTTTTGAGTCGCCATTTTCTGCCTCTCTCTCTCTTCGGCGCCATTCTCAACAGCTGCTGCTGGCTCGGTGCTTGGCTTGGCCATTCTGTGTTTTTTCGTCCGCCTCCTCCTCCTTCTACTCGTCTGCAGCGGCTGCTGCTGTCTCTTTTTCGGGGATCATCGGCAGCGGGTGCAGTGCAGCTACAGCGCTCGCAGAATCGGCGCCATTTTCCTTATCTTTGTTGTGATATCGGATTTTGCTTGTTTGTTGTGTTGTTTTTGTTAGTAGAGCAAAGAGGAATCGGATCATATAATTGTTTTTTAAAACTACGCTCCCATTACACGATTGTGATTAGAGAAGCGCGCCGCACACACACATGTACATTTTTGCCAGCTCCAAATTTGCTGCATGCGTGTCTATGTATGTGTGTGTGTGTGTGAGCGCATTTTTGTGTGTGATTTTTTGTGTTTTGTGCGCATCTTTTGTATCTTTTGAGTCGCCATTTTCTGCCTCTCTCTCTTCGGCGCCATTCTCAACAGCTGCTGCTGGCTTGGTGCTTGGCTTGGCCATTGTGTGTTTTCTCGTCCGCCTCCTCCTCCTTCTACTCGTCTGCAGCGGCTGCTGCTGTCTCTTTTTCGGGGATCATCGGCAGCGGGTGCAGTGCAGCTACAGCGCTCGCAGAATCGGCGCCATTTTCCTTATCTTTGTTGTGATATCGGATTTTGCTTGTTTGTTGTGTTGTTTTTGTTAGTAGAGCAAAGAGGAATCGGATCATATAATTGTTTTTTAAAATTACGCTCCCACTACAGGATTGTGATCAGAGAAGCGCGCCGCACACACACTCATGCACATTTTTGCCAGCTCCAAATTTGTCTGCATGCGTGTCTATGTATGTGGGTGTGTGTGTGTGAGCGCATTTTTGAGTCGCCATTTTCTGCCTCTGAGCTGACAATTACGCGCCACAAAAAGTAACGGACTATTGCCAACAACGGACAGTTGTTGCTGCGGCGCTGTCAGACTGTTAGGAATTGTGTGGTTGCGGTGCTGCCAGTAGTGATGTAACTTCAATATTGCCAGATAGTTAAAAATTTTGGCACTGCCAAACTATTAAAAAATAAATGGTTGTGGTGATGGCAGCAGCAATGTAGTTTCGAGGATGCCAGAGAGTTAGCAAGAGATGTGGTTGCGGTGCTGCCAGCTGGCGTTTACAAATCGATATACCTGTCAGGGCAATCGGAATCCTCAGCTGATGCCAATGAGCGGCACACCGGGTCCAAATCAAATGGCTGGCCCCGGCGGGCCAGGCACCGCCTCCAATTTGCTGGTTTTGTTCTTTATTATTTAATTTGATGCTTTCTGTTTACAACGCCCGTGTGTTTGCTTTTGCTTGTGTTTAAAAACCGAATCTTAATTGTTCGCAGAATCGGCGCCATTTTCTTTATCTTTGTTGTGATATCGGATTTTGCTTGTTTGTTGTGTTGTTTTTGTTAGTAGAGCAAAGAGGAATCGGATCATATAATTGTTTTTTAAAACTACGCTCCCATTACACGATTGTGATTAGAGAAGCGCGCCGCACACACACATGTACATTTTTGCCAGCTCCAAATTTGCTGCATGCGTGTCTATGTATGTGTGTGTGTGTGTGAGCGCATTTTTGTGTGTGATTTTTTGTGTTTTGTGCGCATCTTTTTTATCTTTTGAGTCGCCATTTTCTGCCTCTCTCTCTTCGGCGCCATTCTCAACAGCTGCTGCTGGCTTGGTGCTTGGCTTGGCCATTGTGTGTTTTCTCGTCCGCCTCCTCCTCCTTCTTCTCGTCTGCAGCGGCTGCAGCTGTCTCTTTTTCGGGGATCATCGGCAGCGGGTGCAGTGCAGCTACAGCGCTCGCAGAATCGGCGCCATTTTCCTTATCTTTGTTGTGATATCGGATTTTGCTTGTTTGTTGTGTTGTTTTTGTTAGTAGAGCAAAGAGGAATCGGATCATATAATTGTTTTTTAAAACTACGCTCCCATTACACGATTGTGATTAGAGAAGCGCGCCGCACACACACGCATGCACATTTTTGCCAGCTCCAAATTTGTCTGCATGCGTGTCTATGTATGTGTGTGCGTGTGTGAGCGCATTTTTGTGTGTGATTTTTTGTTTTGTGCGCATCTTTTGTATCTTTTGAGTCGCCATTTTCTGCCTCTCTCTCTTCGGCGCCATTCTCAACAGCTGCTGCTGGCTTGGTGCTTGGCTTGGCCATTGTGTGTTTTCTCGTCCGCCTCCTCCTCCTTCTACTCGTCTGCAGCGGCTGCTGCTGTCTCTTTTTCGGGGATCATCGGCAGCGGGTGCAGTGCAGCTACAGCGCTCGCAGAATCGGCGCCATTTTCCTTATCTTTGTTGTGATATCGGATTTTGCTTGTTTGTTGTGTTGTTTTTGTTAGTAGAGCAAAGAGGAATCGGATCATATAATTGTTTTTTAAAACTACGCTCCCATTACACGATTGTGATTAGAGAAGCGCGCCGCACACACATATGTACATTTTTGCCAGCTCCAAATTTGTCTGCATGCGTGTCTATGTATGTGTGTGCGTGTGTGAGCGCATTTTTGTGTGTGATTTTTTGTTTTGTGCGCATCTTTTGTATCTTTTGAGTCGCCATTTTCTGCCTCTCTCTCTTCGGCGCCATTCTCAACAGCTGCTGCTGGCTTGGTGCTTGGCTTGGCCATTGTGTGTTTTCTCGTCCGCCTCCTCCTCCTTCTACTCGTCTGCAGCGGCTGCTGCTGTCTCTTTTTCGGGGATCATCGGCAGCGGGTGCAGTGCAGCTACAGCGCTCGCAGAATCGGCGCCATTTTCCTTATCTTTGTTGTGATATCGGATTTTGCTTGTTTGTTGTGTTGTTTTTGTTAGTAGAGCAAAGAGGAATCGGATCATATAATTGTTTTTTAAAACTACGCTCCCATTACACGATTGTGATTAGAGAAGCGCGCCGCACACACACACATGCACATTTTTGCCAGCTCCAAATTTGTCTGCATGCGTGTCTATGTATGTGTGTGTGTGTGTGAGCGCATTTTTGTGTGTGATTTTTTGTATTTTGTGCGCATCTTCTGTATCTTTTGAGTCGCCATTTTCTGCCTCTCTCTCTCTTCGGCGCAGTTTATATCAAAGCTGCCGGTTATGAAGAAGTCTCACCTTGGACTGTATAACTGCTTTTGGCATGGGTGGTACGGGTGGTGGTGGCTCCACTGGTGGTCCGCACAGGCCGGTCTTCTCATGCCGTGCGCTATACGGCGGTGGTGCGGGCGGCAACTCTGGCTGCATATCGACAGTAGAGTTACCACCGCCCGAATTGTCCATGGGTAGCGTGACATAGTCACAATCGGAGTGTAGGCTGCTGGACACGGTTTGGCGGCTGGGATAGGTGCCGCGTCCAACAATGAGATTGGTTAGCTCCTCGGCGGAGAGAAGCGTGTGGGGATTGTCAGTGGGATCGCTGCCATCGCCGCGAAAGGAGCTACTTGTACTGATGTTGGAATCGGAACGCAAGCGAAACTCGGCGCATTTCTTGTTAGAAATGTTGACAGCACCACCAACACCACCATCGACCGAGTCGCTCTGGTTCTCATTTTTGCCCGCAGGCTGAAAGATGAAATAATGTGAGCTCTTCTCGGACTCGGCCATCTCGGAGGATTGGCCAGTTAGCTCAGAGCTGTGCATCGTATAGACACCGGAGGTTTCTGTGGGCGGCGCCATGTGTCCATGTGCAAGCGTATAGACGCCAGAGACGACCGAGACACTCTCTGTTTCGTCCTGCAGTGCCACGTCGGAGCTGAGCGTGAAGTTCTGTGCGGTGTGACTGAAACCAAGTTCGAGGCTGGAGCAGTTGGAATGCACGGCTGGTGGCGCTGGTGGCGTTGTTACAACCACTGTGCTGCAGGTGGAGGAGCACTGAGAGCCAATGTTATGCTGTGAATTGGGTGAATCTGTGGCAGTAGAGAAATCATTGGCAGTGGCGGCAAGATGAGTTTGTGTCTGCGTCTGTGTTTAACCGAGATGCGTTGCTCGTTCTTGCTCTTGTATGGTAGCAGCAGGCTGCGGGAGCAAGCATAGCTGGCATGCAAACAATGCGATTCCGCTTCCTCCTCCTCACGCTTGCTGACCTTCTTCAAGCGTGCTGCAAGCTTCATGCTCCACTGATGCGTATCCTTGCATAGCGTTAGCAGCAGCTTGTTCTTCTCATCGGAGCACGCATAGAGCGTTATGCGACTCTCTCCCGAACGTATTTCAAACTTCTTGCGCTCAAAGGATAACTTGGTTATGTTAGGCCAAAGAAATGTAGCTGGCGGTTCCGCGGCAGTGGAGGAGGAGAAGGAGGAGCAGCCGCTTAAGATCTTAATGCCCTTGGCATATATAACAAACCAGGCGCTGCCCGCACCCGTTTCACTCTTCACCAACCGCATGCGATATGTATGCGCATTGATCGTCTCATGCATGTTACATGCCTGCTGTATGTAGAGCAGCTCCGCTTCTGCTCCAGCCAGACCCAGATGCTCCCTGTGGCAGGCACGCAACGCACTCTTCGCCCAGGCCGTATGCAGCGTGCCCGGCAGATAATCCTCCAGCCGAAAGTAGTCGGTGGAGCAGCTAGCGCTGGCGCTGGCACTGGAGCTGGGTGCGGGTGCTGGTGGATCCCGCTTGACAGCAGCCACTTGACTGGTGGAGCTTACATAGGTGGACAGACGCAGCATGCGCTCATTGTAGCTGCTGAGACGCTTGCGTATCTTCGGCAGCGTCGTTGTGCTCCGCCTGCTGCTTGGCTCCTCCGTCGCCGCCGCCTCCTCCTTTGGTTGTATGGGTATTGTTGTTGTAGTTGTGGTTGTGCTTATTGTTGTGCTTGTTGTTCTTGTTATTGGTATGGGTGCATCACCCAGATCTGCCTGCAAGGCGAGGCCAGCGAGCAGCACCAATTCCTGATCGGCATGATCGCGCGGCAACTCACGCTGGAGCACATTGTGCCTCAGCTGCAGATAATAGTTGTGCCTGGACGTCTCATCTTTCAGCATGAACGGACTCTCGATGTAGAACTGCAAACGAAAGTGTAGCTCCAGGAGAGGACGTCCATTGGCATCCAGGCCCTGTTTTTGCGGAAAATACATACATATGTATTGTATATACTGCTAGAATCCTTTCAAAGCAAGGATATACTTACGTGAGTGTGCGAGGAACGCCATGCTCTCGGGATCTGCAAATAGATAGTCGACATCGCTGAACATTTGCTGCTGGTAGAGCTCCAGCTGATGATTCCTGGCCAGCTGACTGCTATAAAGACCAGCCAGATGTGGATGCGTGGGTGGTGGCGGTGGTGGTGGTGGTGGCTGGCGTGGTAGACTGGGCGGCGGTGGGGGCAGAAACTGACGTGGTTTAATCACTGGTAGGAGCACGTGCGTCTGATGTGTCTGCTGCTGTTGCGGGTGGTGCTGATGCTGCTGGTGGTGATGCAATGAGGCGGTGCTCTTGTGGTGCAGCCCGTAAGGAACAATGGGTATGCCAATGGCCGCCGAGCCGGAATGACGATGATGCGACGCATGATGATGATGGTGGTGCTGCTGTTGATGCTGATGCTGATGGTGATGTGGCAGCTGTTGCTGATGATGGTGCGAATGCGGATGCAGCGAAGCTTGCGAGCCGCCGGCATAGTTGGAATTGTGCAGCGATTGCTGTGAAAGCTGATGACTACAAACGGAGGCGCCACTGGAGCTGGCGGCGGAGTAGTTGTGGTGATTAGTTGGTGCCGCATAGCTCGGCTTGGCGCCATCCGGCAACAGACTGGTGTGAGCCTTGAGTATGCTTATCTGTGGACGCGTGGTTATAAAGCGTGCCTGGATCTCCTCGGACTTAAGGCTGCTCATGGAGCCAGCGACGGCAGCTGGGGGCATAGCGCATGCTGCCGCTGAGCTGGCCACCGAGATGAGCGATGTGGGTCGTGGCTTCATCGAGTTGGGATAAGGTGGCGGATCGCGACGACGCAGTGCAGCGGCAGTAGGCGGCGCAGAGCTGGGTGGTGGTGGCACTGCGGGTGGTGCTGCTGCTGCTCCGATTGTGCCTGCATCTGGGGGCATAGCGCACGCTGGCATAACTGGTGGCTCCGGCTTGGCCTTGATCTTCAACTTGGACTGTGCGCTGTGCCGTGCGCTATACGGCGGTGGTGCGGGCGGCAACTCTGGCTGCATATCGACAGTAGAGTTACCACCGCCCGCATTGATCATACGCTGCATGCCGAGAATCTAGCCAACGAGGAGGCTCCCAGCAATGTGAAGAAGGATCGCTCATTACATCCTCTGGATATTGATGCCTACTGGCTGCAGCGCTGTCTTACCAAGTATTACAAGGATGCGATGGCTTCGCAAAGCAAAGCAGCGGATGTACTCAAGATATTGAAGGATGCTGCCGATGGATTCGACTGCGAGAATCAGCTGGTTGTGCTGCTCGGACACGATTGCTTTGATTTTATAAAGCAGCTTAAGTTAAATCGCCAGATGATACTGTACTGCACCATGCTGGCTTCCGCGCAAACGGATAGCGAGCGGGAACGCATACGCGATAAGATGGCTGGTAATACAGCGCTGGCAAAGATACTGCGTCAACTGGACACGGGCAAAGCTGAGGAGCAGGAGGAGGCAGATGCGCGTACCCATAAACGTGGAAAGGGCGATGCGGAGGATGGCGGTGCCGCGGCTGCCGGTCAAGTGGCCGGTGTGCGACAACTGTTAAAGCTGGATGAGTTGGCTTTCACACAGGGCTCACATTTCATGGCCAACAAACGTTGCCAGCTGCCCGATGGCAGCTATCGTAAACAGCGCAAGGGCTACGAGGAAGTGCATGTGCCCGCATTGAAGCAGGTGCCATTTGATTCAACCGAGGAGCTGCAACCCGTTGACAAGCTACCCAAATATGTGCAGCCCGTTTTTGAGGGCTTCAAGACATTGAATCGTATTCAAAGTCGACTCTACAAGGCCGCCTTGAAGAGTGATGAGAATATGCTGTTGTGTGCACCCACAGGTGCTGGTAAAACGAATGTCGCTCTGCTCACCATGATGCGTGAGATTGGCAAGCATATTAACGAGGATGGCACCATCAATGCCCAGGATTTCAAAATCATTTATGTTGCCCCCATGAAATCTCTGGTACAGGAAATGGTTGGTAATTTTGGACGACGCCTGGCCTGCTACAATCTCACTGTTTCCGAGCTAACAGGTGATCATCAGCTTACCCGCGAACAAATTGCTGCCACCCAGGTTATTGTCTGCACACCGGAGAAATGGGATATTATAACACGCAAGGGCGGTGAACGTACATTTGTTAGCCTTGTGCGTCTGGCTATCATCGATGAGATACATCTGCTGCACGATGAGCGTGGGCCGGTGCTGGAGGCCTTGGTAGCGCGTACTCTACGTAATATTGAGACCACACAGGAGGATGTGCGTCTGGTGGGCTTGTCAGCCACGCTGCCCAACTACCAAGATGTTGCCTCGTTTCTGCGCGTCAAGCCGGACAAAGGACTCTTCTACTTTGACAACAGCTATCGGCCAGTCTCGCTGGAACAGCAGTATATTGGTGTAACGGCGAAAAATGCATTGAAGAGATTCCAGGTGATGAACGAGATTGTGTATGAGAAGACATTGGAACATGCTGGCCGCAATCAGGTGCTGGTCTTTGTGCATTCGCGCAAGGAGACGGGCAAAACGGCGCGGGCAGTGCGTGACATGTGTTTGGAGCAGGATACCTTGGGAAGTTTTCTGCGTGAGGGATCGGCCAGCATGGAAGTGCTGCGAACAGAAGCCGAACAGGTGAAGAATACAGAGTTAAAGGAACTGCTGCCATATGGTTTTGCCATACATCATGCTGGCATGACACGCGTGGATCGTACACTGCTGGAAGATCTATTTGCAGATCGGCACATCCAGGTGCTGATATCAACGGCAACATTAGCCTGGGGTGTTAATTTGCCTGCGCACACGGTCATAATTAAGGGCACACAGGTGTACAATCCGGAGAAGGGTCGCTGGGTGGAGCTGAGCGCATTGGATGTGCTACAAATGTTGGGACGAGCTGGTCGTCCACAATATGATACCAAAGGCGAGGGTATTCTAATTACCAATCACAGTGAGCGACAGTTTTATTTATCGCTGCTCAATCAACAGCTGCCCATTGAATCGCAGTTTATATCAAAGCTGCCGGATATGCTCAATGCTGAGATTGTTTTGGGCACCGTGCAGCATCTGCAGGATGCGGTTAACTGGCTGGGCTATACCTATCTGTATATACGCATGCTGCGTAATCCCACGCTTTATGGCGTTTCGCATGATGCGATTAAAACGTATCCATTGCTGGAGCAGCATCGTGCTGATCTGCTGCACACGGCCGCCTGCTGCCTGGAACGTAGCGGTTTAGTTAAATATGAACGGAAGACGGGACACTTTCAAGTTACCGATCTGGGACGCATTTCATCGCATTATTATTTAACGCACGAGACAATGTTCACCTACAATCTGTGGCTGAAGCAAACGCTGAGTGAAATCGAGCTGTTCCGTGTATTCTCGCTGTCGTCGGAGTTTCGTCATATCACAGTGCGGGAGGAGGAGAAACTGGAGCTGCAGAAGTTAATGGAGCGAGTGCCTATACCCATTAAGGAGTCCATTGATGAACATACCGCCAAGGTGAATGTCCTGCTGCAGGCGCACATATCATAGCTAAAGCTGGAGGGATTTGCCTTGATGTCGGATATGGTTTTCATAACACAATCTGCTGCACGTCTTATGCGTGCCATCTTTGAGATTGTGTTGACGCGCGGCTGGGCACAGCTGGCAGAGAAGACGCTGACGCTCTGTAAGATGATTGATCGTCGGATGTGGCAATCGATGACCCCGTTGCGTCAATTCAAGAAAATGCCAGATGAAATAGCCAAGAAGCTGGAAAAGAAACATTTCCTGTGGGCACGTCTATAGGATCTGGAGCCACATGAGCTGGGCGAACTGATACGTGTGCCCAAGCTGGGCAAGACCATACACAAGTTTGTCCATCAGTTTCCCAAACTGGAGCTATCCACCCATATACAGCCCATAACCAGAGCCACACTACGAGTCGAGTTAACCATAACGCCCGATTTCCAATGGGATGAGAAGGTGCATGGACAGTCGGAGGGCTTTTGGGTATTAATTGAGGATGTGGACTCGGAACTGATACTGCATCATGAGTTCTTCTTGCTCAAGCAAAAGTATGCACAAGATGAGCATCAGTTAAAGTTCTTTGTGCCCTTCTTTGAGCCGCTGCCACCGCATTATTTCCTGCGTATTGTCTCTGATCGTTGGATTGGCGCCGAGACGCAGCTGCCCGTATCCTTTAGGCATCTGATATTGCCCGAAAAGAATATGCCATCAACGGAGCTGCTTGATTTACAACCGTTGCCCATTAGCGCACTGCGTCAACCCAAATTTGAGGCTTTCTATGATCAGGCATTTGATCAATTCAATCCCATTCAGACGCAGGTCTTCAATGCCGTCTACAATAGCGATGAGAATGTGTTTGTGGGTGCACCTACGGGATCTGGCAAAATGACCATTGCTGAGTTTGCCATAATGCGTTTGTTTAGCCAAAGCAGCGATGGACGTTGTGTCTATCTAGTGTCCCAAGAGGCGCTTGCCGATCTGGTCTTTACCGACTGGCATGCCAAGTTCGGTAGCTTAGACATTAAGGTGGTTAAGTTGACGGGAGAAACGGGCATGGATTTGAAGCTAATTGCCAAGGGACAGCTGGTCATAACGACAGCGGATAAATGGGATGTGCTTTCGCGTCGTTGGAAGCAGCGCAAGAACGTCCAGCAGATCAATCTATTTATTGTCGACGAACTGCAGCTGGTGGGCGGTGAGGAGGGTCCCGTCATGGAGATTGTATGCTCCCGCATGCATTACATTAGCTCACAAATTGAGAAACAGATACGCATTGTGGCGCTATCCGCATCTTTGACAGATGCACGCGATGTCGCTCAGTGGCTCGGCTGTAATCCAAATGCCACATTTAACTTTCATCCCAGCGTTCGTCCCATACCACTTGAGCTGCACATTCAAGGATTCAATGTAACTCACAATGCCACACGCATTGCGACCATGTCCAAGCCTGTATACAATGCTATTCTCAAATATAGTGCCAGTAAGCCGGTCATTGTATTTGTTTCTTCGCGTAAGCAGGCACGTCTTACGGCCATTGATATACTGACATATGCTGCCTCGGATTTGCAGCCGAATCGCTTTTTCCTGGCGGAGGAGGAGTCTGAGTCTGAGTCAGAGCTGTGCATCGTATAGACACCGGAGGTTTCTGTGGGCGGCGCCATGTGTCCATGTGCAAGCGTATAGACGCCAGAGACGCCCGAGACACCAGAGACACTCTCTGTTTCGTCCTGCAGTGCCACGTCCATATGTTAGAACAAAACCTATATAAGAAGATCATCCTATACTAGGGATAGCTACGTTATATTTCGTTAGTATTCATAGATAAAATGTTATGAGCAGCAAAAGCATTAAAGAATTAATTGTGATTAGAGAAGCGCGCCGCACACACACATGTACATTTTTGCCAGCTCCAAATTTGCTGCATGCGTGTCTATGTATGTGTGTGCGTGTGTGAGCGCATTTTTGTGTGTGATTTTTTGTGTTTTGTGCGCATCTTTTGTATCTTTTGAGTCGCCATTTTCTGCCTCTCTCTCTTCGGCGCCATTCTCAACAGCTGCTGCTGGCTTGGTGCTTGGCTTGGCCATTGTGTGTTTTCTCGTCCGCCTCCTCCTCCTTCTACTCGTCTGCAGCGGCTGCTGCTGTCTCTTTTTCGGGGATCATCGGCAGCGGGTGCAGTGCAGCTACAGCGCTCGCAGAATCGGCGCCATTTTCCTTATCTTTGTTGTGATATCGGATTTTGCTTGTTTGTTGTGTTGTTTTTGTTAGTAGAGCAAAGAGGAATCGGATCATATAATTGTTTTTTAAAACTACGCTCCCATTACACGATTGTGATTAGAGAAGCGCGCCGCACACACACGCATGCACATTTTTGCCAGCTCCAAATTTGTCTGCATGCGTGTCTATGTATGTGTGTGTGTGTGTGAGCGCATTTTTGTGTGTGATTTTTTGTATTTTGTGCGCATCTTTTGTATCTTTTGAGTCGCCATTTTCTGCCTCTCTCTCTCTTCGGCGCCATTCTCAACAGCTGCTGCTGGCTCGGTGCTTGGCTTGGCCATTCTGTGTTTTCTCGTCCGCCTCCTCCTCCTTCTTCTCGTCTGCAGCGGCTGCTGCTGTCTCTTTTTCGGGGATCATCGGCAGCGGGTGCAGTGCAGCTACAGCGCTCGCAGAATCGGCGCCATTTTCCTTATCTTTGTTGTGATATCGGATTTTGCTTGTTTGTTGTGTTGTTTTTGTTAGTAGAGCAAAGAGGAATCGGATCATATAATTGTTTTTTAAAACTACGCTCCCATTACACGATTGTGATTAGAGAAGCGCGCCGCACGCACACACATGCACATTTTTGCCAGCTCCAAATATGTCTGCATGCGTGTCTATGTATGTGTGTGTGTGTGTGAGCTCATTTTTGTGTGTGATTTTTAGTATTTTGTGCGCATCTTCTGTATCTTTTGAGTCGCCATTTTCTGCCTCTCTCTCTTCGGCGCCATTCTCAACAGCTGCTGCTGGCTCGGTGCTTGGCTTGGCCATTCTGTGTTTTTTCGTCCGCCTCCTCCTCCTTCTTCTCGTCTGCAGCGGCTGCTGCTGTCTCTTTTTCGGGGATCATCGGCAGCGGGTGCAGTGCAGCTACAGCGCTCGCAGAATCGGCGCCATTTTCCTTATCTTTGTTGTGATATCGGATTTTGCTTGTTTGTTGTGTTGTTTTTGTTAGTAGAGCAAAGAGGAATCGGATCATATAATTGTTTTTTAAAACTACGCTCCCATTACACGATTGTGATTAGAGAAGCGCGCCGCACACACATATGTACATTTTTGCCAGCTCCAAATTTGCTGCATGCGTGTCTATGTATGTGTGTGTGTGTGTGAGCGCATTTTTGTGTGTGATTTTTTGTGTTTTGTGCGCATCTTTTGTATCTTTTGAGTCGCCATTTTCTGCCTCTCTCTCTTCGGCGCCATTCTCAACAGCTGCTGCTGGCTTGGTGCTTGGCTTGGCCATTGTGTGTTTTCTCGTCCGCCTCCTCCTCCTTCTACTCGTCTGCAGCGGCTGCTGCTGTCTCTTTTTAGGGGATCATCGGCAGCGGGTGCAGTGCAGCTACAGCGCTCGCAGAATCGGCGCCATTTTCCTTATCTTTGTTGTGATATCGGATTTTGCTTGTTTGTTGTGTTGTTTTTGTTAGTAGAGCAAAGAGGAATCGGATCATATAATTGTTTTTTAAAATTACGCTCCCACTACAGGATTGTGATCAGAGAAGCGCGCCGCACACACACTCATGCACATTTTTGCCAGCTCCAAATTTGTCTGCATGCGTGTCTATGTATGTGGGTGTGTGTGTGTGAGCGCATTTTTGAGTCGCCATTTTCTGCCTCTGAGCCTCTATCATCGATGAGATACATCTGCTGCACGATGAGCGTGGGCCGGTGCTGGAGGCCTTGGTAGCGCGTACTCTACGTAATATTGAGACCACACAGGAGGATGTGCGTCTGGTGGGCTTGTCAGCCACGCTGCCCAACTACCAAGATGTTGCCTCGTTTCTGCGCGTCAAGCCGGACAAAGGACTCTTCTACTTTGACAACAGCTATCGGCCAGTCTCGCTGGAACAGCAGTATATTGGTGTAACGGCGAAAAATGCATTGAAGAGATTCCAGGTGATGAACGAGATTGTGTATGAGAAGACATTGGAACATGCTGGCCGCAATCAGGTGCTGGTCTTTGTGCATTCGCGCAAGGAGACGGGCAAAACGGCGCGGGCAGTGCGTGACATGTGTTTGGAGCAGGATACCTTGGGAAGTTTTCTGCGTGAGGGATCGGCCAGCATGGAAGTGCTGCGAACAGAAGCCGAACAGGTGAAGAATACAGAGTTAAAGGAACTGCTGCCATATGGTTTTGCCATACATCATGCTGGCATGACACGCGTGGATCGTACACTGCTGGAAGATCTATTTGCAGATCGGCACATCCAGGTGCTGGTATCAACGGCAACATTAGCCTGGGGTGTTAATTTGCCTGCGCACACGGTCATAATTAAGGGCACACAGGTGTACAATCCGGAGAAGGGTCGCTGGGTGGAGCTGAGCGCATTGGATGTGCTACAAATGTTGGGACGAGCTGGTCGTCCACAATATGATACCAAAGGCGAGGGTATTCTAATTACCAATCACAGTGAGCGACAGTTTTATTTATCGCTGCTCAATCAACAGCTGCCCATTGAATCGCAGTTTATATCAAAGCTGCCGGATATGCTCAATGCTGAGATTGTTTTGGGCACCGTGCAGCATCTGCAGGATGCGGTTAACTGGCTGGGCTATACCTATCTGTATATACGCATGCTGCGTAATCCCACGCTTTATGGCGTTTCGCATGATGCGATTAAAACGTATCCATTGCTGGAGCAGCATCGTGCTGATCTGCTGCACACGGCCGCCTGCTGCCTGGAACGTAGCGGTTTAGTTAAATATGAACGGAAGACGGGACACTTTCAAGTTACCGATCTGGGACGCATTTCATCGCATTATTATTTAACGCACGAGACAATGTTCACCTACAATCTGTGGCTGAAGCAAACGCTGAGTGAAATCGAGCTGTTCCGTGTATTCTCGCTGTCGTCGGAGTTTCGTCATATCACAGTGCGGGAGGAGGAGAAACTGGAGCTGCAGAAGTTAATGGAGCGAGTGCCTATACCCATTAAGGAGTCCATTGATGAACATACCGCCAAGGTGAATGTCCTGCTGCAGGCGCACATATCATAGCTAAAGCTGGAGGGATTTGCCTTGATGTCGGATATGGTTTTCATAACACAATCTGCTGCACGTCTTATGCGTGCCATCTTTGAGATTGTGTTGACGCGCGGCTGGGCACAGCTGGCAGAGAAGACGCTGACGCTCTGTAAGATGATTGATCGTCGGATGTGGCAATCGATGACCCCGTTGCGTCAATTCAAGAAAATGCCAGATGAAATAGCCAAGAAGCTGGAAAAGAAACATTTCCTGTGGGCACGTCTATAGGATCTGGAGCCACATGAGCTGGGCGAACTGATACGTGTGCCCAAGCTGGGCAAGACCATACACAAGTTTGTCCATCAGTTTCCCAAACTGGAGCTATCCACCCATATACAGCCCATAACCAGAGCCACACTACGAGTCGAGTTAACCATAACGCCCGATTTCCAATGGGATGAGAAGGTGCATGGACAGTCGGAGGGCTTTTGGGTATTAATTGAGGATGTGGACTCGGAACTGATACTGCATCATGAGTTCTTCTTGCTCAAGCAAAAGTATGCACAAGATGAGCATCAGTTAAAGTTCTTTGTGCCCTTCTTTGAGCCGCTGCCACCGCATTATTTCCTGCGTATTGTCTCTGATCGTTGGATTGGCGCCGAGACGCAGCTGCCCGTATCCTTTAGGCATCTGATATTGCCCGAAAAGAATATGCCATCAACGGAGCTGCTTGATTTACAACCGTTGCCCATTAGCGCACTGCGTCAACCCAAATTTGAGGCTTTCTATGATCAGGCATTTGATCAATTCAATCCCATTCAGACGCAGGTCTTCAATGCCGTCTACAATAGCGATGAGAATGTGTTTGTGGGTGCACCTACGGGATCTGGCAAAATGACCATTGCTGAGTTTGCCATAATGCGTTTGTTTAGCCAAAGCAGCGATGGACGTTGTGTCTATCTAGTGTCCCAAGAGGCGCTTGCCGATCTGGTCTTTACCGACTGGCATGCCAAGTTCGGTAGCTTAGACATTAAGGTGGTTAAGTTGACGGGAGAAACGGGCATGGATTTGAAGCTAATTGCCAAGGGACAGCTGGTCATAACGACAGCGGATAAATGGGATGTGCTTTCGCGTCGTTGGAAGCAGCGCAAGAACGTCCAGCAGATCAATCTATTTATTGTCGACGAACTGCAGCTGGTGGGCGGTGAGGAGGGTCCCGTCATGGAGATTGTATGCTCCCGCATGCATTACATTAGCTCACAAATTGAGAAACAGATACGCATTGTGGCGCTATCCGCATCTTTGACAGATGCACGCGATGTCGCTCAGTGGCTCGGCTGTAATCCAAATGCCACATTTAACTTTCATCCCAGCGTTCGTCCCATACCACTTGAGCTGCACATTCAAGGATTCAATGTAACTCACAATGCCACACGCATTGCGACCATGTCCAAGCCTGTATACAATGCTATTCTCAAATATAGTGCCAGTAAGCCGGTCATTGTATTTGTTTCTTCGCGTAAGCAGGCACGTCTTACGGCCATTGATATACTGACATATGCTGCCTCGGATTTGCAGCCGAATCGCTTTTTCCTGGCGGAGGAGGAGTCTGAGTCTGAGTCAGAGCTGTGCATCGTATAGACACCGGAGGTTTCTGTGGGCGGCGCCATGTGTCCATGTGCAAGCGTATAGACGCCAGAGACGCCCGAGACACCAGAGACACTCTCTGTTTCGTCCTGCAGTGCCACGTCCATATGTTAGAACAAAACCTATATAAGAAGATCATCCTATACTAGGGATAGCTACGTTATATTTCGTTAGTATTCATAGATAAAATGTTATGAGCAGCAAAAGCATTAAAGAATTAATTGTGATTAGAGAAGCGCGCCGCACACACACATGTACATTTTTGCCAGCTCCAAATTTGCTGCATGCGTGTCTATGTATGTGTGTGCGTGTGTGAGCGCATTTTTGTGTGTGATTTTTTGTGTATTGTGCGCATCTTTTGTATCTTTTGAGTCGCCATTTTCTGCCTCTCTCTCTTCGGCGCCATTCTCAACAGCTGCTGCTGGCTTGGTGCTTGGCTTGGCCATTGTGTGTTTTCTCGTCCGCCTCCTCCTCCTTCTACTCGTCTGCAGCGGCTGCTGCTGTCTCTTTTTCGGGGATCATCGGCAGCGGGTGCAGTGCAGCTACAGCGCTCGCAGAATCGGCGCCATTTTCCTTATCTTTGTTGTGATATCGGATTTTGCTTGTTTGTTGTGTTGTTTTTGTTAGTAGAGCAAAGAGGAATCGGATCATATAATTGTTTTTTAAAACTACGCTCCCATTACACGATTGTGATTAGAGAAGCGCGCCGCACACACACGCATGCACATTTTTGCCAGCTCCAAATTTGTCTGCATGCGTGTCTATGTATGTGTGTGTGTGTGTGAGCGCATTTTTGTGTGTGATTTTTTGTATTTTGTGCGCATCTTTTGTATCTTTTGAGTCGCCATTTTCTGCCTCTCTCTCTCTTCGGCGCCATTCTCAACAGCTGCTGCTGGCTCGGTGCTTGGCTTGGCCATTCTGTGTTTTCTCGTCCGCCTCCTCCTCCTTCTTCTCGTCTGCAGCGGCTGCTGCTGTCTCTTTTTCGGGGATCATCGGCAGCGGGTGCAGTGCAGCTACAGCGCTCGCAGAATCGGCGCCATTTTCCTTATCTTTGTTGTGATATCGGATTTTGCTTGTTTGTTGTGTTGTTTTTGTTAGTAGAGCAAAGAGGAATCGGATCATATAATTGTTTTTTAAAACTACGCTCCCATTACACGATTGTGATTAGAGAAGCGCGCCGCACGCACACACATGCACATTTTTGCCAGCTCCAAATATGTCTGCATGCGTGTCTATGTATGTGTGTGTGTGTGTGAGCTCATTTTTGTGTGTGATTTTTAGTATTTTGTGCGCATCTTCTGTATCTTTTGAGTCGCCATTTTCTGCCTCTCTCTCTCTTCGGCGCCATTCTCAACAGCTGCTGCTGGCTCGGTGCTTGGCTTGGCCATTCTGTGTTTTCTCGTCCGCCTCCTCCTCCTTCTTCTCGTCTGCAGCGGCTGCTGCTGTCTCTTTTTCGGGGATCATCGGCAGCGGGTGCAGTGCAGCTACAGCGCTCGCAGAATCGGCGCCATTTTCCTTATCTTTGTTTTGATATCGGATTTTGCTTGTTTGTTGTGTTGTTTTTGTTAGTAGAGCAAAGAGGAATCGGATCATATAATTGTTTTTTAAAACTACGCTCCCATTACACGATTGTGATTAGAGAAGCGCGCCGCACACACACACATGCACATTTTTGCCAGCTCCAAATTTGTCTGCATGCGTGTCTATGTATGTGTGTGTGTGTGTGTGAGCGCATTTTTATACTCTTTTTTTAACTTTTTTGAAAAAAAAGGAAAAAAGAGTATATTGGGTTTGTGAAATGTCCGTCTATCCGTCCGTCTGTCCGTATGAACGCAGGTTTTTTCCACAGTTTTGAAGCTAGAGCAACCAAACTTGGTATACATGTTGGTATATACCATAGGCAGACAAAGTGTCAAGATCTCCCCCCCACCCCCACCCCTTCCCCCACAAACCGCAAAAACCTATATCTTCCACAGTTTTATAGCTAGAGTAACCAAATTTGGCAAAAGGGCTACTTATCACATCCTTCATTGATCTGGCAAAAAAAAATTCGGCCACGCCCACCCCCGCCCCCACAAATAGGCAAAGTCTGTATCTCCCCCACCCCTTTAGCTAGAATCACCAAATTTTGCAGGTTGAATTCTGATGCCCTATTTAATAGATTGGATAAAAATATTTTTGCCACGCCCACCCCCGCCCTTGCAATCAAGCAATGTTTGTTTCTCCCAAACCTGTAAAACAGGCCCAACCCAATTTTAATTGATGGCAAAACTTTAAAGATTTGAGCAGAAATTCAATTGCCACGCCCACTGACTCCGCAAAGAGGCGAAAAAAAGAGTATATCGCAGTCGGGTGCATCCGACTGCAACGTTCTTACTTGTTGTGTGTGATTTTTTGTATTTTGTGCGCATCTTTTGTATCTTTTGAGTCGCCATTTTCTGCCTCTCTCTCTCTTCGGCGCCATTCTCAACAGCTGCTGCTGGCTCGGTGCTTGGCTTGGCCATTCTGTGTTTTTTCGTCCGCCTCCTCCTCCTTCTTCTCGTCTGCAGCGGCTGCTGCTGTCTCTTTTTCGGGGATCATCGGCAGCGGGTGCAGTGCAGCTACAGCGCTCGCAGAATCGGCGCCATTTTCCTTATCTTTGTTGTGATATCGGATTTTGCTTGTTTGTTGTGTTGTTTTTGTTAGTAGAGCAAAGAGGAATCGGATCATATAATTGTTTTTTAAAACTACGCTCCCATTACACGATTGTGATTAGAGAAGCGCGCCGCACACACACATGTACATTTTTGCCAGCTCCAAATTTGCTGCATGCGTGTCTATGTATGTGTGTGTGTGTGTGAGCGTATTTTTGTGTGTGATTTTTTGTGTTTTGTGCGCATCTTTTGTATCTTTTGAGTCGCTATTTTCTGCCTCTCTCTCTTCGGCGCCATTCTCAACAGCTGCTGCTGGCTTGGTGCTTGGCTTGGCCATTGTGTGTTTTCTCGTCCGCCTCCTCCTCCTTCTACTCGTCTGCAGCGGCTGCTGCTGTCTCTTTTTAGGGGATCATCGGCAGCGGGTGCAGTGCAGCTACAGCGCTCGCAGAATCGGCGCCATTTTCCTTATCTTTGTTGTGATATCGGATTTTGCTTGTTTGTTGTGTTGTTTTTGTTAGTAGAGCAAAGAGGAATCGGATCATATAATTGTTTTTTAAAATTACGCTCCCACTACAGGATTGTGATCAGAGAAGCGCGCCGCACACACACTCATGCACATTTTTGCCAGCTCCAAATTTGTCTGCATGCGTGTCTATGTATGTGGGTGTGTGTGTGTGAGCGCATTTTTGAGTCGCCATTTTCTGCCTCTGAGCTGACAATTACGCGCCACAAAAAGTAACGGACTATTGCCAACAACGGACAGTTGTTGCTGCGGCGCTGTCAGACTGTTAGGAATTGTGTGGTTGCGGTGCTGCCAGTAGTGATGTAACTTCAATATTGCCAGATAGTTAAAAATTTTGGCACTGCCAAACTATTAAAAAATAAATGGTTGTGGTGATGGCAGCAGCAATGTAGTTTCGAGGATGCCAGAGAGTTAGCAAGAGATGTGGTTGCGGTGCTGCCAGCTGGCGTTTACAAATCGATATACCTGTCAGGGCAATCGGAATCCTCAGCTGATGCCAATGAGCGGCACACCGGGTCCAAATCAAATGGCTGGCCCCGGCGGGCCAGGCACCGCCTCCAATTTGCTGGTTTTGTTCTTTATTATTTAATTTGATGCTTTCTGTTTACAACGCCCGTGTGTTTGCTTTTGCTTGTGTTTAAAAACCGAATCTTAATTGTTCGCAGAATCGGCGCCATTTTCTTTATCTTTGTTGTGATATCGGATTTTGCTTGTTTGTTGTGTTGTTTTTGTTAGTAGAGCAAAGAGGAATCGGATCATATAATTGTTTTTTAAAACTACGCTCCCATTACACGATTGTGATTAGAGAAGCGCGCCGCACACACACATGTACATTTTTGCCAGCTCCAAATTTGCTGCATGCGTGTCTATGTATGTGTGTGTGTGTGTGAGCGCATTTTTGTGTGTGATTTTTTGTGTTTTGTGCGCATCTTTTTTATCTTTTGAGTCGCCATTTTCTGCCTCTCTCTCTTCGGCGCCATTCTCAACAGCTGCTGCTGGCTCGGTGCTTGGCTTGGCCATTCTGTGTTTTTTCGTCCGCCTCCTCCTCCTTCTTCTCGTCTGCAGCGGCTGCTGCTGTCTCTTTTTCGGGGATCATCGGCAGCGGGTGCAGTGCAGCTACAGCGCTCGCAGAATCGGCGCCATTTTCCTTATCTTTGTTGTGATATCGGATTTTGCTTGTTTGTTGTGTTGTTTTTGTTAGTAGAGCAAAGAGGAATCGGATCATATAATTGTTTTTTAAAACTACGCTCCCATTACACGATTGTGATTAGAGAAGCGCGCCGCACACACACGCATGCACATTTTTGCCAGCTCCAAATTTGTCTGCATGCGTGTCTATGTATGTGTGTGCGTGTGTGAGCGCATTTTTGTGTGTGATTTTTTGTTTTGTGCGCATCTTTTGTATCTTTTGAGTCGCCATTTTCTGCCTCTCTCTCTTCGGCGCCATTCTCAACAGCTGCTGCTGGCTTGGTGCTTGGCTTGGCCATTGTGTGTTTTCTCGTCCGCCTCCTCCTCCTTCTACTCGTCTGCAGCGGCTGCTGCTGTCTCTTTTTAGGGGATCATCGGCAGCGGGTGCAGTGCAGCTACAGCGCTCGCAGAATCGGCGCCATTTTCCTTATCTTTGTTGTGATATCGGATTTTGCTTGTTTGTTGTGTTGTTTTTGTTAGTAGAGCAAAGAGGAATCGGATCATATAATTGTTTTTTAAAACTACGCTCCCATTACACGATTGTGATTAGAGAAGCGCGCCGCACACACACACATGCACATTTTTGCCAGCTCCAAATTTGTCTGCATGCGTGTCTATGTATGTGTGTGTGTGTGTGAGCTCATTTTTGTGTGTGATTTTTTGTATTTTGTGCGCATCTTTTGTATCTTTTGAGTCGCCATTTTCTGCCTCTCTCTCTCTTCGGCGCAGTTTATATCAAAGCTGCCGGTTATGAAGAAGTCTCACCTTGGACTGTATAACTGCTTTTGGCATGGGTGGTACGGGTGGTGGTGGCTCCACTGGTGGTCCGCACAGGCCGGTCTTCTCATGCCGTGCGCTATATGGCGGTGGTGCGGGCGGCAACTCTGGCTGCATATCGACAGTAGAGTTACCACCGCCCGAATTGTCCATGGGTAGCGTGACATAGTCACAATCGGAGTGTAGGCTGCTGGACACGGTTTGGCGGCTGGGATAGGTGCCGCGTCCAACAATGAGATTGGTTAGCTCCTCGGCGGAGAGAAGCGTGTGGGGATTGTCAGTGGGATCGCTGCCATCGCCGCGAAAGGAGCTACTTGTACTGATGTTGGAATCGGAACGCAAGCGAAACTCGGCGCATTTCTTGTTAGAAATGTTGACAGCACCACCAACACCACCATCGACCGAGTCGCTCTGGTTCTCATTTTTGCCCGCAGGCTGAAAGATGAAATAATGTGAGCTCTTCTCGGACTCGGCCATCTCGGAGGATTGGCCAGTTAGCTCAGAGCTGTGCATCGTATAGACACCGGAGGTTTCTGTGGGCGGCGCCATGTGTCCATGTGCAAGCGTATAGACGCCAGAGACGACCGAGACACTCTCTGTTTCGTCCTGCAGTGCCACGTCGGAGCTGAGCGTGAAGTTCTGTGCGGTGTGACTGAAACCAAGTTCGAGGCTGGAGCAGTTGGAATGCACGGCTGATGGCGCTGGTGGCGTTGTTACAACCACTGTGCTGCAGGTGGAGGAGCACTGAGAGCCAATGTTATGCTGTGAATTGGGTGAATCTGTGGCAGTAGAGAAATCATTGGCAGTGGCGGCAAGATGAGTTTGTGTCTGCGTCTGTGTTTAACCGAGATGCGTTGCTCGTTCTTGCTCTTGTATGGTAGCAGCAGGCTGCGGGAGCAAGCATAGCTGGCATGCAAACAATGCGATTCCGCTTCCTCCTCCTCACGCTTGCTGACCTTCTTCAAGCGTGCTGCAAGCTTCATGCTCCACTGATGCGTATCCTTGCATAGCGTTAGCAGCAGCTTGTTCTTCTCATCGGAGCACGCATAGAGCGTTATGCGACTCTCTCCCGAACGTATTTCAAACTTCTTGCGCTCAAAGGATAACTTGGTTATGTTAGGCCAAAGAAATGTAGCTGGCGGTTCCGCGGCAGTGGAGGAGGAGAAGGAGGAGCAGCCGCTTAAGATCTTAATGCCCTTGGCATATATAACAAACCAGGCGCTGCCCGCACCCGTTTCACTCTTCACCAACCGCATGCGATATGTATGCGCATTGATCGTCTCATGCATGTTACATGCCTGCTGTATGTAGAGCAGCTCCGCTTCTGCTCCAGCCAGACCCAGATGCTCCCTGTGGCAGGCACGCAACGCACTCTTCGCCCAGGCCGTATGCAGCGTGCCCGGCAGATAATCCTCCAGCCGAAAGTAGTCGGTGGAGCAGCTAGCGCTGGCGCTGGCACTGGAGCTGGGTGCGGGTGCTGGTGGATCCCGCTTGACAGCAGCCACTTGACTGGTGGAGCTTACATAGGTGGACAGACGCAGCATGCGCTCATTGTAGCTGCTGAGACGCTTGCGTATCTTCGGCAGCGTCGTTGTGCTCCGCCTGCTGCTTGGCTCCTCCGTCGCCGCCGCCTCCTCCTTTGGTTGTATGGGTATTGTTGTTGTAGTTGTGGTTGTGCTTATTGTTGTGCTTGTTGTTCTTGTTATTGGTATGGGTGCATCACCCAGATCTGCCTGCAAGGCGAGGCCAGCGAGCAGCACCAATTCCTGATCGGCATGATCGCGCGGCAACTCACGCTGGAGCACATTGTGCCTCAGCTGCAGATAATAGTTGTGCCTGGACGTCTCATCTTTCAGCATGAACGGACTCTCGATGTAGAACTGCAAACGAAAGTGTAGCTCCAGGAGAGGACGTCCATTGGCATCCAGGCCCTGTTTTTGCGGAAAATACATACATATGTATTGTATATACTGCTAGAATCCTTTCAAAGCAAGGATATACTTACGTGAGTGTGCGAGGAACGCCATGCTCTCGGGATCTGCAAATAGATAGTCGACATCGCTGAACATTTGCTGCTGGTAGAGCTCCAGCTGATGATTCCTGGCCAGCTGACTGCTATAAAGACCAGCCAGATGTGGATGCGTGGGTGGTGGCGGTGGTGGTGGTGGTGGCTGGCGTGGTAGACTGGGCGGCGGTGGGGGCAGAAACTGACGTGGTTTAATCACTGGTAGGAGCACGTGCGTCTGATGTGTCTGCTGCTGTTGCGGGTGGTGCTGATGCTGCTGGTGGTGATGCAATGAGGCGGTGCTCTTGTGGTGCAGCCCGTAAGGAACAATGGGTATGCCAATGGCCGCCGAGCCGGAATGACGATGATGCGACGCATGATGATGATGGTGGTGCTGCTGTTGATGCTGATGCTGATGGTGATGTGGCAGCTGTTGCTGATGATGGTGCGAATGCGGATGCAGCGAAGCTTGCGAGCCGCCGGCATAGTTGGAATTGTGCAGCGATTGCTGTGAAAGCTGATGACTACAAACGGAGGCGCCACTGGAGCTGGCGGCGGAGTAGTTGTGGTGATTAGTTGGTGCCGCATAGCTCGGCTTGGCGCCATCCGGCAACAGACTGGTGTGAGCCTTGAGTATGCTTATCTGTGGACGCGTGGTTATAAAGCGTGCCTGGATCTCCTCGGACTTAAGGCTGCTCATGGAGCCAGCGACGGCAGCTGGGGGCATAGCGCATGCTGCCGCTGAGCTGGCCACCGAGATGAGCGATGTGGGTCGTGGCTTCATCGAGTTGGGATAAGGTGGCGGATCGCGACGACGCAGTGCAGCGGCAGTAGGCGGCGCAGAGCTGGGTGGTGGTGGCACTGCGGGTGGTGCTGCTGCTGCTCCGATTGTGCCTGCATCTGGGGGCATAGCGCACGCTGGCATAACTGGTGGCTCCGGCTTGGCCTTGATCTTCAACTTGGACTGTGCGCTGTGCCGTGCGCTATACGGCGGTGGTGCGGGCGGCAACTCTGGCTGCATATCGACAGTAGAGTTACCACCGCCCGCATTGATCATACGCTGCATGCCGAGAATCTAGCCAACGAGGAGGCTCCCAGCAATGTGAAGAAGGATCGCTCATTACATCCTCTGGATATTGATGCCTACTGGCTGCAGCGCTGTCTTACCAAGTATTACAAGGATGCGATGGCTTCGCAAAGCAAAGCAGCGGATGTACTCAAGATATTGAAGGATGCTGCCGATGGATTCGACTGCGAGAATCAGCTGGTTGTGCTGCTCGGACACGATTGCTTTGATTTTATAAAGCAGCTTAAGTTAAATCGCCAGATGATACTGTACTGCACCATGCTGGCTTCCGCGCAAACGGATAGCGAGCGGGAACGCATACGCGATAAGATGGCTGGTAATACAGCGCTGGCAAAGATACTGCGTCAACTGGACACGGGCAAAGCTGAGGAGCAGGAGGAGGCAGATGCGCGTACCCATAAACGTGGAAAGGGCGATGCGGAGGATGGCGGTGCCGCGGCTGCCGGTCAAGTGGCCGGTGTGCGACAACTGTTAAAGCTGGATGAGTTGGCTTTCACACAGGGCTCACATTTCATGGCCAACAAACGTTGCCAGCTGCCCGATGGCAGCTATCGTAAACAGCGCAAGGGCTACGAGGAAGTGCATGTGCCCGCATTGAAGCAGGTGCCATTTGATTCAACCGAGGAGCTGCAACCCGTTGACAAGCTACCCAAATATGTGCAGCCCGTTTTTGAGGGCTTCAAGACATTGAATCGTATTCAAAGTCGACTCTACAAGGCCGCCTTGAAGAGTGATGAGAATATGCTGTTGTGTGCACCCACAGGTGCTGGTAAAACGAATGTCGCTCTGCTCACCATGATGCGTGAGATTGGCAAGCATATTAACGAGGATGGCACCATCAATGCCCAGGATTTCAAAATCATTTATGTTGCCCCCATGAAATCTCTGGTACAGGAAATGGTTGGTAATTTTGGACGACGCCTGGCCTGCTACAATCTCACTGTTTCCGAGCTAACAGGTGATCATCAGCTTACCCGCGAACAAATTGCTGCCACCCAGGTTATTGTCTGCACACCGGAGAAATGGGATATTATAACACGCAAGGGCGGTGAACGTACATTTGTTAGCCTTGTGCGTCTGGCTATCATCGATGAGATACATCTGCTGCACGATGAGCGTGGGCCGGTGCTGGAGGCCTTGGTAGCGCGTACTCTACGTAATATTGAGACCACACAGGAGGATGTGCGTCTGGTGGGCTTGTCAGCCACGCTGCCCAACTACCAAGATGTTGCCTCGTTTCTGCGCGTCAAGCCGGACAAAGGACTCTTCTACTTTGACAACAGCTATCGGCCAGTCTCGCTGGAACAGCAGTATATTGGTGTAACGGCGAAAAATGCATTGAAGAGATTCCAGGTGATGAACGAGATTGTGTATGAGAAGACATTGGAACATGCTGGCCGCAATCAGGTGCTGGTCTTTGTGCATTCGCGCAAGGAGACGGGCAAAACGGCGCGGGCAGTGCGTGACATGTGTTTGGAGCAGGATACCTTGGGAAGTTTTCTGCGTGAGGGATCGGCCAGCATGGAAGTGCTGCGAACAGAAGCCGAACAGGTGAAGAATACAGAGTTAAAGGAACTGCTGCCATATGGTTTTGCCATACATCATGCTGGCATGACACGCGTGGATCGTACACTGCTGGAAGATCTATTTGCAGATCGGCACATCCAGGTGCTGGTATCAACGGCAACATTAGCCTGGGGTGTTAATTTGCCTGCGCACACGGTCATAATTAAGGGCACACAGGTGTACAATCCGGAGAAGGGTCGCTGGGTGGAGCTGAGCGCATTGGATGTGCTACAAATGTTGGGACGAGCTGGTCGTCCACAATATGATACCAAAGGCGAGGGTATTCTAATTACCAATCACAGTGAGCGACAGTTTTATTTATCGCTGCTCAATCAACAGCTGCCCATTGAATCGCAGTTTATATCAAAGCTGCCGGATATGCTCAATGCTGAGATTGTTTTGGGCACCGTGCAGCATCTGCAGGATGCGGTTAACTGGCTGGGCTATACCTATCTGTATATACGCATGCTGCGTAATCCCACGCTTTATGGCGTTTCGCATGATGCGATTAAAACGTATCCATTGCTGGAGCAGCATCGTGCTGATCTGCTGCACACGGCCGCCTGCTGCCTGGAACGTAGCGGTTTAGTTAAATATGAACGGAAGACGGGACACTTTCAAGTTACCGATCTGGGACGCATTTCATCGCATTATTATTTAACGCACGAGACAATGTTCACCTACAATCTGTGGCTGAAGCAAACGCTGAGTGAAATCGAGCTGTTCCGTGTATTCTCGCTGTCGTCGGAGTTTCGTCATATCACAGTGCGGGAGGAGGAGAAACTGGAGCTGCAGAAGTTAATGGAGCGAGTGCCTATACCCATTAAGGAGTCCATTGATGAACATACCGCCAAGGTGAATGTCCTGCTGCAGGCGCACATATCATAGCTAAAGCTGGAGGGATTTGCCTTGATGTCGGATATGGTTTTCATAACACAATCTGCTGCACGTCTTATGCGTGCCATCTTTGAGATTGTGTTGACGCGCGGCTGGGCACAGCTGGCAGAGAAGACGCTGACGCTCTGTAAGATGATTGATCGTCGGATGTGGCAATCGATGACCCCGTTGCGTCAATTCAAGAAAATGCCAGATGAAATAGCCAAGAAGCTGGAAAAGAAACATTTCCTGTGGGCACGTCTATAGGATCTGGAGCCACATGAGCTGGGCGAACTGATACGTGTGCCCAAGCTGGGCAAGACCATACACAAGTTTGTCCATCAGTTTCCCAAACTGGAGCTATCCACCCATATACAGCCCATAACCAGAGCCACACTACGAGTCGAGTTAACCATAACGCCCGATTTCCAATGGGATGAGAAGGTGCATGGACAGTCGGAGGGCTTTTGGGTATTAATTGAGGATGTGGACTCGGAACTGATACTGCATCATGAGTTCTTCTTGCTCAAGCAAAAGTATGCACAAGATGAGCATCAGTTAAAGTTCTTTGTGCCCTTCTTTGAGCCGCTGCCACCGCATTATTTCCTGCGTATTGTCTCTGATCGTTGGATTGGCGCCGAGACGCAGCTGCCCGTATCCTTTAGGCATCTGATATTGCCCGAAAAGAATATGCCATCAACGGAGCTGCTTGATTTACAACCGTTGCCCATTAGCGCACTGCGTCAACCCAAATTTGAGGCTTTCTATGATCAGGCATTTGATCAACTCAATCCCATTCAGACGCAGGTCTTCAATGCCGTCTACAATAGCGATGAGAATGTGTTTGTGGGTGCACCTACGGGATCTGGCAAAATGACCATTGCCGAGTTTGCCATAATGCGTTTGTTTAGCCAAAGCAGCGATGGACGTTGTGTCTATCTAGTGTCCCAAGAGGCGCTTGCCGATCTGGTCTTTACCGACTGGCATGCCAAGTTCGGTAGCTTAGACATTAAGGTGGTTAAGTTGACGGGAGAAACGGGCATGGATTTGAAGCTAATTGCCAAGGGACAGCTGGTCATAACGACAGCGGATAAATGGGATGTGCTTTCGCGTCGTTGGAAGCAGCGCAAGAACGTCCAGCAGATCAATCTATTTATTGTCGACGAACTGCAGCTGGTGGGCGGTGAGGAGGGTCCCGTCATGGAGATTGTATGCTCCCGCATGCATTACATTAGCTCACAAATTGAGAAACAGATACGCATTGTGGCGCTATCCGCATCTTTGACAGATGCACGCGATGTCGCTCAGTGGCTCGGCT
>OX453090.1:0-86439 GCA_949708635.1 Hirtodrosophila cameraria | reverse complement strand
CACACGTATCAGTTCGCCCAGCTCATGTGGCTCCAGATCGTATAGACGTGCCCACGGGAAATGTTTCTTTTCCAGCTTCTGGCATTTTCTTGAATTGACGCAACGGGGTCATCGATTGCCACATCCGACGATCAATCATCTTACAGAGCGTCAGCGTCTTCTCTGCCAGCTGTGCCCAGCCGCGCGTCAACACAATCTCAAAGATGGCACGCATAAGACGTGCAGCAGATTGTGTTATGAAAACCATATCCGACATCAAGGCAAATCCCTCCAGCTTTAGCTGTGATATGTACGCCTGCAGCAGGACATTCGTTCCAGTAGATCAGCACGATGCTGCTCCAGCAATGGATCCGTTTTAATCGCATCATGCGAAACGCCATAAAGCGTGGGATTACGCAGCATGCGTATATACAGATAGGTATAGCCCAGCCAGTTAACCGCATCCTGCAGATGCTGCACGGTGCCCAAAACAATCTCAGCATTGAGCATATCCGGCAGCTTTGATATAAACTGCGCCGAAGAGAGAGAGAGGCAGAAAATGGCGACTCAAAAGATACAAAAGATGCGCACAAAATACAAAAAATCACACACAAAAATGCGCTCACACACACACACACATACATAGACACGCATGCAGACAAATTTGGAGCTGGCAAAAATGTGCATGTGTGTGTGTGCGGCGCGCTTCTCTAATCACAATCGTGTAATGGGAGCGTAGTTTTAAAAAACAATTATATGATCCGATTCCTCTTTGCTCTACTAACAAAAACAACACAACAAACAAGCAAAATCCGATATCACAACAAAGATAAGGAAAATGGCGCCGATTCTGCGAGCGCTGTAGCTGCACTGCACCCGCTGCCGATGATCCCCGAAAAAGAGACAGCAGCAGCCGCTGCAGACGAGTAGAAGGAGGAGGAGGCGGACGAGAAAACACACAATGGCCAAGCCAAGCACCAAGCCAGCAGCAGCTGTTGAGAATGGCGCCGAAGAGAGAGAGGCAGAAAATGGCGACTCAAAAGATACAAAAGATGCGCACAAAACAAAAAATCACACACAAAAATGCGCTCACACACGCATGCAGCAAATTTGGAGCTGGCAAAAATGTACATGTGTGTGTGCGGCGCGCTTCTCTAATCACAATTAATTCTTTAATGCTATTGCTGCTCATAACATTTTATCTATGAATACTAACGAAATATAACGTAGCTATCCCTAGTATAGGATGATCTTCTTATATAGGTTTTGTTCTAACATATGGACGTGGCACTGCAGGACGAAACAGAGAGTGTCTCTGGTGTCTCGGGCGTCTCTGGCGTCTATACGCTTGCACATGGACACATGGCGCCGCCCACAGAAACCTCCGGTGTCTATACGATGCACAGCTCTGACTCAGACTCAGACTCCTCCTCCGCCAGGAAAAAGCGATTCGGCTGCAAATCCGAGGCAGCATATGTCAGTATATCAATGGCCGTAAGACGTGCCTGCTTACGCGAAGAAACAAATACAATGACCGGCTTACTGGCACTATATTTGAGAATAGCATTGTATACAGGCTTGGACATGGTCGCAATGCGTGTGGCATTGTGAGTTACATTGAATCCTTGAATGTGCAGCTCAAGTGGTATGGGACGAACGCTGGGATGAAAGTTAAATGTGGCATTTGGATTACAGCCGAGCCACTGAGCGACATCGCGTGCATCTGTCAAAGATGCGGATAGCGCCACAATGCGTATCTGTTTCTCAATTTGTGAGCTAATGTAATGCATGCGGGAGCATACAATCTCCATGACGGGACCCTCCTCACCGCCCACCAGCTGCAGTTCGTCGACAATAAATAGATTGATCTGCTGGACGTTCTTGCGCTGCTTCCAACGACGCGAAAGCACATCCCATTTATCCGCTGTCGTTATGACCAGCTGTCCCTTGGCAATTAGCTTCAAATCCATGCCCGTTTCTCCCGTCAACTTAACCACCTTAATGTCTAAGCTACCGAACTTGGCATGCCAGTCGGTAAAGACCAGATCGGCAAGCGCCTCTTGGGACACTAGATAGACACAACGTCCATCGCTGCTTTGGCTAAACAAACGCATTATGGCAAACTCAGCAATGGTCATTTTGCCAGATCCCGTAGGTGCACCCACAAACACATTCTCATCGCTATTGTAGACGGCATTGAAGACCTGCGTCTGAATGGGATTGAATTGATCAAATGCCTGATCATAGAAAGCCTCAAATTTGGGTTGACGCAGTGCGCTAATGGGCAACGGTTGTAAATCAAGCAGCTCCGTTGATGGCATATTCTTTTCGGGCAATATCAGATGCCTAAAGGATACGGGCAGCTGCGTCTCGGCGCCAATCCAACGATCAGAGACAATACGCAGGAAATAATGCGGTGGCAGCGGCTCAAAGAAGGGCACAAAGAACTTTAACTGATGCTCATCTTGTGCATACTTTTGCTTGAGCAAGAAGAACTCATGATGCAGTATCAGTTCCGAGTCCACATCCTCAATTAATACCCAAAAGCCCTCCGACTGTCCATGCACCTTCTCATCCCATTGGAAATCGGGCGTTATGGTTAACTCGACTCGTAGTGTGGCTCTGGTTATGGGCTGTATATGGGTGGATAGCTCCAGTTTGGGAAACTGATGGACAAACTTGTGTATGGTCTTGCCCAGCTTGGGCACACGTATCAGTTCGCCCAGCTCATGTGGCTCCAGATCGTATAGACGTGGCCACGGGAAATGTTTCTTTTCCAGCTTCTTGGCTATTTCATCTGGCATTTTCTTGAATTGACGCAACGGGGTCATCGATTGCCACATCCGACGATCAATCATCTTACAGAGCGTCAGCGTCTTCTCTGCCAGCTGTGCCCAGCCGCGCGTCAACACAATCTCAAAGATGGCACGCATAAGACGTGCAGCAGATTGTGTTATGAAAACCATATCCGACATCAAGGCAAATCCCTCCAGCTTTAGCTGTGATATGTACGCCTGCAGCAGGACATTCACCTTGGCGGTATGTTCATCAATGGACTCCTTAATGGGTATAGGCACTCGCTCCATTAACTTCTGCAGCTCCAGTTTCTCCTCCTCCCGCACTGTGATATGACGAAACTCCGACGACAGCGAGAATACACGGAACAGCTCGATTTCACTCAGCGTTTGCTTCAGCCACAGATTGTAGGTGAACATTGTCTCGTGCGTTAAATAATAATGCGATGAAATGCGTCCCAGATCGGTAACTTGAAAGTGTCCCGTCTTCCGTTCATATTTAACTAAACCGCTACGTTCCAGGCAGCAGGCGGCCGTGTGCAGTAGATCAGCACGATGCTGCTCCAGCAATGGATCCGTTTTAATCGCATCATGCGAAACGCCATAAAGCGTGGGATTACGCAGCATGCGTATATACAGATAGGTATAGCCCAGCCAGTTAACCGCATCCTGCAGATGCTGCACGGTGCCCAAAACAATCTCAGCATTGAGCATATCCGGCAGCTTTGATATAAACTGCGATTCAATGGGCAGCTGTTGATTGAGCAGCGATAAATAAAACTGTCGCTCACTGTGATTGGTAATTAGAATACCCTCGCCTTTGGTATCATATTGTGGACGACCAGCTCGTCCCAACATTTGTAGCACATCCAATGCGCTCAGCTCCACCCAGCGACCCTTCTCCGGATTGTACACCTGTGTGCCCTTAATTATGACCGTGTGCGCAGGCAAATTAACACCCCAGGCTAATGTTGCCGTTGATACCAGCACCTGGATGTGCCGATCTGCAAATAGATCTTCCAGCAGTGTACGATCCACGCGTGTCATGCCAGCATGATGTATGGCAAAACCATATGGCAGCAGTTCCTTTAACTCTGTATTCTTCACCTGTTCGGCTTCTGTTCGCAGCACTTCCATGCTGGCCGATCCCTCACGCAGAAAACTTCCCAAGGTATCCTGCTCCAAACACATGTCACGCACTGCCCGCGCCGTTTTGCCCGTCTCCTTGCGCGAATGCACAAAGACCAGCACCTGATTGCGGCCAGCATGTTCCATTGTCTTCTCATACACAATCTCGTTCATCACCTGGAATCTCTTCAATGCATTTTTCGCCGTTACACCAATATACTGCTGTTCCAGCGAGACTGGCCGATAGCTGTTGTCAAAGTAGAAGAGTCCTTTGTCCGGCTTGACGCGCAGAAACGAGGCAACATCTTGGTAGTTGGGCAGCGTGGCTGACAAGCCCACCAGACGCACATCCTCCTGTGTGGTCTCAATATTACGTAGAGTACGCGCTACCAAGGCCTCCAGCACCGGCCCACGCTCATCGTGCAGCAGATGTATCTCATCGATGATAGCCAGACGCACAAGGCTAACAAATGTACGTTCACCGCCCTTGCGTGTTATAATATCCCATTTCTCCGGTGTGCAGACAATAACCTGGGTGGCAGCAATTTGTTCGCGGGTAAGCTGATGATCACCTGTTAGCTCGGAAACAGTGAGATTGTAGCAGGCCAGGCGTCGTCCAAAATTACCAACCATTTCCTGTACCAGAGATTTCATGGGGGCAACATAAATGATTTTGAAATCCTGGGCATTGATGGTGCCATCCTCGTTAATATGCTTGCCAATCTCACGCATCATGGTGAGCAGAGCGACATTCGTTTTACCAGCACCTGTGGGTGCACACAACAGCATATTCTCATCACTGTCCAAGGCGGCCTTGTAGAGTCGACTTTGAATACGATTCAATGTCTTGAAGCCCTCAAAAACGGGCTGCACATATTTGGGTAGCTTGTCAACGGGTTGCAGCTCCTCGGTTGAATCAAATGGCACCTGCTTCAATGCGGGCACATGCACTTCCTCGTAGCCCTTGCGCTGTTTACGATAGCTGCCATCGGGCAGCTGGCAACGTTTGTTGGCCATGAAATGTGAGCCCTGTGTGAAAGCCAACTCATCCAGCTTTAACAGTTGTCGCACACCGGCCACTTGACCGGCAGCCGCGGCACCGCCATCCTCCGCATCGCCCTTTCCACGTTTATGGGTACGCGCATCTGCCTCCTCCTGCTCCTCAGCTTTGCCCGTGTCCAGTTGACGCAGTATCTTTGCCAGCGCTGTATTACCAGCCATCTTATCGCGTATGCGTTCCCGCTCGCTATCCGTTTGCGCGGAAGCCAGCATGGTGCAGTACAGTATCATCTGGCGATTTAACTTAAGCTGCTTTATAAAATCAAAGCAATCGTGTCCGAGCAGCACAACCAGCTGATTCTCGCAGTCGAATCCATCGGCAGCATCCTTCAATATCTTGAGTACATCCGCTGCTTTGCTTTGCGAAGCCATCGCATCCTTGTAATACTTGGTAAGACAGCGCTGCAGCCAGTAGGCATCAATATCCAGAGGATGTAATGAGCGATCCTTCTTCACATTGCTGGGAGCCTCCTCGTTGGCTAGATTCTCGGCATGCAGCGTATGATCAATGCGGGCGGTGGTAACTCTACTGTCGATATGCAGCCAGAGTTGCCGCCCGCACCACCGCCGTATAGCGCACGGCACAGCGCACAGTCCAAGTTGAAGATCAAGGCCAAGCCGGAGCCACCAGTTATGCCAGCGTGCGCTATGCCCCCAGATGCAGGCACAATCGGAGCAGCAGCAGCACCACCCGCAGTGCCACCACCACCCAGCTCTGCGCCGCCTACTGCCGCTGCACTGCGTCGTCGCGATCCGCCACCTTATCCCAACTCGATGAAGCCACGACCCACATCGCTCATCTCGGTGGCCAGCTCAGCGGCAGCATGCGCTATGCCCCCAGCTGCCGCCGCTGGCTCCATGAGCAGCCTTAAGTCCGAGGAGATCCAGGCACGCTTTATAACCACGCGTCCACAGATAAGCATACTCAAGGCTCACACCAGTCTGTTGCCGGATGGCGCCAAGCCGAGCTATGCGGCACCAACTAATCACCACAACTACTCCGCCGCCAGCTCCAGTGGCGCCTCCGTTTGTAGTCATCAGCTTTCACAGCAATCGCTGCACAATTCCAACTATGCCGGCGGCTCGCAAGCTTCGCTGCATCCGCATTCGCACCATCATCAGCAACAGCTGCCACATCACCATCAGCATCAGCATCAACAGCAGCACCACCATCATCATCATGCGTCGCATCATCGTCATTCCGGCTCGGCGGCCATTGGCATACCCATTGTTCCTTACGGGCTGCACCACAAGAGCACCGCCTCATTGCATCACCACCAGCAGCATCAGCACCACCCGCAACAGCAGCAGACACATCAGACGCACGTGCTCCTACCAGTGATTAAACCACGTCAGTTTCTGCCCCCACCGCCGCCCAGTCTACCACGCCAGCCACCACCACCACCACCGCCACCACCCACGCATCCACATCTGGCTGGTCTTTATAGCAGTCAGCTGGCCAGGAATCATCAGCTGGAGCTCTACCAGCAGCAAATGTTCAGCGATGTCGACTATCTATTTGCAGATCCCGAGAGCATGGCGTTCCTCGCACACTCACGTAAGTATATCCTTGCTTTGAAAGGATTCTAGCAGTATATACAATACATATGTATGTATTTTCCGCAAAAGCAGGGCCTGGATGCCAATGGACGTCCTCTCCTGGAGCTACACTTTCGTTTGCAGTTCTACATCGAGAGTCCGTTCATGCTGAAAGATGAGACGTCCAGGCACAACTATTATCTGCAGCTGAGGCACAATGTGCTCCAGCGTGAGTTGCCGCGCGATCATGCCGATCAGGAATTGGTGCTGCTCGCTGGCCTCGCCTTGCAGGCAGATCTGGGTGATGCACCCATACCAATAACAAGAACAACAAGCACAACAATAAGCACAACCACAACTACAACAACAATACCCATACAACCAAAGGAGGAGGCGGCGGCGACGGAGGAGCCAAGCAGCAGGCGGAGCACAACGACGCTGCCGAAGATACGCAAGCGTCTCAGCAGCTACAATGAGCGCATGCTGCGTCTGTCCACCTATGTAAGCTCCACCAGTCAAGTGGCTGCTGTCAAGCGCCAGCGCTAGCTGCTCCACCGACTACTTTCGGCTGGAGGATTATCTGCCGGGCACGCTGCATACGGCCTGGGCGAAGAGTGCGTTGCGTGCCTGCCACAGGGAGCATCTGGGTCTGGCTGGAGCAGAAGCGGATCTGCTCTACGGTTTTCCGCGAATTTTCCACATTTCCCGACCGAATTTTCCAAAATCCGCTCTTAGTGCTCACTTTCGGTATATGCCTAAGCTACTGTGAAAATTTCAGCCATCTAGCTCTTATGGTTTGGGCCCTGCGTTGATTGCCAATCGCCAATCACCAATCGCCAGTGAGGACAAACTCTTTTAGTTTATATATATAGATAAAAGAAAAAAAAAAACAACAATTAAGATTCGGTTTTTAAACACAAGCAAAAGCAAACACACGGGCGTTGTAAACAGAAAGCATCAAATTAAATAATAAAGAACAAAACCAGCAAATTGGAGGCGGTGCCTGGCCCGCCGGGGCCAGCCATTTGATTTGGACCCGGTGTGCCGCTCATTGGCATCAGCTGAGGATTCCGATTGCCCTGACAGGTATATCGATTTGTAAACGCCAGCTGGCAGCACCGCAACCACATCTCTTGCTAACTCTCTGGCATCCTCGAAACTACATTGCTGCTGCCATCACCACAACCATTTATTTTTTAATAGTTTGGCAGTGCCAAAATTTTTACCTATCTGGCAATATTGAAGTTACATCACTACTGGCAGCACCGCAACCACACAATTCCTAACAGTCTGACAGCGCCGCAGCAACAACTGTCCGTTGTTGGCAATAGTCCGTTACTTTTTGTGGCGCGTAATTGTCAGCTCAGAGGCAGAAAATGGCGACTCAAAAATGCGCTCACACACACACACACACATACATAGACACGCATGCAGACAAATTTGGAGCTGGCAAAAATGTGCATGAGTGTGTGTGCGGCGCGCTTCTCTGATCACAATCCTGTAGTGGGAGCGTAATTTTAAAAAACAATTATATGATCCGATTCCTCTTTGCTCTACTAACAAAAACAACACAACAAACAAGCAAAATCCGATATCACAACAAAGATAAGGAAAATGACGCCAATTCTGCGAGCGCTGCAGCTTCACTGCACCCGCTGCCGATGATCACCGAAAAAGAGACAGCAGCAGCCGCTGCAGACGAGAAGAAGGAGGAGGAGGCGCACGAGAAAACACAGAATGGCCAAGCCAAGCACCGAGTCAGCAGCAGCTGTTGAGAATGGCGCCGAAGAGAGAGAGAGGCAGAAAATGGCGACTCAAAATATACAAAAGATGCGCACAAAATACAAAAAATCACACACAAAAATGCGCTCACACACATACATAGACACGCATGCAGAAAAATTTGGAGCTGGCAAAAATGTGCATGTGTGTGTGTGCGGCGCGCTTCTCTAATCACAATCGTGTAATGGGAGCGTAGTTTTAAAAAACAATTATATGATCCGATTCCTCTTTGCTCTACTAACAAAAACAACACAACAAACAAGCAAAATCCGATATCACAACAAAGATAAGGAAAATGGCGCCGATTCTGCGAGCGCTGTAGCTGCACTGCACCCGCTGCCGATGATCCCCGAAAAAGAGACAGCAGCAGCCGCTGCAGACGAGAAGAAGGAGGAGGAGGCGGACGAGAAAACACAGAATGGCCAAGCCAAGCACCGAGCCAGCAGCAGCTGTTGAGAATGGTGCCGAAGGGAGAGAGAGGCAGAAAATGGCGACTCAAAAGATACAAAAGATGCGCACAAAATACAAAAAATCACACACAAAAATGCGCTCACACACACACACACACATACATAGACACGCGTGCAGACAAATTTGGAGCTGGCAAAAATGTGCATGTGTGTGTGTGCGGCGCGCTTCTCTAATCACAATCGTGTAATGGGAGCGTAGTTTTAAAAAACAATTATATGATCCGATTCCTCTTTGCTCTACTAACAAAAACAACACAACAAACAAGCAAAATCCGATATCACAACAAAGATAAGGAAAATGGCGCCGATTCTGCGAGCGCTGTAGCTGCACTGCACCCGCTGCCGATGATCCCCGAAAAAGAGACAGCAGCAGCCGCTGCAGACGAGAAGAAGGAGGAGGAGGCGGACGAGAAAACACAGAATGGCCAAGCCAAGCACCGAGCCAGCAGCAGCTGTTGAGAATGGCGCCGAAGAGAGAGAGAGGCAGAAAATGGCGACTCAAAAGATACAAAAGATGCGCACAAAATACAAAAAATCACACACAAAAATGCGCTCACACACACACACACATACATAGACACGCATGCAGACAAATTTGGAGCTGGCAAAAATGTGCATGTGTGTGTGTGCGGCGCGCTTCTCTAATCACAATCGTGTAATGGGAGCGTAGTTTTAAAAAACAATTATATGATCCGATTCCTCTTTGCTCTACTAACAAAAACAACACAACAAACAAGCAAAATCCGATATCACAACAAAGATAAGGAAAATGGCGCCGATTCTGCGAGCGCTGTAGCTGCACTGCACCCGCTGCCGATGATCCCCGAAAAAGAGACAGCTGCAGCCGCTGCAGACGAGAAGAAGGAGGAGGAGGCGGACGAGAAAACACACAATGGCCAAGCCAAGCACCAAGCCAGCAGCAGCTGTTGAGAATGGCGCCGAAGAGAGAGAGGCAGAAAATGGCGACTCAAAAGATACAAAAGATGCGCACAAAACACAAAAAATCACACACAAAAATGCGCTCACACACACACACACATGCATAGACACGCATGCAGCAAATTTGGAGCTGGCAAAAATGTACATGTGTGTGTGCGGCGCGCTTCTCTAATCACAATCGTGTAATGGGAGCGTAGTTTTAAAAAACAATTATATGATCCGATTCCTCTTTGCTCTACTAACAAAAACAACACAACAAACAAGCAAAATCCGATATCACAACAAAGATAAAGAAAATGGCGCCGATTCTGCGAACAATTAAGATTCGGTTTTTAAACACAAGCAAAAGCAAACACACGGGCGTTGTAAACAGAAAGCATCAAATTAAATAATAAAGAACAAAACCAGCAAATTGGAGGCGGTGCCTGGCCCGCCGGGGCCAGCCATTTGATTTGGACCCGGTGTGCCGCTCATTGGCATCAGCTGAGGATTCCGATTGCCCTGACAGGTATATCGATTTGTAAACGCCAGCTGGCAGCACCGCAACCACATCTCTTGCTAACTCTCTGGCATCCTCGAAACTACATTGCTGCTGCCATCACCACAACCATTTATTTTTTAATAGTTTGGCAGTGCCAAAATTTTTAACTATCTGGCAATATTGAAGTTACATCACTACTGGCAGCACCGCAACCACACAATTCCTAACAGTCTGACAGCGCCGCAGCAACAACTGTCCGTTGTTGGCAATAGTCCGTTACTTTTTGTGGCGCGTAATTGTCAGCTCAGAGGCAGAAAATGGCGACTCAAAAATGCGCTCACACACACACACCCACATACATAGACACGCATGCAGACAAATTTGGAGCTGGCAAAAATGTGCATGAGTGTGTGTGCGGCGCGCTTCTCTGATCACAATCCTGTAGTGGGAGCGTAATTTTAAAAAACAATTATATGATCCGATTCCTCTTTGCTCTACTAACAAAAACAACACAACAAACAAGCAAAATCCGATATCACAACAAAGATAAGGAAAATGGCGCCGATTCTGCGAGCGCTGTAGCTGCACTGCACCCGCTGCCGATGATCCCCGAAAAAGAGACAGCAGCAGCCGCTGCAGACGAGAAGAAGGAGGAGGAGGCGGACGAGAAAACACAGAATGGCCAAGCCAAGCACCGAGCCAGCAGCAGCTGTTGAGAATGGCGCCGAAGAGAGAGAGAGGCAGAAAATGGCGACTCAAAAGATACAAAAGATGCGCACAAAATACAAAAAATCACACACAAAAATGCGCTCACACACACACACACATACATAGACACGCATGCAGACAAATTTGGAGCTGGCAAAAATGTGCATGTGTGTGTGTGCGGCGCGCTTCTCTAATCACAATCGTGTAATGGGAGCGTAGTTTTAAAAAACAATTATATGATCCGATTCCTCTTTGCTCTACTAACAAAAACAACACAACAAACAAGCAAAATCCGATATCACAACAAAGATAAGGAAAATGGCGCCGATTCTGCGAGCGCTGTAGCTGCACTGCACCCGCTGCCGATGATCCCCGAAAAAGAGACAGCAGCAGCCGCTGCAGACGAGTAGAAGGAGGAGGAGGCGGACGAGAAAACACACAATGGCCAAGCCAAGCACCAAGCCAGCAGCAGCTGTTGAGAATGGCGCCGAAGAGAGAGAGGCAGAAAATGGCGACTCAAAAGATACAAAAGATGCGCACAAAACACAAAAAATCACACACAAAAATGCGCTCACACACACACACACATACATAGACACGCATGCAGCAAATTTGGAGCTGGCAAAAATGTACATGTGTGTGTGCGGCGCGCTTCTCTAATCACAATCGTGTAATGGGAGCGTAGTTTTAAAAAACAATTATATGATCCGATTCCTCTTTGCTCTACTAACAAAAACAACACAACAAACAAGCAAAATCCGATATCACAACAAAGATAAGGAAAATGGCGCCGATTCTGCGAGCGCTGTAGCTGCACTGCACCCGCTGCCGATGATCCCCGAAAAAGAGACAGCATCAGCCGCTGCAGACGAGAAGAAGGAGGAGGAGGCGGACGAAAAAACACAGAATGGCCAAGCCAAGCACCGAGCCAGCAGCAGCTGTTGAGAATGGCGCCGAAGAGAGAGAGAGGCAGAAAATGGCGACTCAAAAGATACAAAAGATGCGCACAAAATACAAAAAATCACACACAACAAGTAAGAACGTTGCAGTCGGATGCACCCGACTGCGATATACTCTTTTTTTCGCCTCTTTGCGGAGTCAGTGGGCGTGGCAATTGAATTTCTGCTCAAATCTTTAAAGTTTTGCCATCAATTAAAATTGGGTTGGGCCTGTTTTACAGGTTTGGGAGAAACAAACATTGCTTGATTGCAAGGGCGGGGGTGGGCGTGGCAAAAATATTTTTATCCAATCTATTAAATAGGGCAACAGAATTCAACCTGCAAAATTTGGTGATTCTAGCTAAAGGGGTGGGGGAGATACAGACTTTGCTTATTTGTGGGGGCGGGGGTGGGCGTGGCCGAATTTTTTTTTGCCAGATCAATGAAGGATGTGATAAGTAGCCCTTGTGCCAAATTTGGTTACTCTAGCTATAAAACTGTGGAAGATATAGGTTTTTGCGGTTTGTTGGGGAAGGGGTGGGGGTGGGGGGGAGATCTTGACACTTTGTCTGCCTATGGTATATACCAACATGTATACCAAGTTTGGTTGCTCTAGCTTCAAAACTGTGGAAAAAACCTGCGTTCATACGGACAGACGGACAGACGGACGGATAGACGGACATTTCACAAACCCAATATACTCTTTTTTCCTTTTTTTTTCAAAAAATTAAAAAAAGTATAAAAATGCGCTCACACACACACACACACATACATAGACACGCATGCAGACAAATTTGGAGCTGGCAAAAATGTGCATGTGTGTGTGTGCGGCGCGCTTCTCTAATCACAATCGTGTAATGGGAGCGTAGTTTTAAAAAACAATTATATGATCCGATTCCTCTTTGCTCTACTAACAAAAACAACACAACAAACAAGCAAAATCCGATATCACAACAAAGATAAGGAAAATGGCGCCGATTCTGCGAGCGCTGTAGCTGCACTGCACCCGCTGCCGATGATCCCCGAAAAAGAGACAGCAGCAGCCGCTGCAGACGAGAAGAAGGAGGAGGAGGCGGACGAGAAAACACAGAATGGCCAAGCCAAGCACCGAGCCAGCAGCAGCTGTTGAGAATGGCGCCGAAGAGAGAGAGAGGCAGAAAATGGCGACTCAAAAGATACAAAAGATGCGCACAAAATACTAAAAATCACACACAAAAATGAGCTCACACACACACACACATACATAGACACGCATGCAGACATATTTGGAGCTGACAAATATGTGCATGTGTGTGCGTGCGGCGCGCTTCTCTAATCACAATCGTGTAATGGGAGCGTAGTTTTAAAAAACAATTATATGATCCGATTCCTCTTTGCTCTACTAACAAAAACAACACAACAAACAAGCAAAATCCGATATCACAACAAAGATAAGGAAAATGGCGCCGATTCTGCGAGCGCTGTAGCTGCACTGCACCCGCTGCCGATGATCCCCGAAAAAGAGACAGCAGCAGCCGCTGCAGACGAGAAGAAGGAGGAGGAGGCGGACGAGAAAACACAGAATGGCCAAGCCAAGCACCGAGCCAGCAGCAGCTGTTGAGAATGGCGCCGAAGAGAGAGAGAGGCAGAAAATGGCGACTCAAAAGATACAAAAGATGCGCACAAAATACAAAAAATCACACACAAAAATGCGCTCACACACACACACACATACATAGACACGCATGCAGACAAATTTGGAGCTGGCAAAAATGTGCATGCGTGTGTGTGCGGCGCGCTTCTCTAATCACAATCGTGTAATGGGAGCGTAGTTTTAAAAAACAATTATATGATCCGATTCCTCTTTGCTCTACTAACAAAAACAACACAACAAACAAGCAAAATCCGATATCACAACAAAGATAAGGAAAATGGCGCCGATTCTGCGAGCGCTGTAGCTGCACTGCACCCGCTGCCGATGATCCCCGAAAAAGAGACAGCAGCAGCCGCTGCAGACGAGTAGAAGGAGGAGGAGGCGGACGAGAAAACACACAATGGCCAAGCCAAGCACCAAGCCAGCAGCAGCTGTTGAGAATGGCGCCGAAGAGAGAGAGGCAGAAAATGGCGACTCAAAAGATACAAAAGATGCGCACAAAACACAAAAAATCACACACAAAAATGCGCTCACACACGCACACACATACATAGACACGCATGCAGCAAATTTGGAGCTGGCAAAAATGTACATGTGTGTGTGCGGCGCGCTTCTCTAATCACAATTAATTCTTTAATGCTTTTGCTGCTCATAACATTTTATCTATGAATACTAACGAAATATAACGTAGCTATCCCTAGTATAGGATGATCTTCTTATATAGGTTTTGTTCTAACATATGGACGTGGCACTGCAGGACGAAACAGAGAGTGTCTCTGGTGTCTCGGGCGTCTCTGGCGTCTATACGCTTGCACATGGACACATGGCGCCGCCCACAGAAACCTCCGGTGTCTATACGATGCACAGCTCTGACTCAGACCCAGACTCCTCCTCCGCCAGGAAAAAGCGATTCGGCTGCAAATCCGAGGCAGCATATGTCAGTATATCAATGGCCGTAAGACGTGCCTGCTTACGCGAAGAAACAAATACAATGACCGGCTTACTGGCACTATATTTGAGAATAGCATTGTATACAGGCTTGGACATGGTCGCAATGCGTGTGGCATTGTGAGTTACATTGAATCCTTGAATGTGCAGCTCAAGTGGTATGGGACGAACGCTGGGATGAAAGTTAAATGTGGCATTTGGATTACAGCCGAGCCACTGAGCGACATCGCGTGCATCTGTCAAAGATGCGGATAGCGCCACAATGCGTATCTGTTTCTCAATTTGTGAGCTAATGTAATGCATGCGGGAGCATACAATCTCCATGACGGGACCCTCCTCACCGCCCACCAGCTGCAGTTCGTCGACAATAAATAGATTGATCTGCTGGACGTTCTTGCGCTGCTTCCAACGACGCGAAAGCACATCCCATTTATCCGCTGTCGTTATGACCAGCTGTCCCTTGGCAATTAGCTTCAAATCCATGCCCGTTTCTCCCGTCAACTTAACCACCTTAATGTCTAAGCTACCGAACTTGGCATGCCAGTCGGTAAAGACCAGATCGGCAAGCGCCTCTTGGGACACTAGATAGACACAACGTCCATCGCTGCTTTGGCTAAACAAACGCATTATGGCAAACTCAGCAATGGTCATTTTGCCAGATCCCGTAGGTGCACCCACAAACACATTCTCATCGCTATTGTAGACGGCATTGAAGACCTGCGTCTGAATGGGATTGAATTGATCAAATGCCTGATCATAGAAAGCCTCAAATTTGGGTTGACGCAGTGCGCTAATGGGCAACGGTTGTAAATCAAGCAGCTCCGTTGATGGCATATTCTTTTCGGGCAATATCAGATGCCTAAAGGATACGGGCAGCTGCGTCTCGGCGCCAATCCAACGATCAGAGACAATACGCAGGAAATAATGCGGTGGCAGCGGCTCAAAGAAGGGCACAAAGAACTTTAACTGATGCTCATCTTGTGCATACTTTTGCTTGAGCAAGAAGAACTCATGATGCAGTATCAGTTCCGAGTCCACATCCTCAATTAATACCCAAAAGCCCTCCGACTGTCCATGCACCTTCTCATCCCATTGGAAATCGGGCGTTATGGTTAACTCGACTCGTAGTGTGGCTCTGGTTATGGGCTGTATATGGGTGGATAGCTCCAGTTTGGGAAACTGATGGACAAACTTGTGTATGGTCTTGCCCAGCTTGGGCACACGTATCAGTTCGCCCAGCTCATGTGGCTCCAGATCGTATAGACGTGCCCACGGGAAATGTTTCTTTTCCAGCTTCTGGCATTTTCTTGAATTGACGCAACGGGGTCATCGATTGCCACATCCGACGATCAATCATCTTACAGAGCGTCAGCGTCTTCTCTGCCAGCTGTGCCCAGCCGCGCGTCAACACAATCTCAAAGATGGCACGCATAAGACGTGCAGCAGATTGTGTTATGAAAACCATATCCGACATCAAGGCAAATCCCTCCAGCTTTAGCTGTGATATGTACGCCTGCAGCAGGACATTCGTTCCAGTAGATCAGCACGATGCTGCTCCAGCAATGGATCCGTTTTAATCGCATCATGCGAAACGCCATAAAGCGTGGGATTACGCAGCATGCGTATATACAGATAGGTATAGCCCAGCCAGTTAACCGCATCCTGCAGATGCTGCACGGTGCCCAAAACAATCTCAGCATTGAGCATATCCGGCAGCTTTGATATAAACTGCGCCGAAGAGAGAGAGAGGCAGAAAATGGCGACTCAAAAGATACAAAAGATGCGCACAAAATACAAAAAATCACACACAAAAATGCGCTCACACACACACACACATACATAGACACGCATGCAGACAAATTTGGAGCTGGCAAAAATGTGCATGCGTGTGTGTGCGGCGCGCTTCTCTAATCACAATCGTGTAATGGGAGCGTAGTTTTAAAAAACAATTATATGATCCGATTCCTCTTTGCTCTACTAACAAAAACAACACAACAAACAAGCAAAATCCGATATCACAACAAAGATAAGGAAAATGGCGCCGATTCTGCGAGCGCTGTAGCTGCACTGCACCCGCTGCCGATGATCCCCGAAAAAGAGACAGCAGCAGCCGCTGCAGACGAGTAGAAGGAGGAGGAGGCGGACGAGAAAACACACAATGGCCAAGCCAAGCACCAAGCCAGCAGCAGCTGTTGAGAATGGCGCCGAAGAGAGAGAGGCAGAAAATGGCGACTCAAAAGATACAAAAGATGCGCACAAAACAAAAAATCACACACAAAAATGCGCTCACACACGCATGCAGCAAATTTGGAGCTGGCAAAAATGTACATGTGTGTGTGCGGCGCGCTTCTCTAATCACAATTAATTCTTTAATGCTATTGCTGCTCATAACATTTTATCTATGAATACTAACGAAATATAACGTAGCTATCCCTAGTATAGGATGATCTTCTTATATAGGTTTTGTTCTAACATATGGACGTGGCACTGCAGGACGAAACAGAGAGTGTCTCTGGTGTCTCGGGCGTCTCTGGCGTCTATACGCTTGCACATGGACACATGGCGCCGCCCACAGAAACCTCCGGTGTCTATACGATGCACAGCTCTGACTCAGACTCAGACTCCTCCTCCGCCAGGAAAAAGCGATTCGGCTGCAAATCCGAGGCAGCATATGTCAGTATATCAATGGCCGTAAGACGTGCCTGCTTACGCGAAGAAACAAATACAATGACCGGCTTACTGGCACTATATTTGAGAATAGCATTGTATACAGGCTTGGACATGGTCGCAATGCGTGTGGCATTGTGAGTTACATTGAATCCTTGAATGTGCAGCTCAAGTGGTATGGGACGAACGCTGGGATGAAAGTTAAATGTGGCATTTGGATTACAGCCGAGCCACTGAGCGACATCGCGTGCATCTGTCAAAGATGCGGATAGCGCCACAATGCGTATCTGTTTCTCAATTTGTGAGCTAATGTAATGCATGCGGGAGCATACAATCTCCATGACGGGACCCTCCTCACCGCCCACCAGCTGCAGTTCGTCGACAATAAATAGATTGATCTGCTGGACGTTCTTGCGCTGCTTCCAACGACGCGAAAGCACATCCCATTTATCCGCTGTCGTTATGACCAGCTGTCCCTTGGCAATTAGCTTCAAATCCATGCCCGTTTCTCCCGTCAACTTAACCACCTTAATGTCTAAGCTACCGAACTTGGCATGCCAGTCGGTAAAGACCAGATCGGCAAGCGCCTCTTGGGACACTAGATAGACACAACGTCCATCGCTGCTTTGGCTAAACAAACGCATTATGGCAAACTCAGCAATGGTCATTTTGCCAGATCCCGTAGGTGCACCCACAAACACATTCTCATCGCTATTGTAGACGGCATTGAAGACCTGCGTCTGAATGGGATTGAATTGATCAAATGCCTGATCATAGAAAGCCTCAAATTTGGGTTGACGCAGTGCGCTAATGGGCAACGGTTGTAAATCAAGCAGCTCCGTTGATGGCATATTCTTTTCGGGCAATATCAGATGCCTAAAGGATACGGGCAGCTGCGTCTCGGCGCCAATCCAACGATCAGAGACAATACGCAGGAAATAATGCGGTGGCAGCGGCTCAAAGAAGGGCACAAAGAACTTTAACTGATGCTCATCTTGTGCATACTTTTGCTTGAGCAAGAAGAACTCATGATGCAGTATCAGTTCCGAGTCCACATCCTCAATTAATACCCAAAAGCCCTCCGACTGTCCATGCACCTTCTCATCCCATTGGAAATCGGGCGTTATGGTTAACTCGACTCGTAGTGTGGCTCTGGTTATGGGCTGTATATGGGTGGATAGCTCCAGTTTGGGAAACTGATGGACAAACTTGTGTATGGTCTTGCCCAGCTTGGGCACACGTATCAGTTCGCCCAGCTCATGTGGCTCCAGATCGTATAGACGTGGCCACGGGAAATGTTTCTTTTCCAGCTTCTTGGCTATTTCATCTGGCATTTTCTTGAATTGACGCAACGGGGTCATCGATTGCCACATCCGACGATCAATCATCTTACAGAGCGTCAGCGTCTTCTCTGCCAGCTGTGCCCAGCCGCGCGTCAACACAATCTCAAAGATGGCACGCATAAGACGTGCAGCAGATTGTGTTATGAAAACCATATCCGACATCAAGGCAAATCCCTCCAGCTTTAGCTGTGATATGTACGCCTGCAGCAGGACATTCACCTTGGCGGTATGTTCATCAATGGACTCCTTAATGGGTATAGGCACTCGCTCCATTAACTTCTGCAGCTCCAGTTTCTCCTCCTCCCGCACTGTGATATGACGAAACTCCGACGACAGCGAGAATACACGGAACAGCTCGATTTCACTCAGCGTTTGCTTCAGCCACAGATTGTAGGTGAACATTGTCTCGTGCGTTAAATAATAATGCGATGAAATGCGTCCCAGATCGGTAACTTGAAAGTGTCCCGTCTTCCGTTCATATTTAACTAAACCGCTACGTTCCAGGCAGCAGGCGGCCGTGTGCAGTAGATCAGCACGATGCTGCTCCAGCAATGGATCCGTTTTAATCGCATCATGCGAAACGCCATAAAGCGTGGGATTACGCAGCATGCGTATATACAGATAGGTATAGCCCAGCCAGTTAACCGCATCCTGCAGATGCTGCACGGTGCCCAAAACAATCTCAGCATTGAGCATATCCGGCAGCTTTGATATAAACTGCGATTCAATGGGCAGCTGTTGATTGAGCAGCGATAAATAAAACTGTCGCTCACTGTGATTGGTAATTAGAATACCCTCGCCTTTGGTATCATATTGTGGACGACCAGCTCGTCCCAACATTTGTAGCACATCCAATGCGCTCAGCTCCACCCAGCGACCCTTCTCCGGATTGTACACCTGTGTGCCCTTAATTATGACCGTGTGCGCAGGCAAATTAACACCCCAGGCTAATGTTGCCGTTGATACCAGCACCTGGATGTGCCGATCTGCAAATAGATCTTCCAGCAGTGTACGATCCACGCGTGTCATGCCAGCATGATGTATGGCAAAACCATATGGCAGCAGTTCCTTTAACTCTGTATTCTTCACCTGTTCGGCTTCTGTTCGCAGCACTTCCATGCTGGCCGATCCCTCACGCAGAAAACTTCCCAAGGTATCCTGCTCCAAACACATGTCACGCACTGCCCGCGCCGTTTTGCCCGTCTCCTTGCGCGAATGCACAAAGACCAGCACCTGATTGCGGCCAGCATGTTCCATTGTCTTCTCATACACAATCTCGTTCATCACCTGGAATCTCTTCAATGCATTTTTCGCCGTTACACCAATATACTGCTGTTCCAGCGAGACTGGCCGATAGCTGTTGTCAAAGTAGAAGAGTCCTTTGTCCGGCTTGACGCGCAGAAACGAGGCAACATCTTGGTAGTTGGGCAGCGTGGCTGACAAGCCCACCAGACGCACATCCTCCTGTGTGGTCTCAATATTACGTAGAGTACGCGCTACCAAGGCCTCCAGCACCGGCCCACGCTCATCGTGCAGCAGATGTATCTCATCGATGATAGCCAGACGCACAAGGCTAACAAATGTACGTTCACCGCCCTTGCGTGTTATAATATCCCATTTCTCCGGTGTGCAGACAATAACCTGGGTGGCAGCAATTTGTTCGCGGGTAAGCTGATGATCACCTGTTAGCTCGGAAACAGTGAGATTGTAGCAGGCCAGGCGTCGTCCAAAATTACCAACCATTTCCTGTACCAGAGATTTCATGGGGGCAACATAAATGATTTTGAAATCCTGGGCATTGATGGTGCCATCCTCGTTAATATGCTTGCCAATCTCACGCATCATGGTGAGCAGAGCGACATTCGTTTTACCAGCACCTGTGGGTGCACACAACAGCATATTCTCATCACTGTCCAAGGCGGCCTTGTAGAGTCGACTTTGAATACGATTCAATGTCTTGAAGCCCTCAAAAACGGGCTGCACATATTTGGGTAGCTTGTCAACGGGTTGCAGCTCCTCGGTTGAATCAAATGGCACCTGCTTCAATGCGGGCACATGCACTTCCTCGTAGCCCTTGCGCTGTTTACGATAGCTGCCATCGGGCAGCTGGCAACGTTTGTTGGCCATGAAATGTGAGCCCTGTGTGAAAGCCAACTCATCCAGCTTTAACAGTTGTCGCACACCGGCCACTTGACCGGCAGCCGCGGCACCGCCATCCTCCGCATCGCCCTTTCCACGTTTATGGGTACGCGCATCTGCCTCCTCCTGCTCCTCAGCTTTGCCCGTGTCCAGTTGACGCAGTATCTTTGCCAGCGCTGTATTACCAGCCATCTTATCGCGTATGCGTTCCCGCTCGCTATCCGTTTGCGCGGAAGCCAGCATGGTGCAGTACAGTATCATCTGGCGATTTAACTTAAGCTGCTTTATAAAATCAAAGCAATCGTGTCCGAGCAGCACAACCAGCTGATTCTCGCAGTCGAATCCATCGGCAGCATCCTTCAATATCTTGAGTACATCCGCTGCTTTGCTTTGCGAAGCCATCGCATCCTTGTAATACTTGGTAAGACAGCGCTGCAGCCAGTAGGCATCAATATCCAGAGGATGTAATGAGCGATCCTTCTTCACATTGCTGGGAGCCTCCTCGTTGGCTAGATTCTCGGCATGCAGCGTATGATCAATGCGGGCGGTGGTAACTCTACTGTCGATATGCAGCCAGAGTTGCCGCCCGCACCACCGCCGTATAGCGCACGGCACAGCGCACAGTCCAAGTTGAAGATCAAGGCCAAGCCGGAGCCACCAGTTATGCCAGCGTGCGCTATGCCCCCAGATGCAGGCACAATCGGAGCAGCAGCAGCACCACCCGCAGTGCCACCACCACCCAGCTCTGCGCCGCCTACTGCCGCTGCACTGCGTCGTCGCGATCCGCCACCTTATCCCAACTCGATGAAGCCACGACCCACATCGCTCATCTCGGTGGCCAGCTCAGCGGCAGCATGCGCTATGCCCCCAGCTGCCGCCGCTGGCTCCATGAGCAGCCTTAAGTCCGAGGAGATCCAGGCACGCTTTATAACCACGCGTCCACAGATAAGCATACTCAAGGCTCACACCAGTCTGTTGCCGGATGGCGCCAAGCCGAGCTATGCGGCACCAACTAATCACCACAACTACTCCGCCGCCAGCTCCAGTGGCGCCTCCGTTTGTAGTCATCAGCTTTCACAGCAATCGCTGCACAATTCCAACTATGCCGGCGGCTCGCAAGCTTCGCTGCATCCGCATTCGCACCATCATCAGCAACAGCTGCCACATCACCATCAGCATCAGCATCAACAGCAGCACCACCATCATCATCATGCGTCGCATCATCGTCATTCCGGCTCGGCGGCCATTGGCATACCCATTGTTCCTTACGGGCTGCACCACAAGAGCACCGCCTCATTGCATCACCACCAGCAGCATCAGCACCACCCGCAACAGCAGCAGACACATCAGACGCACGTGCTCCTACCAGTGATTAAACCACGTCAGTTTCTGCCCCCACCGCCGCCCAGTCTACCACGCCAGCCACCACCACCACCACCGCCACCACCCACGCATCCACATCTGGCTGGTCTTTATAGCAGTCAGCTGGCCAGGAATCATCAGCTGGAGCTCTACCAGCAGCAAATGTTCAGCGATGTCGACTATCTATTTGCAGATCCCGAGAGCATGGCGTTCCTCGCACACTCACGTAAGTATATCCTTGCTTTGAAAGGATTCTAGCAGTATATACAATACATATGTATGTATTTTCCGCAAAAGCAGGGCCTGGATGCCAATGGACGTCCTCTCCTGGAGCTACACTTTCGTTTGCAGTTCTACATCGAGAGTCCGTTCATGCTGAAAGATGAGACGTCCAGGCACAACTATTATCTGCAGCTGAGGCACAATGTGCTCCAGCGTGAGTTGCCGCGCGATCATGCCGATCAGGAATTGGTGCTGCTCGCTGGCCTCGCCTTGCAGGCAGATCTGGGTGATGCACCCATACCAATAACAAGAACAACAAGCACAACAATAAGCACAACCACAACTACAACAACAATACCCATACAACCAAAGGAGGAGGCGGCGGCGACGGAGGAGCCAAGCAGCAGGCGGAGCACAACGACGCTGCCGAAGATACGCAAGCGTCTCAGCAGCTACAATGAGCGCATGCTGCGTCTGTCCACCTATGTAAGCTCCACCAGTCAAGTGGCTGCTGTCAAGCGCCAGCGCTAGCTGCTCCACCGACTACTTTCGGCTGGAGGATTATCTGCCGGGCACGCTGCATACGGCCTGGGCGAAGAGTGCGTTGCGTGCCTGCCACAGGGAGCATCTGGGTCTGGCTGGAGCAGAAGCGGATCTGCTCTACGGTTTTCCGCGAATTTTCCACATTTCCCGACCGAATTTTCCAAAATCCGCTCTTAGTGCTCACTTTCGGTATATGCCTAAGCTACTGTGAAAATTTCAGCCATCTAGCTCTTATGGTTTGGGCCCTGCGTTGATTGCCAATCGCCAATCACCAATCGCCAGTGAGGACAAACTCTTTTAGTTTATATATATAGATAAAAGAAAAAAAAAAACAACAATTAAGATTCGGTTTTTAAACACAAGCAAAAGCAAACACACGGGCGTTGTAAACAGAAAGCATCAAATTAAATAATAAAGAACAAAACCAGCAAATTGGAGGCGGTGCCTGGCCCGCCGGGGCCAGCCATTTGATTTGGACCCGGTGTGCCGCTCATTGGCATCAGCTGAGGATTCCGATTGCCCTGACAGGTATATCGATTTGTAAACGCCAGCTGGCAGCACCGCAACCACATCTCTTGCTAACTCTCTGGCATCCTCGAAACTACATTGCTGCTGCCATCACCACAACCATTTATTTTTTAATAGTTTGGCAGTGCCAAAATTTTTACCTATCTGGCAATATTGAAGTTACATCACTACTGGCAGCACCGCAACCACACAATTCCTAACAGTCTGACAGCGCCGCAGCAACAACTGTCCGTTGTTGGCAATAGTCCGTTACTTTTTGTGGCGCGTAATTGTCAGCTCAGAGGCAGAAAATGGCGACTCAAAAATGCGCTCACACACACACACACACATACATAGACACGCATGCAGACAAATTTGGAGCTGGCAAAAATGTGCATGAGTGTGTGTGCGGCGCGCTTCTCTGATCACAATCCTGTAGTGGGAGCGTAATTTTAAAAAACAATTATATGATCCGATTCCTCTTTGCTCTACTAACAAAAACAACACAACAAACAAGCAAAATCCGATATCACAACAAAGATAAGGAAAATGACGCCAATTCTGCGAGCGCTGCAGCTTCACTGCACCCGCTGCCGATGATCACCGAAAAAGAGACAGCAGCAGCCGCTGCAGACGAGAAGAAGGAGGAGGAGGCGCACGAGAAAACACAGAATGGCCAAGCCAAGCACCGAGTCAGCAGCAGCTGTTGAGAATGGCGCCGAAGAGAGAGAGAGGCAGAAAATGGCGACTCAAAATATACAAAAGATGCGCACAAAATACAAAAAATCACACACAAAAATGCGCTCACACACATACATAGACACGCATGCAGAAAAATTTGGAGCTGGCAAAAATGTGCATGTGTGTGTGTGCGGCGCGCTTCTCTAATCACAATCGTGTAATGGGAGCGTAGTTTTAAAAAACAATTATATGATCCGATTCCTCTTTGCTCTACTAACAAAAACAACACAACAAACAAGCAAAATCCGATATCACAACAAAGATAAGGAAAATGGCGCCGATTCTGCGAGCGCTGTAGCTGCACTGCACCCGCTGCCGATGATCCCCGAAAAAGAGACAGCAGCAGCCGCTGCAGACGAGAAGAAGGAGGAGGAGGCGGACGAGAAAACACAGAATGGCCAAGCCAAGCACCGAGCCAGCAGCAGCTGTTGAGAATGGTGCCGAAGGGAGAGAGAGGCAGAAAATGGCGACTCAAAAGATACAAAAGATGCGCACAAAATACAAAAAATCACACACAAAAATGCGCTCACACACACACACACACATACATAGACACGCGTGCAGACAAATTTGGAGCTGGCAAAAATGTGCATGTGTGTGTGTGCGGCGCGCTTCTCTAATCACAATCGTGTAATGGGAGCGTAGTTTTAAAAAACAATTATATGATCCGATTCCTCTTTGCTCTACTAACAAAAACAACACAACAAACAAGCAAAATCCGATATCACAACAAAGATAAGGAAAATGGCGCCGATTCTGCGAGCGCTGTAGCTGCACTGCACCCGCTGCCGATGATCCCCGAAAAAGAGACAGCAGCAGCCGCTGCAGACGAGAAGAAGGAGGAGGAGGCGGACGAGAAAACACAGAATGGCCAAGCCAAGCACCGAGCCAGCAGCAGCTGTTGAGAATGGCGCCGAAGAGAGAGAGAGGCAGAAAATGGCGACTCAAAAGATACAAAAGATGCGCACAAAATACAAAAAATCACACACAAAAATGCGCTCACACACACACACACATACATAGACACGCATGCAGACAAATTTGGAGCTGGCAAAAATGTACATGTGTGTGTGTGCGGCGCGCTTCTCTAATCACAATCGTGTAATGGGAGCGTAGTTTTAAAAAACAATTATATGATCCGATTCCTCTTTGCTCTACTAACAAAAACAACACAACAAACAAGCAAAATCCGATATCACAACAAAGATAAGGAAAATGGCGCCGATTCTGCGAGCGCTGTAGCTGCACTGCACCCGCTGCCGATGATCCCCGAAAAAGAGACAGCTGCAGCCGCTGCAGACGAGAAGAAGGAGGAGGAGGCGGACGAGAAAACACACAATGGCCAAGCCAAGCACCAAGCCAGCAGCAGCTGTTGAGAATGGCGCCGAAGAGAGAGAGGCAGAAAATGGCGACTCAAAAGATACAAAAGATGCGCACAAAACACAAAAAATCACACACAAAAATGCGCTCACACACACACACACATGCATAGACACGCATGCAGCAAATTTGGAGCTGGCAAAAATGTACATGTGTGTGTGCGGCGCGCTTCTCTAATCACAATCGTGTAATGGGAGCGTAGTTTTAAAAAACAATTATATGATCCGATTCCTCTTTGCTCTACTAACAAAAACAACACAACAAACAAGCAAAATCCGATATCACAACAAAGATAAAGAAAATGGCGCCGATTCTGCGAACAATTAAGATTCGGTTTTTAAACACAAGCAAAAGCAAACACACGGGCGTTGTAAACAGAAAGCATCAAATTAAATAATAAAGAACAAAACCAGCAAATTGGAGGCGGTGCCTGGCCCGCCGGGGCCAGCCATTTGATTTGGACCCGGTGTGCCGCTCATTGGCATCAGCTGAGGATTCCGATTGCCCTGACAGGTATATCGATTTGTAAACGCCAGCTGGCAGCACCGCAACCACATCTCTTGCTAACTCTCTGGCATCCTCGAAACTACATTGCTGCTGCCATCACCACAACCATTTATTTTTTAATAGTTTGGCAGTGCCAAAATTTTTAACTATCTGGCAATATTGAAGTTACATCACTACTGGCAGCACCGCAACCACACAATTCCTAACAGTCTGACAGCGCCGCAGCAACAACTGTCCGTTGTTGGCAATAGTCCGTTACTTTTTGTGGCGCGTAATTGTCAGCTCAGAGGCAGAAAATGGCGACTCAAAAATGCGCTCACACACACACACCCACATACATAGACACGCATGCAGACAAATTTGGAGCTGGCAAAAATGTGCATGAGTGTGTGTGCGGCGCGCTTCTCTGATCACAATCCTGTAGTGGGAGCGTAATTTTAAAAAACAATTATATGATCCGATTCCTCTTTGCTCTACTAACAAAAACAACACAACAAACAAGCAAAATCCGATATCACAACAAAGATAAGGAAAATGGCGCCGATTCTGCGAGCGCTGTAGCTGCACTGCACCCGCTGCCGATGATCCCCGAAAAAGAGACAGCAGCAGCCGCTGCAGACGAGAAGAAGGAGGAGGAGGCGGACGAGAAAACACAGAATGGCCAAGCCAAGCACCGAGCCAGCAGCAGCTGTTGAGAATGGCGCCGAAGAGAGAGAGAGGCAGAAAATGGCGACTCAAAAGATACAAAAGATGCGCACAAAATACAAAAAATCACACACAAAAATGCGCTCACACACACACACACATACATAGACACGCATGCAGACAAATTTGGAGCTGGCAAAAATGTGCATGTGTGTGTGTGCGGCGCGCTTCTCTAATCACAATCGTGTAATGGGAGCGTAGTTTTAAAAAACAATTATATGATCCGATTCCTCTTTGCTCTACTAACAAAAACAACACAACAAACAAGCAAAATCCGATATCACAACAAAGATAAGGAAAATGGCGCCGATTCTGCGAGCGCTGTAGCTGCACTGCACCCGCTGCCGATGATCCCCGAAAAAGAGACAGCAGCAGCCGCTGCAGACGAGTAGAAGGAGGAGGAGGCGGACGAGAAAACACACAATGGCCAAGCCAAGCACCAAGCCAGCAGCAGCTGTTGAGAATGGCGCCGAAGAGAGAGAGGCAGAAAATGGCGACTCAAAAGATACAAAAGATGCGCACAAAACACAAAAAATCACACACAAAAATGCGCTCACACACACACACACATACATAGACACGCATGCAGCAAATTTGGAGCTGGCAAAAATGTACATGTGTGTGTGCGGCGCGCTTCTCTAATCACAATCGTGTAATGGGAGCGTAGTTTTAAAAAACAATTATATGATCCGATTCCTCTTTGCTCTACTAACAAAAACAACACAACAAACAAGCAAAATCCGATATCACAACAAAGATAAGGAAAATGGCGCCGATTCTGCGAGCGCTGTAGCTGCACTGCACCCGCTGCCGATGATCCCCGAAAAAGAGACAGCATCAGCCGCTGCAGACGAGAAGAAGGAGGAGGAGGCGGACGAAAAAACACAGAATGGCCAAGCCAAGCACCGAGCCAGCAGCAGCTGTTGAGAATGGCGCCGAAGAGAGAGAGAGGCAGAAAATGGCGACTCAAAAGATACAAAAGATGCGCACAAAATACAAAAAATCACACACAACAAGTAAGAACGTTGCAGTCGGATGCACCCGACTGCGATATACTCTTTTTTTCGCCTCTTTGCGGAGTCAGTGGGCGTGGCAATTGAATTTCTGCTCAAATCTTTAAAGTTTTGCCATCAATTAAAATTGGGTTGGGCCTGTTTTACAGGTTTGGGAGAAACAAACATTGCTTGATTGCAAGGGCGGGGGTGGGCGTGGCAAAAATATTTTTATCCAATCTATTAAATAGGGCAACAGAATTCAACCTGCAAAATTTGGTGATTCTAGCTAAAGGGGTGGGGGAGATACAGACTTTGCTTATTTGTGGGGGCGGGGGTGGGCGTGGCCGAATTTTTTTTTGCCAGATCAATGAAGGATGTGATAAGTAGCCCTTGTGCCAAATTTGGTTACTCTAGCTATAAAACTGTGGAAGATATAGGTTTTTGCGGTTTGTTGGGGAAGGGGTGGGGGTGGGGGGGAGATCTTGACACTTTGTCTGCCTATGGTATATACCAACATGTATACCAAGTTTGGTTGCTCTAGCTTCAAAACTGTGGAAAAAACCTGCGTTCATACGGACAGACGGACAGACGGACGGATAGACGGACATTTCACAAACCCAATATACTCTTTTTTCCTTTTTTTTTCAAAAAATTAAAAAAAGTATAAAAATGCGCTCACACACACACACACACATACATAGACACGCATGCAGACAAATTTGGAGCTGGCAAAAATGTGCATGTGTGTGTGTGCGGCGCGCTTCTCTAATCACAATCGTGTAATGGGAGCGTAGTTTTAAAAAACAATTATATGATCCGATTCCTCTTTGCTCTACTAACAAAAACAACACAACAAACAAGCAAAATCCGATATCACAACAAAGATAAGGAAAATGGCGCCGATTCTGCGAGCGCTGTAGCTGCACTGCACCCGCTGCCGATGATCCCCGAAAAAGAGACAGCAGCAGCCGCTGCAGACGAGAAGAAGGAGGAGGAGGCGGACGAGAAAACACAGAATGGCCAAGCCAAGCACCGAGCCAGCAGCAGCTGTTGAGAATGGCGCCGAAGAGAGAGAGAGGCAGAAAATGGCGACTCAAAAGATACAAAAGATGCGCACAAAATACTAAAAATCACACACAAAAATGAGCTCACACACACACACACATACATAGACACGCATGCAGACATATTTGGAGCTGACAAATATGTGCATGTGTGTGCGTGCGGCGCGCTTCTCTAATCACAATCGTGTAATGGGAGCGTAGTTTTAAAAAACAATTATATGATCCGATTCCTCTTTGCTCTACTAACAAAAACAACACAACAAACAAGCAAAATCCGATATCACAACAAAGATAAGGAAAATGGCGCCGATTCTGCGAGCGCTGTAGCTGCACTGCACCCGCTGCCGATGATCCCCGAAAAAGAGACAGCAGCAGCCGCTGCAGACGAGAAGAAGGAGGAGGAGGCGGACGAGAAAACACAGAATGGCCAAGCCAAGCACCGAGCCAGCAGCAGCTGTTGAGAATGGCGCCGAAGAGAGAGAGAGGCAGAAAATGGCGACTCAAAAGATACAAAAGATGCGCACAAAATACAAAAAATCACACACAAAAATGCGCTCACACACACACACACATACATAGACACGCATGCAGACAAATTTGGAGCTGGCAAAAATGTGCATGCGTGTGTGTGCGGCGCGCTTCTCTAATCACAATCGTGTAATGGGAGCGTAGTTTTAAAAAACAATTATATGATCCGATTCCTCTTTGCTCTACTAACAAAAACAACACAACAAACAAGCAAAATCCGATATCACAACAAAGATAAGGAAAATGGCGCCGATTCTGCGAGCGCTGTAGCTGCACTGCACCCGCTGCCGATGATCCCCGAAAAAGAGACAGCAGCAGCCGCTGCAGACGAGTAGAAGGAGGAGGAGGCGGACGAGAAAACACACAATGGCCAAGCCAAGCACCAAGCCAGCAGCAGCTGTTGAGAATGGCGCCGAAGAGAGAGAGGCAGAAAATGGCGACTCAAAAGATACAAAAGATGCGCACAAAACACAAAAAATCACACACAAAAATGCGCTCACACACGCACACACATACATAGACACGCATGCAGCAAATTTGGAGCTGGCAAAAATGTACATGTGTGTGTGCGGCGCGCTTCTCTAATCACAATTAATTCTTTAATGCTTTTGCTGCTCATAACATTTTATCTATGAATACTAACGAAATATAACGTAGCTATCCCTAGTATAGGATGATCTTCTTATATAGGTTTTGTTCTAACATATGGACGTGGCACTGCAGGACGAAACAGAGAGTGTCTCTGGTGTCTCGGGCGTCTCTGGCGTCTATACGCTTGCACATGGACACATGGCGCCGCCCACAGAAACCTCCGGTGTCTATACGATGCACAGCTCTGACTCAGACCCAGACTCCTCCTCCGCCAGGAAAAAGCGATTCGGCTGCAAATCCGAGGCAGCATATGTCAGTATATCAATGGCCGTAAGACGTGCCTGCTTACGCGAAGAAACAAATACAATGACCGGCTTACTGGCACTATATTTGAGAATAGCATTGTATACAGGCTTGGACATGGTCGCAATGCGTGTGGCATTGTGAGTTACATTGAATCCTTGAATGTGCAGCTCAAGTGGTATGGGACGAACGCTGGGATGAAAGTTAAATGTGGCATTTGGATTACAGCCGAGCCACTGAGCGACATCGCGTGCATCTGTCAAAGATGCGGATAGCGCCACAATGCGTATCTGTTTCTCAATTTGTGAGCTAATGTAATGCATGCGGGAGCATACAATCTCCATGACGGGACCCTCCTCACCGCCCACCAGCTGCAGTTCGTCGACAATAAATAGATTGATCTGCTGGACGTTCTTGCGCTGCTTCCAACGACGCGAAAGCACATCCCATTTATCCGCTGTCGTTATGACCAGCTGTCCCTTGGCAATTAGCTTCAAATCCATGCCCGTTTCTCCCGTCAACTTAACCACCTTAATGTCTAAGCTACCGAACTTGGCATGCCAGTCGGTAAAGACCAGATCGGCAAGCGCCTCTTGGGACACTAGATAGACACAACGTCCATCGCTGCTTTGGCTAAACAAACGCATTATGGCAAACTCAGCAATGGTCATTTTGCCAGATCCCGTAGGTGCACCCACAAACACATTCTCATCGCTATTGTAGACGGCATTGAAGACCTGCGTCTGAATGGGATTGAATTGATCAAATGCCTGATCATAGAAAGCCTCAAATTTGGGTTGACGCAGTGCGCTAATGGGCAACGGTTGTAAATCAAGCAGCTCCGTTGATGGCATATTCTTTTCGGGCAATATCAGATGCCTAAAGGATACGGGCAGCTGCGTCTCGGCGCCAATCCAACGATCAGAGACAATACGCAGGAAATAATGCGGTGGCAGCGGCTCAAAGAAGGGCACAAAGAACTTTAACTGATGCTCATCTTGTGCATACTTTTGCTTGAGCAAGAAGAACTCATGATGCAGTATCAGTTCCGAGTCCACATCCTCAATTAATACCCAAAAGCCCTCCGACTGTCCATGCACCTTCTCATCCCATTGGAAATCGGGCGTTATGGTTAACTCGACTCGTAGTGTGGCTCTGGTTATGGGCTGTATATGGGTGGATAGCTCCAGTTTGGGAAACTGATGGACAAACTTGTGTATGGTCTTGCCCAGCTTGGGCACACGTATCAGTTCGCCCAGCTCATGTGGCTCCAGATCGTATAGACGTGCCCACGGGAAATGTTTCTTTTCCAGCTTCTGGCATTTTCTTGAATTGACGCAACGGGGTCATCGATTGCCACATCCGACGATCAATCATCTTACAGAGCGTCAGCGTCTTCTCTGCCAGCTGTGCCCAGCCGCGCGTCAACACAATCTCAAAGATGGCACGCATAAGACGTGCAGCAGATTGTGTTATGAAAACCATATCCGACATCAAGGCAAATCCCTCCAGCTTTAGCTGTGATATGTACGCCTGCAGCAGGACATTCGTTCCAGTAGATCAGCACGATGCTGCTCCAGCAATGGATCCGTTTTAATCGCATCATGCGAAACGCCATAAAGCGTGGGATTACGCAGCATGCGTATATACAGATAGGTATAGCCCAGCCAGTTAACCGCATCCTGCAGATGCTGCACGGTGCCCAAAACAATCTCAGCATTGAGCATATCCGGCAGCTTTGATATAAACTGCGCCGAAGAGAGAGAGAGGCAGAAAATGGCGACTCAAAAGATACAAAAGATGCGCACAAAATACAAAAAATCACACACAAAAATGCGCTCACACACACACACACATACATAGACACGCATGCAGACAAATTTGGAGCTGGCAAAAATGTGCATGTGTGTGTGTGCGGCGCGCTTCTCTAATCACAATCGTGTAATGGGAGCGTAGTTTTAAAAAACAATTATATGATCCGATTCCTCTTTGCTCTACTAACAAAAACAACACAACAAACAAGCAAAATCCGATATCACAACAAAGATAAGGAAAATGGCGCCGATTCTGCGAGCGCTGTAGCTGCACTGCACCCGCTGCCGATGATCCCCGAAAAAGAGACAGCAGCAGCCGCTGCAGACGAGTAGAAGGAGGAGGAGGCGGACGAGAAAACACACAATGGCCAAGCCAAGCACCAAGCCAGCAGCAGCTGTTGAGAATGGCGCCGAAGAGAGAGAGGCAGAAAATGGCGACTCAAAAGATACAAAAGATGCGCACAAAACAAAAAATCACACACAAAAATGCGCTCACACACGCATGCAGCAAATTTGGAGCTGGCAAAAATGTACATGTGTGTGTGCGGCGCGCTTCTCTAATCACAATTAATTCTTTAATGCTATTGCTGCTCATAACATTTTATCTATGAATACTAACGAAATATAACGTAGCTATCCCTAGTATAGGATGATCTTCTTATATAGGTTTTGTTCTAACATATGGACGTGGCACTGCAGGACGAAACAGAGAGTGTCTCTGGTGTCTCGGGCGTCTCTGGCGTCTATACGCTTGCACATGGACACATGGCGCCGCCCACAGAAACCTCCGGTGTCTATACGATGCACAGCTCTGACTCAGACTCAGACTCCTCCTCCGCCAGGAAAAAGCGATTCGGCTGCAAATCCGAGGCAGCATATGTCAGTATATCAATGGCCGTAAGACGTGCCTGCTTACGCGAAGAAACAAATACAATGACCGGCTTACTGGCACTATATTTGAGAATAGCATTGTATACAGGCTTGGACATGGTCGCAATGCGTGTGGCATTGTGAGTTACATTGAATCCTTGAATGTGCAGCTCAAGTGGTATGGGACGAACGCTGGGATGAAAGTTAAATGTGGCATTTGGATTACAGCCGAGCCACTGAGCGACATCGCGTGCATCTGTCAAAGATGCGGATAGCGCCACAATGCGTATCTGTTTCTCAATTTGTGAGCTAATGTAATGCATGCGGGAGCATACAATCTCCATGACGGGACCCTCCTCACCGCCCACCAGCTGCAGTTCGTCGACAATAAATAGATTGATCTGCTGGACGTTCTTGCGCTGCTTCCAACGACGCGAAAGCACATCCCATTTATCCGCTGTCGTTATGACCAGCTGTCCCTTGGCAATTAGCTTCAAATCCATGCCCGTTTCTCCCGTCAACTTAACCACCTTAATGTCTAAGCTACCGAACTTGGCATGCCAGTCGGTAAAGACCAGATCGGCAAGCGCCTCTTGGGACACTAGATAGACACAACGTCCATCGCTGCTTTGGCTAAACAAACGCATTATGGCAAACTCAGCAATGGTCATTTTGCCAGATCCCGTAGGTGCACCCACAAACACATTCTCATCGCTATTGTAGACGGCATTGAAGACCTGCGTCTGAATGGGATTGAATTGATCAAATGCCTGATCATAGAAAGCCTCAAATTTGGGTTGACGCAGTGCGCTAATGGGCAACGGTTGTAAATCAAGCAGCTCCGTTGATGGCATATTCTTTTCGGGCAATATCAGATGCCTAAAGGATACGGGCAGCTGCGTCTCGGCGCCAATCCAACGATCAGAGACAATACGCAGGAAATAATGCGGTGGCAGCGGCTCAAAGAAGGGCACAAAGAACTTTAACTGATGCTCATCTTGTGCATACTTTTGCTTGAGCAAGAAGAACTCATGATGCAGTATCAGTTCCGAGTCCACATCCTCAATTAATACCCAAAAGCCCTCCGACTGTCCATGCACCTTCTCATCCCATTGGAAATCGGGCGTTATGGTTAACTCGACTCGTAGTGTGGCTCTGGTTATGGGCTGTATATGGGTGGATAGCTCCAGTTTGGGAAACTGATGGACAAACTTGTGTATGGTCTTGCCCAGCTTGGGCACACGTATCAGTTCGCCCAGCTCATGTGGCTCCAGATCGTATAGACGTGGCCACGGGAAATGTTTCTTTTCCAGCTTCTTGGCTATTTCATCTGGCATTTTCTTGAATTGACGCAACGGGGTCATCGATTGCCACATCCGACGATCAATCATCTTACAGAGCGTCAGCGTCTTCTCTGCCAGCTGTGCCCAGCCGCGCGTCAACACAATCTCAAAGATGGCACGCATAAGACGTGCAGCAGATTGTGTTATGAAAACCATATCCGACATCAAGGCAAATCCCTCCAGCTTTAGCTGTGATATGTACGCCTGCAGCAGGACATTCACCTTGGCGGTATGTTCATCAATGGACTCCTTAATGGGTATAGGCACTCGCTCCATTAACTTCTGCAGCTCCAGTTTCTCCTCCTCCCGCACTGTGATATGACGAAACTCCGACGACAGCGAGAATACACGGAACAGCTCGATTTCACTCAGCGTTTGCTTCAGCCACAGATTGTAGGTGAACATTGTCTCGTGCGTTAAATAATAATGCGATGAAATGCGTCCCAGATCGGTAACTTGAAAGTGTCCCGTCTTCCGTTCATATTTAACTAAACCGCTACGTTCCAGGCAGCAGGCGGCCGTGTGCAGTAGATCAGCACGATGCTGCTCCAGCAATGGATCCGTTTTAATCGCATCATGCGAAACGCCATAAAGCGTGGGATTACGCAGCATGCGTATATACAGATAGGTATAGCCCAGCCAGTTAACCGCATCCTGCAGATGCTGCACGGTGCCCAAAACAATCTCAGCATTGAGCATATCCGGCAGCTTTGATATAAACTGCGATTCAATGGGCAGCTGTTGATTGAGCAGCGATAAATAAAACTGTCGCTCACTGTGATTGGTAATTAGAATACCCTCGCCTTTGGTATCATATTGTGGACGACCAGCTCGTCCCAACATTTGTAGCACATCCAATGCGCTCAGCTCCACCCAGCGACCCTTCTCCGGATTGTACACCTGTGTGCCCTTAATTATGACCGTGTGCGCAGGCAAATTAACACCCCAGGCTAATGTTGCCGTTGATACCAGCACCTGGATGTGCCGATCTGCAAATAGATCTTCCAGCAGTGTACGATCCACGCGTGTCATGCCAGCATGATGTATGGCAAAACCATATGGCAGCAGTTCCTTTAACTCTGTATTCTTCACCTGTTCGGCTTCTGTTCGCAGCACTTCCATGCTGGCCGATCCCTCACGCAGAAAACTTCCCAAGGTATCCTGCTCCAAACACATGTCACGCACTGCCCGCGCCGTTTTGCCCGTCTCCTTGCGCGAATGCACAAAGACCAGCACCTGATTGCGGCCAGCATGTTCCATTGTCTTCTCATACACAATCTCGTTCATCACCTGGAATCTCTTCAATGCATTTTTCGCCGTTACACCAATATACTGCTGTTCCAGCGAGACTGGCCGATAGCTGTTGTCAAAGTAGAAGAGTCCTTTGTCCGGCTTGACGCGCAGAAACGAGGCAACATCTTGGTAGTTGGGCAGCGTGGCTGACAAGCCCACCAGACGCACATCCTCCTGTGTGGTCTCAATATTACGTAGAGTACGCGCTACCAAGGCCTCCAGCACCGGCCCACGCTCATCGTGCAGCAGATGTATCTCATCGATGATAGCCAGACGCACAAGGCTAACAAATGTACGTTCACCGCCCTTGCGTGTTATAATATCCCATTTCTCCGGTGTGCAGACAATAACCTGGGTGGCAGCAATTTGTTCGCGGGTAAGCTGATGATCACCTGTTAGCTCGGAAACAGTGAGATTGTAGCAGGCCAGGCGTCGTCCAAAATTACCAACCATTTCCTGTACCAGAGATTTCATGGGGGCAACATAAATGATTTTGAAATCCTGGGCATTGATGGTGCCATCCTCGTTAATATGCTTGCCAATCTCACGCATCATGGTGAGCAGAGCGACATTCGTTTTACCAGCACCTGTGGGTGCACACAACAGCATATTCTCATCACTGTCCAAGGCGGCCTTGTAGAGTCGACTTTGAATACGATTCAATGTCTTGAAGCCCTCAAAAACGGGCTGCACATATTTGGGTAGCTTGTCAACGGGTTGCAGCTCCTCGGTTGAATCAAATGGCACCTGCTTCAATGCGGGCACATGCACTTCCTCGTAGCCCTTGCGCTGTTTACGATAGCTGCCATCGGGCAGCTGGCAACGTTTGTTGGCCATGAAATGTGAGCCCTGTGTGAAAGCCAACTCATCCAGCTTTAACAGTTGTCGCACACCGGCCACTTGACCGGCAGCCGCGGCACCGCCATCCTCCGCATCGCCCTTTCCACGTTTATGGGTACGCGCATCTGCCTCCTCCTGCTCCTCAGCTTTGCCCGTGTCCAGTTGACGCAGTATCTTTGCCAGCGCTGTATTACCAGCCATCTTATCGCGTATGCGTTCCCGCTCGCTATCCGTTTGCGCGGAAGCCAGCATGGTGCAGTACAGTATCATCTGGCGATTTAACTTAAGCTGCTTTATAAAATCAAAGCAATCGTGTCCGAGCAGCACAACCAGCTGATTCTCGCAGTCGAATCCATCGGCAGCATCCTTCAATATCTTGAGTACATCCGCTGCTTTGCTTTGCGAAGCCATCGCATCCTTGTAATACTTGGTAAGACAGCGCTGCAGCCAGTAGGCATCAATATCCAGAGGATGTAATGAGCGATCCTTCTTCACATTGCTGGGAGCCTCCTCGTTGGCTAGATTCTCGGCATGCAGCGTATGATCAATGCGGGCGGTGGTAACTCTACTGTCGATATGCAGCCAGAGTTGCCGCCCGCACCACCGCCGTATAGCGCACGGCACAGCGCACAGTCCAAGTTGAAGATCAAGGCCAAGCCGGAGCCACCAGTTATGCCAGCGTGCGCTATGCCCCCAGATGCAGGCACAATCGGAGCAGCAGCAGCACCACCCGCAGTGCCACCACCACCCAGCTCTGCGCCGCCTACTGCCGCTGCACTGCGTCGTCGCGATCCGCCACCTTATCCCAACTCGATGAAGCCACGACCCACATCGCTCATCTCGGTGGCCAGCTCAGCGGCAGCATGCGCTATGCCCCCAGCTGCCGCCGCTGGCTCCATGAGCAGCCTTAAGTCCGAGGAGATCCAGGCACGCTTTATAACCACGCGTCCACAGATAAGCATACTCAAGGCTCACACCAGTCTGTTGCCGGATGGCGCCAAGCCGAGCTATGCGGCACCAACTAATCACCACAACTACTCCGCCGCCAGCTCCAGTGGCGCCTCCGTTTGTAGTCATCAGCTTTCACAGCAATCGCTGCACAATTCCAACTATGCCGGCGGCTCGCAAGCTTCGCTGCATCCGCATTCGCACCATCATCAGCAACAGCTGCCACATCACCATCAGCATCAGCATCAACAGCAGCACCACCATCATCATCATGCGTCGCATCATCGTCATTCCGGCTCGGCGGCCATTGGCATACCCATTGTTCCTTACGGGCTGCACCACAAGAGCACCGCCTCATTGCATCACCACCAGCAGCATCAGCACCACCCGCAACAGCAGCAGACACATCAGACGCACGTGCTCCTACCAGTGATTAAACCACGTCAGTTTCTGCCCCCACCGCCGCCCAGTCTACCACGCCAGCCACCACCACCACCACCGCCACCACCCACGCATCCACATCTGGCTGGTCTTTATAGCAGTCAGCTGGCCAGGAATCATCAGCTGGAGCTCTACCAGCAGCAAATGTTCAGCGATGTCGACTATCTATTTGCAGATCCCGAGAGCATGGCGTTCCTCGCACACTCACGTAAGTATATCCTTGCTTTGAAAGGATTCTAGCAGTATATACAATACATATGTATGTATTTTCCGCAAAAGCAGGGCCTGGATGCCAATGGACGTCCTCTCCTGGAGCTACACTTTCGTTTGCAGTTCTACATCGAGAGTCCGTTCATGCTGAAAGATGAGACGTCCAGGCACAACTATTATCTGCAGCTGAGGCACAATGTGCTCCAGCGTGAGTTGCCGCGCGATCATGCCGATCAGGAATTGGTGCTGCTCGCTGGCCTCGCCTTGCAGGCAGATCTGGGTGATGCACCCATACCAATAACAAGAACAACAAGCACAACAATAAGCACAACCACAACTACAACAACAATACCCATACAACCAAAGGAGGAGGCGGCGGCGACGGAGGAGCCAAGCAGCAGGCGGAGCACAACGACGCTGCCGAAGATACGCAAGCGTCTCAGCAGCTACAATGAGCGCATGCTGCGTCTGTCCACCTATGTAAGCTCCACCAGTCAAGTGGCTGCTGTCAAGCGCCAGCGCTAGCTGCTCCACCGACTACTTTCGGCTGGAGGATTATCTGCCGGGCACGCTGCATACGGCCTGGGCGAAGAGTGCGTTGCGTGCCTGCCACAGGGAGCATCTGGGTCTGGCTGGAGCAGAAGCGGATCTGCTCTACGGTTTTCCGCGAATTTTCCACATTTCCCGACCGAATTTTCCAAAATCCGCTCTTAGTGCTCACTTTCGGTATATGCCTAAGCTACTGTGAAAATTTCAGCCATCTAGCTCTTATGGTTTGGGCCCTGCGTTGATTGCCAATCGCCAATCACCAATCGCCAGTGAGGACAAACTCTTTTAGTTTATATATATAGATAAAAGAAAAAAAAAAACAACAATTAAGATTCGGTTTTTAAACACAAGCAAAAGCAAACACACGGGCGTTGTAAACAGAAAGCATCAAATTAAATAATAAAGAACAAAACCAGCAAATTGGAGGCGGTGCCTGGCCCGCCGGGGCCAGCCATTTGATTTGGACCCGGTGTGCCGCTCATTGGCATCAGCTGAGGATTCCGATTGCCCTGACAGGTATATCGATTTGTAAACGCCAGCTGGCAGCACCGCAACCACATCTCTTGCTAACTCTCTGGCATCCTCGAAACTACATTGCTGCTGCCATCACCACAACCATTTATTTTTTAATAGTTTGGCAGTGCCAAAATTTTTACCTATCTGGCAATATTGAAGTTACATCACTACTGGCAGCACCGCAACCACACAATTCCTAACAGTCTGACAGCGCCGCAGCAACAACTGTCCGTTGTTGGCAATAGTCCGTTACTTTTTGTGGCGCGTAATTGTCAGCTCAGAGGCAGAAAATGGCGACTCAAAAATGCGCTCACACACACACACACACATACATAGACACGCATGCAGACAAATTTGGAGCTGGCAAAAATGTGCATGAGTGTGTGTGCGGCGCGCTTCTCTGATCACAATCCTGTAGTGGGAGCGTAATTTTAAAAAACAATTATATGATCCGATTCCTCTTTGCTCTACTAACAAAAACAACACAACAAACAAGCAAAATCCGATATCACAACAAAGATAAGGAAAATGACGCCAATTCTGCGAGCGCTGCAGCTTCACTGCACCCGCTGCCGATGATCACCGAAAAAGAGACAGCAGCAGCCGCTGCAGACGAGAAGAAGGAGGAGGAGGCGCACGAGAAAACACAGAATGGCCAAGCCAAGCACCGAGTCAGCAGCAGCTGTTGAGAATGGCGCCGAAGAGAGAGAGAGGCAGAAAATGGCGACTCAAAATATACAAAAGATGCGCACAAAATACAAAAAATCACACACAAAAATGCGCTCACACACATACATAGACACGCATGCAGAAAAATTTGGAGCTGGCAAAAATGTGCATGTGTGTGTGTGCGGCGCGCTTCTCTAATCACAATCGTGTAATGGGAGCGTAGTTTTAAAAAACAATTATATGATCCGATTCCTCTTTGCTCTACTAACAAAAACAACACAACAAACAAGCAAAATCCGATATCACAACAAAGATAAGGAAAATGGCGCCGATTCTGCGAGCGCTGTAGCTGCACTGCACCCGCTGCCGATGATCCCCGAAAAAGAGACAGCAGCAGCCGCTGCAGACGAGAAGAAGGAGGAGGAGGCGGACGAGAAAACACAGAATGGCCAAGCCAAGCACCGAGCCAGCAGCAGCTGTTGAGAATGGCGCCGAAGGGAGAGAGAGGCAGAAAATGGCGACTCAAAAGATACAAAAGATGCGCACAAAATACAAAAAATCACACACAAAAATGCGCTCACACACACACACACACATACATAGACACGCATGCAGACAAATTTGGAGCTGGCAAAAATGTGCATGTGTGTGTGTGCGGCGCGCTTCTCTAATCACAATCGTGTAATGGGAGCGTAGTTTTAAAAAACAATTATATGATCCGATTCCTCTTTGCTCTACTAACAAAAACAACACAATCACAACAAAGATAAGGAAAATGGCGCCGATTCTGCGAGCGCTGTAGCTGCACTGCACCCGCTGCCGATGATCCCCGAAAAAGAGACAGCAGCAGCCGCTGCAGACGAGAAGAAGGAGGAGGAGGCGGACGAGAAAACACAGAATGGCCAAGCCAAGCACCGAGCCAGCAGCAGCTGTTGAGAATGGCGCCGAAGAGAGAGAGAGGCAGAAAATGGCGACTCAAAAGATACAAAAGATGCGCACAAAATACAAAAAATCACACACAAAAATGCGCTCACACACACACACACATACATAGACACGCATGCAGACAAATTTGGAGCTGGCAAAAATGTACATGTGTGTGTGTGCGGCGCGCTTCTCTAATCACAATCGTGTAATGGGAGCGTAGTTTTAAAAAACAATTATATGATCCGATTCCTCTTTGCTCTACTAACAAAAACAACACAACAAACAAGCAAAATCCGATATCACAACAAAGATAAGGAAAATGGCGCCGATTCTGCGAGCGCTGTAGCTGCACTGCACCCGCTGCCGATGATCCCCGAAAAAGAGACAGCTGCAGCCGCTGCAGACGAGAAGAAGGAGGAGGAGGCGGACGAGAAAACACACAATGGCCAAGCCAAGCACCAAGCCAGCAGCAGCTGTTGAGAATGGCGCCGAAGAGAGAGAGGCAGAAAATGGCGACTCAAAAGATAAAAAAGATGCGCACAAAACACAAAAAATCACACACAAAAATGCGCTCACACACACACACACATACATAGACACGCATGCAGCAAATTTGGAGCTGGCAAAAATGTACATGTGTGTGTGCGGCGCGCTTCTCTAATCACAATCGTGTAATGGGAGCGTAGTTTTGAAAAACAATTATATGATCCGATTCCTCTTTGCTCTACTAACAAAAACAACACAACAAACAAGCAAAATCCGATATCACAACAAAGATAAAGAAAATGGCGCCGATTCTGCGAACAATTAAGATTCGGTTTTTAAACACAAGCAAAAGCAAACACACGGGCGTTGTAAACAGAAAGCATCAAATTAAATAATAAAGAACAAAACCAGCAAATTGGAGGCGGTGCCTGGCCCGCCGGGGCCAGCCATTTGATTTGGACCCGGTGTGCCGCTCATTGGCATCAGCTGAGGATTCCGATTGCCCTGACAGGTATATCGATTTGTAAACGCCAGCTGGCAGCACCGCAACCACATCTCTTGCTAACTCTCTGGCATCCTCGAAACTACATTGCTGCTGCCATCACCACAACCATTTATTTTTTAATGGTTTGGCAGTGCCAAAATTTTTAACTATCTGGCAATATTGAAGTTACATCACTACTGGCAGCACCGCAACCACACAATTCCTAACAGTCTGACAGCGCCGCAGCAACAACTGTCCGTTGTTGGCAATAGTCCGTTACTTTTTGTGGCGCGTAATTGTCAGCTCAGAGGCAGAAAATGGCGACTCAAAAATGCGCTCACACACACACACCCACATACATAGACACGCATGCAGACAAATTTGGAGCTGGCAAAAATGTGCATGAGTGTGTGTGCGGCGCGCTTCTCTGATCACAATCCTGTAGTGGGAGCGTAATTTTAAAAAACAATTATATGATCCGATTCCTCTTTGCTCTACTAACAAAAACAACACAACAAACAAGCAAAATCCGATATCACAACAAAGATAAGGAAAATGGCGCCGATTCTGCGAGCGCTGTAGCTGCACTGCACCCGCTGCCGATGATCCCCGAAAAAGAGACAGCAGCAGCCGCTGCAGACGAGAAGAAGGAGGAGGAGGCGGACGAGAAAACACAGAATGGCCAAGCCAAGCACCGAGCCAGCAGCAGCTGTTGAGAATGGCGCCGAAGAGAGAGAGAGGCAGAAAATGGCGACTCAAAAGATACAATAGATGCGCACAAAATACAAAAAATCACACGCAAAAATGCGCTCACACACACACACAAATACATAGACACGCATGCAGCAAATTTGGAGCTGGCAAAAATGTGCATGTGTGTGTGTGCGGCGCGCTTCTCTAATCACAATCGTGTAATGGGAGCGTAGTTTTAAAAAACAATTATATGATCCGATTCCTCTTTGCTCTACTAACAAAAACAACACAACAAACAAGCAAAATCCGATATCACAACAAAGATAAGGAAAATGGCGCCGATTCTGCGAGCGCTGTAGCTGCACTGCACCCGCTGCCGATGATCCCCGAAAAAGAGACAGCAGCAGCCGCTGCAGACGAGTAGAAGGAGGAGGAGGCGGACGAGAAAACACACAATGGCCAAGCCAAGCACCAAGCCAGCAGCAGCTGTTGAGAATGGCGCCGAAGAGAGAGAGGCAGAAAATGGCGACTCAAAAGATACAAAAGATGCGCACAAAACACAAAAAATCACACACAAAAATGCGCTCACACACACACACACATACATAGACACGCATGCAGCAAATTTGGAGCTGGCAAAAATGTACATGTGTGTGTGCGGCGCGCTTCTCTAATCACAATCGTGTAATGGGAGCGTAGTTTTAAAAAACAATTATATGATCCGATTCCTCTTTGCTCTACTAACAAAAACAACACAACAAACAAGCAAAATCCGATATCACAACAAAGATAAGGAAAATGGCGCCAATACTGCGAGCGCTTCAGCTGCACTGCACCCGCTGCCGATGATCCCCGAAAAAGAGACAGCAGCAGCCGCTGCAGACGAGAAGAAGGAGGAGGAGGCGGACGAGAAAACACACAATGGCCAAGCCAAGCACCGAGTCAGCAGCAGCTGTTGAGAATGGCGCCGAAGAGAGAGAGAGGCAGAAAATGGCGACTCAAAAGATACAAAAGATGCGCACAAAATACTAAAAATCACACACAAAAATGCGCTCACACACATACATAGACACGCATGCAGACAAATTTGGAGCTGGCAAAAATGTGCATGTGTGTGTGTGCGGCGCGCTTCTCTAATCACAATCGTGTAATGGGAGCGTAGTTTTAAAAAACAATTATATGATCCGATTCCTCTTTGCTCTACTAACAAAAACAACACAACAAACAAGCAAAATCCGATATCACAACAAAGATAAGGAAAATGGCGCCGATTCTGCGAGCGCTGTAGCTGCACTACACCCGCTGCCGATGATCCCCGAAAAAGAGACAGCAGCAGCCGCTGCAGACGAGAAGAAGGAGGAGGAGGCGGACGAGAAAACACAGAATGGCCAAGCCAAGCACCGAGCCAGCAGCAGCTGTTGAGAATGGCGCCGAAGGGAGAGAGAGGCAGAAAATGGCGACTCAAAAGATACAAAAGATGCGCACAAAATACAAAAAATCACACACAAAAATGCGCTCACACACACACACACACATACATAGACACGCATGCAGACAAATTTGGAGCTGGCAAAAATGTGCATGTGTGTGTGTGCGGCGCGCTTCTCTAATCACAATCGTGTAATGGGAGCGTAGTTTTAAAAAACAATTATATGATCCGATTCCTCTTTGCTCTACTAACAAAAACAACACAATCACAACAAAGATAAGGAAAATGGCGCCGATTCTGCGAGCGCTGTAGCTGCACTGCACCCGCTGCCGATGATCCCCGAAAAAGAGACAGCAGCAGCCGCTGCAGACGAGAAGAAGGAGGAGGAGGCGGACGAGAAAACACAGAATGGCCAAGCCAAGCACCGAGCCAGCAGCAGCTGTTGAGAATGGCGCCGAAGAGAGAGAGAGGCAGAAAATGGCGACTCAAAAGATACAAAAGATGCGCACAAAATACAAAAAATCACACACAAAAATGCGCTCACACACACACACACATACATAGACACGCATGCAGACAAATTTGGAGCTGGCAAAAATGTACATGTGTGTGTGTGCGGCGCGCTTCTCTAATCACAATCGTGTAATGGGAGCGTAGTTTTAAAAAACAATTATATGATCCGATTCCTCTTTGCTCTACTAACAAAAACAACACAACAAACAAGCAAAATCCGATATCACAACAAAGATAAGGAAAATGGCGCCGATTCTGCGAGCGCTGTAGCTGCACTGCACCCGCTGCCGATGATCCCCGAAAAAGAGACAGCTGCAGCCGCTGCAGACGAGAAGAAGGAGGAGGAGGCGGACGAGAAAACACACAATGGCCAAGCCAAGCACCAAGCCAGCAGCAGCTGTTGAGAATGGCGCCGAAGAGAGAGAGGCAGAAAATGGCGACTCAAAAGATAAAAAAGATGCGCACAAAACACAAAAAATCACACACAAAAATGCGCTCACACACACACACACATACATAGACACGCATGCAGCAAATTTGGAGCTGGCAAAAATGTACATGTGTGTGTGCGGCGCGCTTCTCTAATCACAATCGTGTAATGGGAGCGTAGTTTTAAAAAACAATTATATGATCCGATTCCTCTTTGCTCTACTAACAAAAACAACACAACAAACAAGCAAAATCCGATATCACAACAAAGATAAAGAAAATGGCGCCGATTCTGCGAACAATTAAGATTCGGTTTTTAAACACAAGCAAAAGCAAACACACGGGCGTTGTAAACAGAAAGCATCAAATTAAATAATAAAGAACAAAACCAGCAAATTGGAGGCGGTGCCTGGCCCGCCGGGGCCAGCCATTTGATTTGGACCCGGTGTGCCGCTCATTGGCATCAGCTGAGGATTCCGATTGCCCTGACAGGTATATCGATTTGTAAACGCCAGCTGGCAGCACCGCAACCACATCTCTTGCTAACTCTCTGGCATCCTCGAAACTACATTGCTGCTGCCATCACCACAACCATTTATTTTTTAATAGTTTGGCAGTGCCAAAATTTTTAACTATCTGGCAATATTGAAGTTACATCACTACTGGCAGCACCGCAACCACACAATTCCTAACAGTCTGACAGCGCCGCAGCAACAACTGTCCGTTGTTGGCAATAGTCCGTTACTTTTTGTGGCGCGTAATTGTCAGCTCAGAGGCAGAAAATGGCGACTCAAAAATGCGCTCACACACACACACCCACATACATAGACACGCATGCAGACAAATTTGGAGCTGGCAAAAATGTGCATGAGTGTGTGTGCGGCGCGCTTCTCTGATCACAATCCTGTAGTGGGAGCGTAATTTTAAAACACAATTATATGATCCGATTCCTCTTTGCTCTACTAACAAAAACAACACAACAAACAAGCAAAATCCGATATCACAACAAAGATAAGGAAAATGGCGCCGATTCTGCGAGCGCTGTAGCTGCACTGCACCCGCTGCCGATGATCCCCGAAAAAGAGACAGCAGCAGCCGCTGCAGACGAGAAGAAGGAGGAGGAGGCGGACGAGAAAACACAGAATGGCCAAGCCAAGCACCGAGCCAGCAGCAGCTGTTGAGAATGGCGCCGAAGAGAGAGAGAGGCAGAAAATGGCGACTCAAAAGATACAAAAGATGCGCACAAAATACAAAAAATCACACACAACAAGTAAGAACGTTGCAGTCGGATGCACCCGACTGCGATATACTCTTTTTTTCGCCTCTTTGCGGAGTCAGTGGGCGTGGCAATTGAATTTCTGCTCAAATCTTTAAAGTTTTGCCATCAATTAAAATTTGGTTGGGCCTGTTCTACAGGTTGCTTGATTTCAAGGGCGGGGGTGGGCGTGGCAAAAATATTTTTATCCAATCTATTAAATAGGGCAACAGAATTCAACCTGCAAAATTTGGTGATTCTAGCTAAAGGGGTGGGGGAGATACAGACTTTGCCTATTTGTGGGGGCGGGGGTGGGCGTGGCCGAATTTTTTTTGCCAGATCAATGAAGGATGTGATAAGTAGCCCTTGTGCCAAATTTGGTTACTCTAGCTATAAAACTGTGGAAGATATAGGTTTTTGCGGTTTGTGGGGGAAGGGGTGGGGGTGGGGGGGAGATCTTGACACTTTGTCTTACTATGGTATATACCAACATGTTTACCAAGTTTGGTTGCTCTAGCTTCAAAACTGTGGAAAAAACCTGCGTTCATACAGACGGACAGACGGACAGACGGACAGACAGACAGACGGACGGACGGACATTTCACAAACCCAATATACTCTTTTTTCCTTTTTTTTCAAAAAAGTTAAAAAAAGAGTATAAAAATGCGCTCACACACACACACAAATACATAGACACGCATGCAGCAAATTTGGAGCTGGCAAAAATGTGCATGTGTGTGTGTGCGGCGCGCTTCTCTAATCACAATCGTGTAATGGGAGCGTAGTTTTAAAAAACAATTATATGATCCGATTCCTCTTTGCTCTACTAACAAAAACAACACAACAAACAAGCAAAATCCGATATCACAACAAAGATAAGGAAAATGGCGCCGATTCTGCGAGCGCTGTAGCTGCACTGCACCCGCTGCCAATGATCCCCGAAAAAGAGACAGCAGCAGCCGCTGCAGACGAGTAGAAGGAGGAGGAGGCGGACGAGAAAACACACAATGGCCAAGCCAAGCACCAAGCCAGCAGCAGCTGTTGAGAATGGCGCCGAAGAGAGAGAGGCAGAAAATGGCGACTCAAAAGATACAAAAGATGCGCACAAAACACAAAAAATCACACACAACAAGTAAGAACGTTGCAGTCGGATGCACCCGACTGCGATATACTCTTTTTTTCGCCTCTTTGCGGAGTCAGTGGGCGTGGCAATTGAATTTCTGCTCAAATCTTTAAAGTTTTGCCATCAATTAAAATTTGGTTGGGCCTGTTCTACAGGTTTGGGAGAAACAAACATTGCTTGATTGCAAGGGCGGGGGTGGGCGTGGCAAAAATATTTTTATCCAATCTATTAAATAGGGCAACAGAATTCAACCTGCAAAATTTGGTGATTCTAGCTAAAGGGGTGGGGGAGATACAGACTTTGCCTATTTGTGGGGGCGGGGGTGGGCGTGGCCGAATTTTTTTTTGCCAGATCAATGAAGGATGTGATAAGTAGCCCTTGTGCCAAATTTGGTTACTCTAGCTATAAAACTGTGGAAGATATAGGTTTTTGCGGTTTGTGGGGGAAGGGGTGGGGGTGGGGGGGAGATCTTGACACTTTGTCTTACTATGGTATATACCAACATGTATACCAAGTTTGGTTGCTCTAGCTTCAAAACTGTGGAAAAAACCTGCGTTCATACAGACGGACAGACGGACAGACGGACAGACAGACGGACGGACGGACATTTCACAAACCCAATATACTCTTTTTTCCTTTTTTTTCAAAAAAGTTAAAAAAAGAGTATAAAAATGCGCTCACACACACACACACATACATAGACACGCATGCAGCAAATTTGGAGCTGGCAAAAATGTGCATGTGTGTGTGTGCGGCGCGCTTCTCTAATCACAATCGTGTAATGGGAGCGTAGTTTTAAAAAACAATTATATGATCCGATTCCTCTTTGCTCTACTAACAAAAACAACACAACAAACAAGCAAAATCCGATATCACAACAAAGATAAGGAAAATGGCGCCGATTCTGCGAGCGCTGTAGCTGCACTGCACCCGCTGCCGATGATCCCCGAAAAAGAGACAGCAGCAGCCGCTGCAGACGAGAAGAAGGAGGAGGAGGCGGACGAGAAAACACAGAATGGCCAAGCCAAGCACCGAGCCAGCAGCAGCTGTTGAGAATGGCGCCGAAGAGAGAGAGAGGCAGAAAATGGCGACTCAAAAGATACAAAAGATGCGCACAAAACACAAAAAATCACACACAACAAGTAAGAACGTTGCAGTCGGATGCACCCGACTGCGATATACTCTTTTTTTCGCCTCTTTGCGGAGTCAGTGGGCGTGGCAATTGAATTTCTGCACAAATCTTTAAAGTTTTGCCATCAATTAAAATTGGGTTGGGCCTGTTTTACAGGTTTGGGAGAAACAAACATTGCTTGATTGCAAGGGCGGGGGTGGGCGTGGCAAAAATATTTTTATCCAATCTATTAAATAGGGCAACAGAATTCAACCTGCAAAGTTTGGTGATTCTAGCTAAAGGGGTGGGGGAGATACAGACTTTGCCTATTTGTGGGGGCGGGGGTGGGCGTGGCCGAATTTTTTTTTGCCAGATCAATGAAGGATGTGATAAGTAGCCCTTGTGCCAAATTTGGTTACTCTAGCTATAAAACTGTGGAAAATATAGGTTTTTGCGGTTTGTGGGGGAAGGGGTGGGGGTGGTGGGGAGATCTTGACACTTTGTCTGCCTATGGTATATACCAACATGTATACCAAGTTTGGTTGCTCTAGCTTCAAAACTGTGGAAAAAACCTGCGTTCATACGGACAGACGGACAGACGGACGGATAGACGGACATTTCACAAACCCAATATACTCTTTTTTCCTTTTTTTTCAAAAAAGTTAAAAAAAGAGTATAAAAATGCGCTCACACACACACACACACATACATAGACACGCATGCAGACAAATTTGGAGCTGGCAAAAATGTGCATGTGTGTGTGTGCGGCGCGCTTCTCTAATCACAATCGTGTAATGGGAGCGTAGTTTTAAAAAACAATTATATGATCCGATTCCTCTTTGCTCTACTAACAAAAACAACACAACAAACAAGCAAAATCCGATATCAAAACAAAGATAAGGAAAATGGCGCCGATTCTGCGAGCGCTGTAGCTGCACTGCACCCGCTGCCGATGATCCCCGAAAAAGAGACAGCAGCAGCCGCTGCAGACGAGAAGAAGGAGGAGGAGGCGGACGAGAAAACACAGAATGGCCAAGCCAAGCACCGAGCCAGCAGCAGCTGTTGAGAATGGCGCCGAAGAGAGAGAGAGGCAGAAAATGGCGACTCAAAAGATACAAAAGATGCGCACAAAATACAAAAAATCACACACAAAAATGCGCTCACACACACACACACATACATAGACACGCATGCAGACAAATTTGGAGCTGGCAAAAATGTGCATGTGTGTGTGTGCGGCGCGCTTCTCTAATCACAATCGTGTAATGGGAGCGTAGTTTTAAAAAACAATTATATGATCCGATTCCTCTTTGCTCTACTAACAAAAACAACACAACAAACAAGCAAAATCCGATATCACAACAAAGATAAGGAAAATGGCGCCGATTCTGCGAGCGCTGTAGCTGCACTGCACCCGCTGCCGATGATCCCCGAAAAAGAGACAGCAGCAGCCGCTGCAGACGAGTAGAAGGAGGAGGAGGCGGACGAGAAAACACACAATGGCCAAGCCAAGCACCAAGCCAGCAGCAGCTGTTGAGAATGGCGCCGAAGAGAGAGAGGCAGAAAATGGCGACTCAAAAGATACAAAAGATGCGCACAAAACACAAAAAATCACACACAAAAATGCGCTCACACACGCACACACATACATAGACACGCATGCAGCAAATTTGGAGCTGGCAAAAATGTACATGTGTGTGTGCGGCGCGCTTCTCTAATCACAATTAATTCTTTAATGCTTTTGCTGCTCATAACATTTTATCTATGAATACTAACGAAATATAACGTAGCTATCCCTAGTATAGGATGATCTTCTTATATAGGTTTTGTTCTAACATATGGACGTGGCACTGCAGGACGAAACAGAGAGTGTCTCTGGTGTCTCGGGCGTCTCTGGCGTCTATACGCTTGCACATGGACACATGGCGCCGCCCACAGAAACCTCCGGTGTCTATACGATGCACAGCTCTGACTCAGACTCAGACTCCTCCTCCGCCAGGAAAAAGCGATTCGGCTGCAAATCCGAGGCAGCATATGTCAGTATATCAATGGCCGTAAGACGTGCCTGCTTACGCGAAGAAACAAATACAATGACCGGCTTACTGGCACTATATTTGAGAATAGCATTGTATACAGGCTTGGACATGGTCGCAATGCGTGTGGCATTGTGAGTTACATTGAATCCTTGAATGTGCAGCTCAAGTGGTATGGGACGAACGCTGGGATGAAAGTTAAATGTGGCTTTTGGATTACAGCCGAGCCACTGAGCGACATCGCGTGCATCTGTCAAAGATGCGGATAGCGCCACAATGCGTATCTGTTTCTCAATTTGTGAGCTAATGTAATGCATGCGGGAGCATACAATCTCCATGACGGGACCCTCCTCACCGCCCACCAGCTGCAGTTCGTCGACAATAAATAGATTGATCTGCTGGACGTTCTTGCGCTGCTTCCAACGACGCGAAAGCACATCCCATTTATCCGCTGTCGTTATGACCAGCTGTCCCTTGGCAATTAGCTTCAAATCCATGCCCGTTTCTCCCGTCAACTTAACCACCTTAATGTCTAAGCTACTGAACTTGGCATGCCAGTCGGTAAAGACCAGATCGGCAAGCGCCTCTTGGGACACTAGATAGACACAACGTCCATCGCTGCTTTGGCTAAACAAACGCATTATGGCAAACTCAGCAATGGTCATTTTGCCAGATCCCGTAGGTGCACCCACAAACACATTCTCATCGCTATTGTAGACGGCATTGAAGACCTGCGTCTGAATGGGATTGAATTGATCAAATGCCTGATCATAGAAAGCCTCAAATTTGGGTTGACGCAGTGCGCTAATGGGCAACGGTTGTAAATCAAGCAGCTCCGTTGATGGCATATTCTTTTCGGGCAATATCAGATGCCTAAAGGATACGGGCAGCTGCGTCTCGGCGCCAATCCAACGATCAGAGACAATACGCAGGAAATAATGCGGTGGCAGCGGCTCAAAGAAGGGCACAAAGAACTTTAACTGATGCTCATCTTGTGCATACTTTTGCTTGAGCAAGAAGAACTCATGATGCAGTATCAGTTCCGAGTCCACATCCTCAATTAATACCCAAAAGCCCTCCGACTGTCCATGCACCTTCTCATCCCATTGGAAATCGGGCGTTATGGTTAACTCGACTCGTAGTGTGGCTCTGGTTATGGGCTGTATATGGGTGGATAGCTCCAGTTTGGGAAACTGATGGACAAACTTGTGTATGGTCTTGCCCAGCTTGGGCACACGTATCAGTTCGCCCAGCTCATGTGGCTCCAGATCGTATAGACGTGCCCACGGGAAATGTTTCTTTTCCAGCTTCTGGCATTTTCTTGAATTGACGCAACGGGGTCATCGATTGCCACATCCGACGATCAATCATCTTACAGAGCGTCAGCGTCTTCTCTGCCAGCTGTGCCCAGCCGCGCGTCAACACAATCTCAAAGATGGCACGCATAAGACGTGCAGCAGATTGTGTTATGAAAACCATATCCGACATCAAGGCAAATCCCTCCAGCTTTAGCTGTGATATGTACGCCTGCAGCAGGACATTCACTTTGGCGGTATGTTCATCAATGGACTCCTTAATGGGTATAGGCACTCGCTCCATTAACTTCTGCAGCTCCAGTTTCTCCTCCTCCCGCACTGTGATATGACGAAACTCCGACGACAGCGAGAATACACGGAACAGCTCGATTTCACTCAGCGTTTGCTTCAGCCACAGATTGTAGGTGAACATTGTCTCGTGCGTTAAATAATAATGCGATGAAATGCGTCCCAGATCGGTAACTTGAAAGTGTCCCGTCTTCCGTTCATATTTAACTAAACCGCTACGTTCCAGGCAGCAGGCGGCCGTGTGCAGTAGATCAGCACGATGCTGCTCCAGCAATGGATCCGTTTTAATCGCATCATGCGAAACGCCATAAAGCGTGGGATTACGCAGCATGCGTATATACAGATAGGTATAGCCCAGCCAGTTAACCGCATCCTGCAGATGCTGCACGGTGCCCAAAACAATCTCAGCATTGAGCATATCCGGCAGCTTTGATATAAACTGCGCCGAAGAGAGAGAGAGGCAGAAAATGGCGACTCAAAAGATACAAAAGATGCGCACAAAATACAAAAAATCACACACAAAAATGCGCTCACACACACACAAACATACATAGACACGCATGCAGACAAATTTGGAGCTGGCAAAAATGTGCATGTGTGTGTGTGCGGCGCGCTTCTCTAATCACAATCGTGTAATGGGAGCGTAGTTTTAAAAAACAATTATATGATCCGATTCCTCTTTGCTCTACTAACAAAAACAACACAACAAACAAGCAAAATCCGATATCACAACAAAGATAAGGAAAATGGCGCCGATTCTGCGAGCGCTGTAGCTGCACTGCACCCGCTGCCGATGATCCCCGAAAAAGAGACAGCAGCAGCCGCTGCAGACGAGTAGAAGGAGGAGGAGGCGGACGAGAAAACACACAATGGCCAAGCCAAGCACCAAGCCAGCAGCAGCTGTTGAGAATGGCGCCGAAGAGAGAGAGGCAGAAAATGGCGACTCAAAAGATACAAAAGATGCGCACAAAACACAAAAAATCACACACAAAAATGCGCTCACACACGCACACACATACATAGACACGCATGCAGCAAATTTGGAGCTGGCAAAAATGTACATGTGTGTGTGCGGCGCGCTTCTCTAATCACAATTAATTCTTTAATGCTATTGCTGCTCATAACATTTTATCTATGAATACTAACGAAATATAACGTAGCTATCCCTAGTATAGGATGATCTTCTTATATAGGTTTTGTTCTAACATATGGACGTGGCACTGCAGGACGAAACAGAGAGTGTCTCTGGTGTCTCGGGCGTCTCTGGCGTCTATACGCTTGCACATGGACACATGGCGCCGCCCACAGAAACCTCCGGTGTCTATACGATGCACAGCTCTGACTCAGACTCAGACTCCTCCTCCGCCAGGAAAAAGCGATTCGGCTGCAAATCCGAGGCAGCATATGTCAGTATATCAATGGCCGTAAGACGTGCCTGCTTACGCGAAGAAACAAATACAATGACCGGCTTACTGGCACTATATTTGAGAATAGCATTGTATACAGGCTTGGACATGGTCGCAATGCGTGTGGCATTGTGAGTTACATTGAATCCTTGAATGTGCAGCTCAAGTGGTATGGGACGAACGCTGGGATGAAAGTTAAATGTGGCTTTTGGATTACAGCCGAGCCACTGAGCGACATCGCGTGCATCTGTCAAAGATGCGGATAGCGCCACAATGCGTATCTGTTTCTCAATTTGTGAGCTAATGTAATGCATGCGGGAGCATACAATCTCCATGACGGGACCCTCCTCACCGCCCACCAGCTGCAGTTCGTCGACAATAAATAGATTGATCTGCTGGACGTTCTTGCGCTGCTTCCAACGACGCGAAAGCACATCCCATTTATCCGCTGTCGTTATGACCAGCTGTCCCTTGGCAATTAGCTTCAAATCCATGCCCGTTTCTCCCGTCAACTTAACCACCTTAATGTCTAAGCTACCGAACTTGGCATGCCAGTCGGTAAAGACCAGATCGGCAAGCGCCTCTTGGGACACTAGATAGACACAACGTCCATCGCTGCTTTGGCTAAACAAACGCATTATGGCAAACTCAGCAATGGTCATTTTGCCAGATCCCGTAGGTGCACCCACAAACACATTCTCATCGCTATTGTAGACGGCATTGAAGACCTGCGTCTGAATGGGATTGAATTGATCAAATGCCTGATCATAGAAAGCCTCAAATTTGGGTTGACGCAGTGCGCTAATGGGCAACGGTTGTAAATCAAGCAGCTCCGTTGATGGCATATTCTTTTCGGGCAATATCAGATGCCTAAAGGATACGGGCAGCTGCGTCTCGGCGCCAATCCAACGATCAGAGACAATACGCAGGAAATAATGCGGTGGCAGCGGCTCAAAGAAGGGCACAAAGAACTTTAACTGATGCTCATCTTGTGCATACTTTTGCTTGAGCAAGAAGAACTCATGATGCAGTATCAGTTCCGAGTCCACATCCTCAATTAATACCCAAAAGCCCTCCGACTGTCCATGCACCTTCTCATCCCATTGGAAATCGGGCGTTATGGTTAACTCGACTCGTAGTGTGGCTCTGGTTATGGGCTGTATATGGGTGGATAGCTCCAGTTTGGGAAACTGATGGACAAACTTGTGTATGGTCTTGCCCAGCTTGGGCACACGTATCAGTTCGCCCAGCTCATGTGGCTCCAGATCGTATAGACGTGCCCACGGGAAATGTTTCTTTTCCAGCTTCTGGCATTTTCTTGAATTGACGCAACGGGGTCATCGATTGCCACATCCGACGATCAATCATCTTACAGAGCGTCAGCGTCTTCTCTGCCAGCTGTGCCCAGCCGCGCGTCAACACAATCTCAAAGATGGCACGCATAAGACGTGCAGCAGATTGTGTTATGAAAACCATATCCGACATCAAGGCAAATCCCTCCAGCTTTAGCTGTGATATGTACGCCTGCAGCAGGACATTCACTTTGGCGGTATGTTCATCAATGGACTCCTTAATGGGTATAGGCACTCGCTCCATTAACTTCTGCAGCTCCAGTTTCTCCTCCTCCCGCACTGTGATATGACGAAACTCCGACGACAGCGAGAATACACGGAACAGCTCGATTTCACTCAGCGTTTGCTTCAGCCACAGATTGTAGGTGAACATTGTCTCGTGCGTTAAATAATAATGCGATGAAATGCGTCCCAGATCGGTAACTTGAAAGTGTCCCGTCTTCCGTTCATATTTAACTAAACCGCTACGTTCCAGGCAGCAGGCGGCCGTGTGCAGTAGATCAGCACGATGCTGCTCCAGCAATGGATCCGTTTTAATCGCATCATGCGAAACGCCATAAAGCGTGGGATTACGCAGCATGCGTATATACAGATAGGTATAGCCCAGCCAGTTAACCGCATCCTGCAGATGCTGCACGGTGCCCAAAACAATCTCAGCATTGAGCATATCCGGCAGCTTTGATATAAACTGCGCCGAAGAGAGAGAGAGACAGAAAATGGCGACTCAAAAGATACAAAAGATGCGCACAAAATACAAAAAATCACACACAAAAATGCGCTCACACACACACACACATACATAGACACGCATGCAGACAAATTTGGAGCTGGCAAAAATGTGCATGTGTGTGTGTGCGGCGCGCTTCTCTAATCACAATCGTGTAATGGGAGCGTAGTTTTAAAAAACAATTATATGATCCGATTCCTCTTTGCTCTACTAACAAAAACAACACAACAAACAAGCAAAATCCGATATCACAACAAAGATAAGGAAAATGGCGCCGATTCTGCGAGCGCTGTAGCTGCACTGCACCCGCTGCCGATGATCCCCGAAAAAGAGACAGCAGCAGCCGCTGCAGACGAGTAGAAGGAGGAGGAGGCGGACGAGAAAACACACAATGGCCAAGCCAAGCACCAAGCCAGCAGCAGCTGTTGAGAATGGCGCCGAAGAGAGAGAGGCAGAAAATGGCGACTCAAAAGATACAAAAGATGCGCACAAAACAAAAAATCACACACAAAAATGCGATCACACACGCACACACATACATAGACACGCATGCAGACAAATTTGGAGCTGGCAAAAATGTACATGTGTGTGTGCGGCGCGCTTCTCTAATCACAATTAATTCTTTAATGCTATTGCTGCTCATAACATTTTATCTATGAATACTAACGAAATATAACGTAGCTATCCCTAGTATAGGATGATCTTCTTATATAGGTTTTGTTCTAACATATGGACGTGGCACTGCAGGACGAAACAGAGAGTGTCTCTGGTGTCTCGGGCGTCTCTGGCGTCTATACGCTTGCACATGGACACATGGCGCCGCCCACAGAAACCTCCGGTGTCTATACGATGCACAGCTCTGACTCAGACTCAGACTCCTCCTCCGCCAGGAAAAAGCGATTCGGCTGCAAATCCGAGGCAGCATATGTCAGTATATCAATGGCCGTAAGACGTGCCTGCTTACGCGAAGAAACAAATACAATGACCGGCTTACTGGCACTATATTTGAGAATAGCATTGTATACAGGCTTGGACATGGTCGCAATGCGTGTGGCATTGTGAGTTACATTGAATCCTTGAATGTGCAGCTCAAGTGGTATGGGACGAACGCTGGGATGAAAGTTAAATGTGGCTTTTGGATTACAGCCGAGCCACTGAGCGACATCGCGTGCATCTGTCAAAGATGCGGATAGCGCCACAATGCGTATCTGTTTCTCAATTTGTGAGCTAATGTAATGCATGCGGGAGCATACAATCTCCATGACGGGACCCTCCTCACCGCCCACCAGCTGCAGTTCGTCGACAATAAATAGACTGATCTGCTGGACGTTCTTGCGCTGCTTCCAACGACGCGAAAGCACATCCCATTTATCCGCTGTCGTTATGACCAGCTGTCCCTTGGCAATTAGCTTCAAATCCATGCCCGTTTCTCCCGTCAACTTAACCACCTTAATGTCTAAGCTACCGAACTTGGCATGCCAGTCGGTAAAGACCAGATCGGCAAGCGCCTCTTGGGACACTAGATAGACACAACGTCCATCGCTGCTTTGGCTAAACAAACGCATTATGGCAAACTCAGCAATGGTCATTTTGCCAGATCCCGTAGGTGCACCCACAAACACATTCTCATCGCTATTGTAGACGGCATTGAAGACCTGCGTCTGAATGGGATTGAATTGATCAAATGCCTGATCATAGAAAGCCTCAAATTTGGGTTGACGCAGTGCGCTAATGGGCAACGGTTGTAAATCAAGCAGCTCCGTTGATGGCATATTCTTTTCGGGCAATATCAGATGCCTAAAGGATACGGGCAGCTGCGTCTCGGCGCCAATCCAACGATCAGAGACAATACGCAGGAAATAATGCGGTGGCAGCGGCTCAAAGAAGGGCACAAAGAACTTTAACTGATGCTCATCTTGTGCATACTTTTGCTTGAGCAAGAAGAACTCATGATGCAGTATCAGTTCCGAGTCCACATCCTCAATTAATACCCAAAAGCCCTCCGACTGTCCATGCACCTTCTCATCCCATTGGAAATCGGGCGTTATGGTTAACTCGACTCGTAGTGTGGCTCTGGTTATGGGCTGTATATGGGTGGATAGCTCCAGTTTGGGAAACTGATGGACAAACTTGTGTATGGTCTTGCCCAGCCTGGGCACACGTATCAGTTCGCCCAGCTCATGTGGCTCCAGATCGTATAGACGTGGCCACGGGAAATGTTTCTTTTCCAGCTTCTTGGCTATTTCATCTGGCATTTTCTTGAATTGACGCAACGGGGTCATCGATTGCCACATCCGACGATCAATCATCTTACAGAGCGTCAGCGTCTTCTCTGCCAGCTGTGCCCAGCCGCGCGTCAACACAATCTCAAAGATGGCACGCATAAGACGTGCAGCAGATTGTGTTATGAAAACCATATCCGACATCAAGGCAAATCCCTCCAGCTTTAGCTGTGATATGTACGCCTGCAGCAGGACATTCACCTTGGCGGTATGTTCATCAATGGACTCCTTAATGGGTATAGGCACTCGCTCCATTAACTTCTGCAGCTCCAGTTTCTCCTCCTCCCGCACTGTGATATGACGAAACTCCGACGACAGCGAGAATACACGGAACAGCTCGATTTCACTCAGCGTTTGCTTCAGCCACAGATTGTAGGTGAACATTGTCTCGTGCGTTAAATAATAATGCGATGAAATGCGTCCCAGATCGGTAACTTGAAAGTGTCCCGTCTTCCGTTCATATTTAACTAAACCGCTACGTTCCAGGCAGCAGGCGGCCGTGTGCAGTAGATCAGCACGATGCTGCTCCAGCAATGGATCCGTTTTAATCGCATCATGCGAAACGCCATAAAGCGTGGGATTACGCAGCATGCGTATATACAGATAGGTATAGCCCAGCCAGTTAACCGCATCCTGCAGATGCTGCACGGTGCCCAAAACAATCTCAGCATTGAGCATATCCGGCAGCTTTGATATAAACTGCGATTCAATGGGCAGCTGTTGATTGAGCAGCGATAAATAAAACTGTCGCTCACTGTGATTGGTAATTAGAATACCCTCGCCTTTGGTATCATATTGTGGACGACCAGCTCGTCCCAACATTTGTAGCACATCCAATGCGCTCAGCTCCACCCAGCGACCCTTCTCCGGATTGTACACCTGTGTGCCCTTAATTATGACCGTGTGCGCAGGCAAATTAACACCCCAGGCTAATGTTGCCGTTGATACCAGCACCTGGATGTGCCGATCTGCAAATAGATCTTCCAGCAGTGTACGATCCACGCGTGTCATGCCAGCATGATGTATGGCAAAACCATATGGCAGCAGTTCCTTTAACTCTGTATTCTTCACCTGTTCGGCTTCTGTTCGCAGCACTTCCATGCTGGCCGATCCCTCACGCAGAAAACTTCCCAAGGTATCCTGCTCCAAACACATGTCACGCACTGCCCGCGCCGTTTTGCCCGTCTCCTTGCGCGAATGCACAAAGACCAGCACCTGATTGCGGCCAGCATGTTCCATTGTCTTCTCATACACAATCTCGTTCATCACCTGGAATCTCTTCAATGCATTTTTCGCCGTTACACCAATATACTGCTGTTCCAGCGAGACTGGCCGATAGCTGTTGTCAAAGTAGAAGAGTCCTTTGTCCGGCTTGACGCGCAGAAACGAGGCAACATCTTGGTAGTTGGGCAGCGTGGCTGACAAGCCCACCAGACGCACATCCTCCTGTGTGGTCTCAATATTACGTAGAGTACGCGCTACCAAGGCCTCCAGCACCGGCCCACGCTCATCGTGCAGCAGATGTATCTCATCGATGATAGCCAGACGCACAAGGCTAACAAATGTACGTTCACCGCCCTTGCGTGTTATAATATCCCATTTCTCCGGTGTGCAGACAATAACCTGGGTGGCAGCAATTTGTTCGCGGGTAAGCTGATGATCACCTGTTAGCTCGGAAACAGTGAGATTGTAGCAGGCCAGGCGTCGTCCAAAATTACCAACCATTTCCTGTACCAGAGATTTCATGGGGGCAACATAAATGATTTTGAAATCCTGGGCATTGATGGTGCCATCCTCGTTAATATGCTTGCCAATCTCACGCATCATGGTGAGCAGAGCGACATTCGTTTTACCAGCACCTGTGGGTGCACACAACAGCATATTCTCATCACTGTCCAAGGCGGCCTTGTAGAGTCGACTTTGAATACGATTCAATGTCTTGAAGCCCTCAAAAACGGGCTGCACATATTTGGGTAGCTTGTCAACGGGTTGCAGCTCCTCGGTTGAATCAAATGGCACCTGCTTCAATGCGGGCACATGCACTTCCTCGTAGCCCTTGCGCTGTTTACGATAGCTGCCATCGGGCAGCTGGCAACGTTTGTTGGCCATGAAATGTGAGCCCTGTGTGAAAGCCAACTCATCCAGCTTTAACAGTTGTCGCACACCGGCCACTTGACCGGCAGCCGCGGCACCGCCATCCTCCGCATCGCCCTTTCCACGTTTATGGGTACGCGCATCTGCCTCCTCCTGCTCCTCAGCTTTGCCCGTGTCCAGTTGACGCAGTATCTTTGCCAGCGCTGTATTACCAGCCATCTTATCGCGTATGCGTTCCCGCTCGCTATCCGTTTGCGCGGAAGCCAGCATGGTGCAGTACAGTATCATCTGGCGATTTAACTTAAGCTGCTTTATAAAATCAAAGCAATCGTGTCCGAGCAGCACAACCAGCTGATTCTCGCAGTCGAATCCATCGGCAGCATCCTTCAATATCTTGAGTACATCCGCTGCTTTGCTTTGCGAAGCCATCGCATCCTTGTAATACTTGGTAAGACAGCGCTGCAGCCAGTAGGCATCAATATCCAGAGGATGTAATGAGCGATCCTTCTTCACATTGCTGGGAGCCTCCTCGTTGGCTAGATTCTCGGCATGCAGCGTATGATCAATGCGGGCGGTGGTAACTCTACTGTCGATATGCAGCCAGAGTTGCCGCCCGCACCACCGCCGTATAGCGCACGGCACAGCGCACAGTCCAAGTTGAAGATCAAGGCCAAGCCGGAGCCACCAGTTATGCCAGCGTGCGCTATGCCCCCAGATGCAGGCACAATCGGAGCAGCAGCAGCACCACCCGCAGTGCCACCACCACCCAGCTCTGCGCCGCCTACTGCCGCTGGACTGCGTCGTCGCGATCCGCCACCTTATCCCAACTCGATGAAGCCACGACCCACATCGCTCATCTCGGTGGCCAGCTCAGCGGCAGCATGCGCTATGCCCCCAGCTGCCGCCGCTGGCTCCATGAGCAGCCTTAAGTCCGAGGAGATCCAGGCACGCTTTATAACCACGCGTCCACAGATAAGCATACTCAAGGCTCACACCAGTCTGTTGCCGGATGGCGCCAAGCCGAGCTATGCGGCACCAACTAATCACCACAACTACTCCGCCGCCAGCTCCAGTGGCGCCTCCGTTTGTAGTCATCAGCTTTCACAGCAATCGCTGCACAATTCCAACTATGCCGGCGGCTCGCAAGCTTCGCTGCATCCGCATTCGCACCATCATCAGCAACAGCTGCCACATCACCATCAGCATCAGCATCAACAGCAGCACCACCATCATCATCATGCGTCGCATCATCGTCATTCCGGCTCGGCGGCCATTGGCATACCCATTGTTCCTTACGGGCTGCACCACAAGAGCACCGCCTCATTGCATCACCACCAGCAGCATCAGCACCACCCGCAACAGCAGCAGACACATCAGACGCACGTGCTCCTACCAGTGATTAAACCACGTCAGTTTCTGCCCCCACCGCCGCCCAGTCTACCACGCCAGCCACCACCACCACCACCGCCACCACCCACGCATCCACATCTGGCTGGTCTTTATAGCAGTCAGCTGGCCAGGAATCATCAGCTGGAGCTCTACCAGCAGCAAATGTTCAGCGATGTCGACTATCTATTTGCAGATCCCGAGAGCATGGCGTTCCTCGCACACTCACGTAAGTATATCCTTGCTTTGAAAGGATTCTAGCAGTATATACAATACATATGTATGTATTTTCCGCAAAAACAGGGCCTGGATGCCAATGGACGTCCTCTCCTGGAGCTACACTTTCGTTTGCAGTTCTACATCGAGAGTCCGTTCATGCTGAAAGATGAGACGTCCAGGCACAACTATTATCTGCAGCTGAGGCACAATGTGCTCCAGCGTGAGTTGCCGCGCGATCATGCCGATCAGGAATTGGTGCTGCTCGCTGGCCTCGCCTTGCAGGCAGATCTGGGTGATGCACCCATACCAATAACAAGAACAACAAATACAACAATAAACACAACCACAACTACAACAACAATACCCATACAACCAAAGGAGGAGGCGGCGGCGACGGAGGAGCCAAGCAGCAGGCGGAGCACAACGACGCTGCCGAAGATACGCAAGCGTCTCAGCAGCTACAATGAGCGCATGCTGCGTCTGTCCACCTATGTAAGCTCCACCAGTCAAGTGGCTGCTGTCAAGCGCCAGCGCTAGCTGCTCCACCGACTACTTTCGGCTGGAGGATTATCTGCCGGGCACGCTGCATACGGCCTGGGCGAAGAGTGCGTTGCGTGCCTGCCACAGGGAGCATCTGGGTCTGGCTGGAGCAGAAGCGGATCTGCTCTACGGTTTTCCGCGAATTTTCCACATTTCCCGACCGAATTTTCCAAAATCCGCTCTTAGTGCTCACTTTCGGTATATGCCTAAGCTACTGTGAAAATTTCAGCCATCTAGCTCTTATGGTTTGGGCCCTGCGTTGATTGCCAATCGCCAATCACCAATCGCCAGTGAGGACAAACTCTTTTAGTTTATATATATAGATAAAAGAAAAAAAAAAACAACAATTAAGATTCGGTTTTTAAACACAAGCAAAAGCAAACACACGGGCGTTGTAAACAGAAAGCATCAAATTAAATAATAAAGAACAAAACCAGCAAATTGGAGGCGGTGCCTGGCCCGCCGGGGCCAGCCATTTGATTTGGACCCGGTGTGACGCTCATTGGCATCAGCTGAGGATTCCGATTGCCCTGACAGGTATATCGATTTGTAAACGCCAGCTGGCAGCACCGCAACCACATCTCTTGCTAACTCTCTGGCATCCTCGAAACTACATTGCTGCTGCCATCACCACAACCATTTATTTTTTAATAGTTTGGCAGTGCCAAAATTTTTAACTATCTGGCAATATTGAAGTTACATCACTACTGGCAGCACCGCAACCACACAATTCCTAACAGTCTGACAGCGCCGCAGCAACAACTGTCCGTTGTTGGCAATAGTCCGTTACTTTTTGTGGCGCGTAATTGTCAGCTCAGAGGCAGAAAATGGCGACTCAAAAATGCGCTCACACACACACACACACATACATAGACACGCATGCAGACAAATTTGGAGCTGGCAAAAATGTGCATGAGTGTGTGTGCGGCGCGCTTCTCTGATCACAATCCTGTAGTGGGAGCGTAATTTTAAAAAACAATTATATGATCCGATTCCTCTTTGCTCTACTAACAAAAACAACACAACAAACAAGCAAAATCCGATATCACAACAAAGATAAGGAAAATGGCGCCAATACTGCGAGCGCTTCAGCTGCACTGCACCCGCTGCCGATGATCCCCGAAAAAGAGACAGCAGCAGCCGCTGCAGACGAGAAGAAGGAGGAGGAGGCGGACGAGAAAACACAGAATGGCCAAGCCAAGCACCGAGTCAGCAGCAGCTGTTGAGAATGGCGCCGAAGAGAGAGAGAGGCAGAAAATGGCGACTCAAAAGATACAAAAGATGCGCACAAAATACTAAAAATCACACACAAAAATGCGCTCACACACATACATAGACACGCATGCAGACAAATTTGGAGCTGGCAAAAATGTGCATGTGTGTGTGTGCGGCGCGCTTCTCTAATCACAATCGTGTAATGGGAGCGTAGTTTTAAAAAACAATTATATGATCCGATTCCTCTTTGCTCTACTAACAAAAACAACACAACAAACAAGCAAAATCCGATATCACAACAAAGATAAGGAAAATGGCGCCGATTCTGCGAGCGCTGTAGCTGCACTGCACCCGCTGCCGATGATCCCCGAAAAAGAGACAGCAGCAGCCGCTGCAGACGAGAAGAAGGAGGAGGAGGCGGACGAGAAAACACAGAATGGCCAAGCCAAGCACCGAGCCAGCAGCAGCTGTTGAGAATGGCGCCGAAGGGAGAGAGAGGCAGAAAATGGCGACTCAAAAGATACAAAAGATGCGCACAAAATACAAAAAATCACACACAAAAATGCGCTCACACACACACACACACATACATAGACACGCATGCAGACAAATTTGGAGCTGGCAAAAATGTGCATGTGTGTGTGTGCGGCGCGCTTCTCTAATCACAATCGTGTAATGGGAGCGTAGTTTTAAAAAACAATTATATGATCCGATTCCTCTTTGCTCTACTAACAAAAACAACACAATCACAACAAAGATAAGGAAAATGGCGCCGATTCTGCGAGCGCTGTAGCTGCACTGCACCCGCTGCCGATGATCCCCGAAAAAGAGACAGCAGCAGCCGCTGCAGACGAGAAGAAGGAGGAGGAGGCGGACGAGAAAACACAGAATGGCCAAGCCAAGCACCGAGCCAGCAGCAGCTGTTGAGAATGGCGCCGAAGAGAGAGAGAGGCAGAAAATGGCGACTCAAAAGATACAAAAGATGCGCACAAAATACAAAAAATCACACACAAAAATGCGCTCACACACACACACACATACATAGACACGCATGCAGACAAATTTGGAGCTGGCAAAAATGTACATGTGTGTGTGTGCGGCGCGCTTCTCTAATCACAATCGTGTAATGGGAGCGTAGTTTTAAAAAACAATTATATGATCCGATTCCTCTTTGCTCTACTAACAAAAACAACACAACAAACAAGCAAAATCCGATATCACAACAAAGATAAGGAAAATGGCGCCGATTCTGCGAGCGCTGTAGCTGCACTGCACCCGCTGCCGATGATCCCCGAAAAAGAGACAGCTGCAGCCGCTGCAGACGAGAAGAAGGAGGAGGAGGCGGACGAGAAAACACACAATGGCCAAGCCAAGCACCAAGCCAGCAGCAGCTGTTGAGAATGGCGCCGAAGAGAGAGAGGCAGAAAATGGCGACTCAAAAGATAAAAAAGATGCGCACAAAACACAAAAAATCACACACAAAAATGCGCTCACACACACACACACATACATAGACACGCATGCAGCAAATTTGGAGCTGGCAAAAATGTACATGTGTGTGTGCGGCGCGCTTCTCTAATCACAATCGTGTAATGGGAGCGTAGTTTTGAAAAACAATTATATGATCCGATTCCTCTTTGCTCTACTAACAAAAACAACACAACAAACAAGCAAAATCCGATATCACAACAAAGATAAAGAAAATGGCGCCGATTCTGCGAACAATTAAGATTCGGTTTTTAAACACAAGCAAAAGCAAACACACGGGCGTTGTAAACAGAAAGCATCAAATTAAATAATAAAGAACAAAACCAGCAAATTGGAGGCGGTGCCTGGCCCGCCGGGGCCAGCCATTTGATTTGGACCCGGTGTGCCGCTCATTGGCATCAGCTGAGGATTCCGATTGCCCTGACAGGTATATCGATTTGTAAACGCCAGCTGGCAGCACCGCAACCACATCTCTTGCTAACTCTCTGGCATCCTCGAAACTACATTGCTGCTGCCATCACCACAACCATTTATTTTTTAATGGTTTGGCAGTGCCAAAATTTTTAACTATCTGGCAATATTGAAGTTACATCACTACTGGCAGCACCGCAACCACACAATTCCTAACAGTCTGACAGCGCCGCAGCAACAACTGTCCGTTGTTGGCAATAGTCCGTTACTTTTTGTGGCGCGTAATTGTCAGCTCAGAGGCAGAAAATGGCGACTCAAAAATGCGCTCACACACACACACCCACATACATAGACACGCATGCAGACAAATTTGGAGCTGGCAAAAATGTGCATGAGTGTGTGTGCGGCGCGCTTCTCTGATCACAATCCTGTAGTGGGAGCGTAATTTTAAAAAACAATTATATGATCCGATTCCTCTTTGCTCTACTAACAAAAACAACACAACAAACAAGCAAAATCCGATATCACAACAAAGATAAGGAAAATGGCGCCGATTCTGCGAGCGCTGTAGCTGCACTGCACCCGCTGCCGATGATCCCCGAAAAAGAGACAGCAGCAGCCGCTGCAGACGAGAAGAAGGAGGAGGAGGCGGACGAGAAAACACAGAATGGCCAAGCCAAGCACCGAGCCAGCAGCAGCTGTTGAGAATGGCGCCGAAGAGAGAGAGAGGCAGAAAATGGCGACTCAAAAGATACAATAGATGCGCACAAAATACAAAAAATCACACGCAAAAATGCGCTCACACACACACACAAATACATAGACACGCATGCAGCAAATTTGGAGCTGGCAAAAATGTGCATGTGTGTGTGTGCGGCGCGCTTCTCTAATCACAATCGTGTAATGGGAGCGTAGTTTTAAAAAACAATTATATGATCCGATTCCTCTTTGCTCTACTAACAAAAACAACACAACAAACAAGCAAAATCCGATATCACAACAAAGATAAGGAAAATGGCGCCGATTCTGCGAGCGCTGTAGCTGCACTGCACCCGCTGCCGATGATCCCCGAAAAAGAGACAGCAGCAGCCGCTGCAGACGAGTAGAAGGAGGAGGAGGCGGACGAGAAAACACACAATGGCCAAGCCAAGCACCAAGCCAGCAGCAGCTGTTGAGAATGGCGCCGAAGAGAGAGAGGCAGAAAATGGCGACTCAAAAGATACAAAAGATGCGCACAAAACACAAAAAATCACACACAAAAATGCGCTCACACACACACACACATACATAGACACGCATGCAGCAAATTTGGAGCTGGCAAAAATGTACATGTGTGTGTGCGGCGCGCTTCTCTAATCACAATCGTGTAATGGGAGCGTAGTTTTAAAAAACAATTATATGATCCGATTCCTCTTTGCTCTACTAACAAAAACAACACAACAAACAAGCAAAATCCGATATCACAACAAAGATAAGGAAAATGGCGCCAATACTGCGAGCGCTTCAGCTGCACTGCACCCGCTGCCGATGATCCCCGAAAAAGAGACAGCAGCAGCCGCTGCAGACGAGAAGAAGGAGGAGGAGGCGGACGAGAAAACACACAATGGCCAAGCCAAGCACCGAGTCAGCAGCAGCTGTTGAGAATGGCGCCGAAGAGAGAGAGAGGCAGAAAATGGCGACTCAAAAGATACAAAAGATGCGCACAAAATACTAAAAATCACACACAAAAATGCGCTCACACACATACATAGACACGCATGCAGACAAATTTGGAGCTGGCAAAAATGTGCATGTGTGTGTGTGCGGCGCGCTTCTCTAATCACAATCGTGTAATGGGAGCGTAGTTTTAAAAAACAATTATATGATCCGATTCCTCTTTGCTCTACTAACAAAAACAACACAACAAACAAGCAAAATCCGATATCACAACAAAGATAAGGAAAATGGCGCCGATTCTGCGAGCGCTGTAGCTGCACTACACCCGCTGCCGATGATCCCCGAAAAAGAGACAGCAGCAGCCGCTGCAGACGAGAAGAAGGAGGAGGAGGCGGACGAGAAAACACAGAATGGCCAAGCCAAGCACCGAGCCAGCAGCAGCTGTTGAGAATGGCGCCGAAGGGAGAGAGAGGCAGAAAATGGCGACTCAAAAGATACAAAAGATGCGCACAAAATACAAAAAATCACACACAAAAATGCGCTCACACACACACACACACATACATAGACACGCATGCAGACAAATTTGGAGCTGGCAAAAATGTGCATGTGTGTGTGTGCGGCGCGCTTCTCTAATCACAATCGTGTAATGGGAGCGTAGTTTTAAAAAACAATTATATGATCCGATTCCTCTTTGCTCTACTAACAAAAACAACACAATCACAACAAAGATAAGGAAAATGGCGCCGATTCTGCGAGCGCTGTAGCTGCACTGCACCCGCTGCCGATGATCCCCGAAAAAGAGACAGCAGCAGCCGCTGCAGACGAGAAGAAGGAGGAGGAGGCGGACGAGAAAACACAGAATGGCCAAGCCAAGCACCGAGCCAGCAGCAGCTGTTGAGAATGGCGCCGAAGAGAGAGAGAGGCAGAAAATGGCGACTCAAAAGATACAAAAGATGCGCACAAAATACAAAAAATCACACACAAAAATGCGCTCACACACACACACACATACATAGACACGCATGCAGACAAATTTGGAGCTGGCAAAAATGTACATGTGTGTGTGTGCGGCGCGCTTCTCTAATCACAATCGTGTAATGGGAGCGTAGTTTTAAAAAACAATTATATGATCCGATTCCTCTTTGCTCTACTAACAAAAACAACACAACAAACAAGCAAAATCCGATATCACAACAAAGATAAGGAAAATGGCGCCGATTCTGCGAGCGCTGTAGCTGCACTGCACCCGCTGCCGATGATCCCCGAAAAAGAGACAGCTGCAGCCGCTGCAGACGAGAAGAAGGAGGAGGAGGCGGACGAGAAAACACACAATGGCCAAGCCAAGCACCAAGCCAGCAGCAGCTGTTGAGAATGGCGCCGAAGAGAGAGAGGCAGAAAATGGCGACTCAAAAGATAAAAAAGATGCGCACAAAACACAAAAAATCACACACAAAAATGCGCTCACACACACACACACATACATAGACACGCATGCAGCAAATTTGGAGCTGGCAAAAATGTACATGTGTGTGTGCGGCGCGCTTCTCTAATCACAATCGTGTAATGGGAGCGTAGTTTTAAAAAACAATTATATGATCCGATTCCTCTTTGCTCTACTAACAAAAACAACACAACAAACAAGCAAAATCCGATATCACAACAAAGATAAAGAAAATGGCGCCGATTCTGCGAACAATTAAGATTCGGTTTTTAAACACAAGCAAAAGCAAACACACGGGCGTTGTAAACAGAAAGCATCAAATTAAATAATAAAGAACAAAACCAGCAAATTGGAGGCGGTGCCTGGCCCGCCGGGGCCAGCCATTTGATTTGGACCCGGTGTGCCGCTCATTGGCATAAGCTGAGGATTCCGATTGCCCTGACAGGTATATCGATTTGTAAACGCCAGCTGGCAGCACCGCAACCACATCTCTTGCTAACTCTCTGGCATCCTCGAAACTACATTGCTGCTTCCATCACCACAACCATTTATTTTTTAATAGTTTGGCAGTGCCAAAATTTTTAACTATCTGGCAATATTGAAGTTACATCACTACTGGCAGCACCGCAACCACACAATTCCTAACAGTCTGACAGCGCCGCAGCAACAACTGTCCGTTGTTGGCAATAGTCCGTTACTTTTTGTGGCGCGTAATTGTCAGCTCAGAGGCAGAAAATGGCGACTCAAAAATGCGCTCACACACACACACCCACATACATAGACACGCATGCAGACAAATTTGGAGCTGGCAAAAATGTGCATGAGTGTGTGTGCGGCGCGCTTCTCTGATCACAATCCTGTAGTGGGAGCGTAATTTTAAAAAACAATTATATGATCCGATTCCTCTTTGCTCTACTAACAAAAACAACACAACAAACAAGCAAAATCCGATATCACAACAAAGATAAGGAAAATGGCGCCGATTCTGCGAGCGCTGTAGCTGCACTGCACCCGCTGCCGATGATCCCCGAAAAAGAGACAGCAGCAGCCGCTGCAGACGAGAAGAAGGAGGAGGAGGCGGACGAGAAAACACAGAATGGCCAAGCCAAGCACCGAGCCAGCAGCAGCTGTTGAGAATGGCGCCGAAGAGAGAGAGAGGCAGAAAATGGCGACTCAAAAGATACAAAAGATGCGCACAAAATACAAAAAATCACACACAACAAGTAAGAACGTTGCAGTCGGATGCACCCGACTGCGATATACTCTTTTTTTCGCCTCTTTGCGGAGTCAGTGGGCGTGGCAATTGAATTTCTGCTCAAATCTTTAAAGTTTTGCCATCAATTAAAATTTGGTTGGGCCTGTTCTACAGGTTTGGGAGAAACAAACATTGCTTGATTTCAAGGGCGGGGGTGGGCGTGGCAAAAATATTTTTATCCAATCTATTAAATAGGGCAACAGAATTCAACCTGCAAAATTTGGTGATTCTAGCTAAAGGGGTGGGGGAGATACAGACTTTGCCTATTTGTGGGGGCGGGGGTGGGCGTGGCCGAATTTTTTTTGCCAGATCAATGAAGGATGTGATAAGTAGCCCTTGTGCCAAATTTGGTTACTCTAGCTATAAAACTGTGGAAGATATAGGTTTTTGCGGTTTGTGGGGGAAGGGGTGGGGGTGGGGGGGAGATCTTGACACTTTGTCTTACTATGGTATATACCAACATGTTTACCAAGTTTGGTTGCTCTAGCTTCAAAACTGTGGAAAAAACCTGCGTTCATACAGACGGACAGACGGACAGACGGACAGACAGACAGACGGACGGACGGACATTTCACAAACCCAATATACTCTTTTTTCCTTTTTTTTCAAAAAAGTTAAAAAAAGAGTATAAAAATGCGCTCACACACACACACAAATACATAGACACGCATGCAGCAAATTTGGAGCTGGCAAAAATGTGCATGTGTGTGTGTGCGGCGCGCTTCTCTAATCACAATCGTGTAATGGGAGCGTAGTTTTAAAAAACAATTATATGATCCGATTCCTCTTTGCTCTACTAACAAAAACAACACAACAAACAAGCAAAATCCGATATCACAACAAAGATAAGGAAAATGGCGCCGATTCTGCGAGCGCTGTAGCTGCACTGCACCCGCTGCCAATGATCCCCGAAAAAGAGACAGCAGCAGCCGCTGCAGACGAGTAGAAGGAGGAGGAGGCGGACGAGAAAACACACAATGGCCAAGCCAAGCACCAAGCCAGCAGCAGCTGTTGAGAATGGCGCCGAAGAGAGAGAGGCAGAAAATGGCGACTCAAAAGATACAAAAGATGCGCACAAAACACAAAAAATCACACACAACAAGTAAGAACGTTGCAGTCGGATGCACCCGACTGCGATATACTCTTTTTTTCGCCTCTTTGCGGAGTCAGTGGGCGTGGCAATTGAATTTCTGCTCAAATCTTTAAAGTTTTGCCATCAATTAAAATTTGGTTGGGCCTGTTCTACAGGTTTGGGAGAAACAAACATTGCTTGATTGCAAGGGCGGGGGTGGGCGTGGCAAAAATATTTTTATCCAATCTATTAAATAGGGCAACAGAATTCAACCTGCAAAATTTGGTGATTCTAGCTAAAGGGGTGGGGGAGATACAGACTTTGCCTATTTGTGGGGGCGGGGGTGGGCGTGGCCGAATTTTTTTTTGCCAGATCAATGAAGGATGTGATAAGTAGCCCTTGTGCCAAATTTGGTTACTCTAGCTATAAAACTGTGGAAGATATAGGTTTTTGCGGTTTGTGGGGGAAGGGGTGGGGGTGGGGGGGAGATCTTGACACTTTGTCTTACTATGGTATATACCAACATGTATACCAAGTTTGGTTGCTCTAGCTTCAAAACTGTGGAAAAAACCTGCGTTCATACAGACGGACAGACGGACAGACGGACAGACAGACGGACGGACGGACATTTCACAAACCCAATATACTCTTTTTTCCTTTTTTTTCAAAAAAGTTAAAAAAAGAGTATAAAAATGCGCTCACACACACACACACATACATAGACACGCATGCAGCAAATTTGGAGCTGGCAAAAATGTGCATGTGTGTGTGTGCGGCGCGCTTCTCTAATCACAATCGTGTAATGGGAGCGTAGTTTTAAAAAACAATTATATGATCCGATTCCTCTTTGCTCTACTAACAAAAACAACACAACAAACAAGCAAAATCCGATATCACAACAAAGATAAGGAAAATGGCGCCGATTCTGCGAGCGCTGTAGCTGCACTGCACCCGCTGCCGATGATCCCCGAAAAAGAGACAGCAGCAGCCGCTGCAGACGAGAAGAAGGAGGAGGAGGCGGACGAGAAAACACAGAATGGCCAAGCCAAGCACCGAGCCAGCAGCAGCTGTTGAGAATGGCGCCGAAGAGAGAGAGAGGCAGAAAATGGCGACTCAAAAGATACAAAAGATGCGCACAAAATACAAAAAATCACACACAACAAGTAAGAACGTTGCAGTCGGATGCACCCGACTGCGATATACTCTTTTTTTCGCCTCTTTGCGGAGTCAGTGGGCGTGGCAATTGAATTTCTGCACAAATCTTTAAAGTTTTGCCATCAATTAAAATTGGGTTGGGCCTGTTTTACAGGTTTGGGAGAAACAAACATTGCTTGATTGCAAGGGCGGGGGTGGGCGTGGCAAAAATATTTTTATCCAATCTATTAAATAGGGCAACAGAATTCAACCTGCAAAATTTGGTGATTCTAGCTAAAGGGGTGGGGGAGATACAGACTTTGCCTATTTGTGGGGGCGGGGGTGGGCGTGGCCGAATTTTTTTTTGCCAGATCAATGAAGGATGTGATAAGTAGCCCTTGTGCCAAATTTGGTTACTCTAGCTATAAAACTGTGGAAAATATAGGTTTTTGCGGTTTGTGGGGGAAGGGGTGGGGGTGGTGGGGAGATCTTGACACTTTGTCTGCCTATGGTATATACCAACATGTATACCAAGTTTGGTTGCTCTAGCTTCAAAACTGTGGAAAAAACCTGCGTTCATACGGACAGACGGACAGACGGACGGATAGACGGACATTTCACAAACCCAATATACTCTTTTTTCCTTTTTTTTCAAAAAAGTTAAAAAAAGAGTATAAAAATGCGCTCACACACACACACACACATACATAGACACGCATGCAGACAAATTTGGAGCTGGCAAAAATGTGCATGTGTGTGTGTGCGGCGCGCTTCTCTAATCACAATCGTGTAATGGGAGCGTAGTTTTAAAAAACAATTATATGATCCGATTCCTCTTTGCTCTACTAACAAAAACAACACAACAAACAAGCAAAATCCGATATCAAAACAAAGATAAGGAAAATGGCGCCGATTCTGCGAGCGCTGTAGCTGCACTGCACCCGCTGCCGATGATCCCCGAAAAAGAGACAGCAGCAGCCGCTGCAGACGAGAAGAAGGAGGAGGAGGCGGACGAGAAAACACAGAATGGCCAAGCCAAGCACCGAGCCAGCAGCAGCTGTTGAGAATGGCGCCGAAGAGAGAGAGAGGCAGAAAATGGCGACTCAAAAGATACAAAAGATGCGCACAAAATACAAAAAATCACACACAAAAATGCGCTCACACACACACACACATACATAGACACGCATGCAGACAAATTTGGAGCTGGCAAAAATGTGCATGTGTGTGTGTGCGGCGCGCTTCTCTAATCACAATCGTGTAATGGGAGCGTAGTTTTAAAAAACAATTATATGATCCGATTCCTCTTTGCTCTACTAACAAAAACAACACAACAAACAAGCAAAATCCGATATCACAACAAAGATAAGGAAAATGGCGCCGATTCTGCGAGCGCTGTAGCTGCACTGCACCCGCTGCCGATGATCCCCGAAAAAGAGACAGCAGCAGCCGCTGCAGACGAGTAGAAGGAGGAGGAGGCGGACGAGAAAACACACAATGGCCAAGCCAAGCACCAAGCCAGCAGCAGCTGTTGAGAATGGCGCCGAAGAGAGAGAGGCAGAAAATGGCGACTCAAAAGATACAAAAGATGCGCACAAAACACAAAAAATCACACACAAAAATGCGCTCACACACGCACACACATACATAGACACGCATGCAGCAAATTTGGAGCTGGCAAAAATGTACATGTGTGTGTGCGGCGCGCTTCTCTAATCACAATTAATTCTTTAATGCTTTTGCTGCTCATAACATTTTATCTATGAATACTAACGAAATATAACGTAGCTATCCCTAGTATAGGATGATCTTCTTATATAGGTTTTGTTCTAACATATGGACGTGGCACTGCAGGACGAAACAGAGAGTGTCTCTGGTGTCTCGGGCGTCTCTGGCGTCTATACGCTTGCACATGGACACATGGCGCCGCCCACAGAAACCTCCGGTGTCTATACGATGCACAGCTCTGACTCAGACTCAGACTCCTCCTCCGCCAGGAAAAAGCGATTCGGCTGCAAATCCGAGGCAGCATATGTCAGTATATCAATGGCCGTAAGACGTGCCTGCTTACGCGAAGAAACAAATACAATGACCGGCTTACTGGCACTATATTTGAGAATAGCATTGTATACAGGCTTGGACATGGTCGCAATGCGTGTGGCATTGTGAGTTACATTGAATCCTTGAATGTGCAGCTCAAGTGGTATGGGACGAACGCTGGGATGAAAGTTAAATGTGGCTTTTGGATTACAGCCGAGCCACTGAGCGACATCGCGTGCATCTGTCAAAGATGCGGATAGCGCCACAATGCGTATCTGTTTCTCAATTTGTGAGCTAATGTAATGCATGCGGGAGCATACAATCTCCATGACGGGACCCTCCTCACCGCCCACCAGCTGCAGTTCGTCGACAATAAATAGATTGATCTGCTGGACGTTCTTGCGCTGCTTCCAACGACGCGAAAGCACATCCCATTTATCCGCTGTCGTTATGACCAGCTGTCCCTTGGCAATTAGCTTCAAATCCATGCCCGTTTCTCCCGTCAACTTAACCACCTTAATGTCTAAGCTACTGAACTTGGCATGCCAGTCGGTAAAGACCAGATCGGCAAGCGCCTCTTGGGACACTAGATAGACACAACGTCCATCGCTGCTTTGGCTAAACAAACGCATTATGGCAAACTCAGCAATGGTCATTTTGCCAGATCCCGTAGGTGCACCCACAAACACATTCTCATCGCTATTGTAGACGGCATTGAAGACCTGCGTCTGAATGGGATTGAATTGATCAAATGCCTGATCATAGAAAGCCTCAAATTTGGGTTGACGCAGTGCGCTAATGGGCAACGGTTGTAAATCAAGCAGCTCCGTTGATGGCATATTCTTTTCGGGCAATATCAGATGCCTAAAGGATACGGGCAGCTGCGTCTCGGCGCCAATCCAACGATCAGAGACAATACGCAGGAAATAATGCGGTGGCAGCGGCTCAAAGAAGGGCACAAAGAACTTTAACTGATGCTCATCTTGTGCATACTTTTGCTTGAGCAAGAAGAACTCATGATGCAGTATCAGTTCCGAGTCCACATCCTCAATTAATACCCAAAAGCCCTCCGACTGTCCATGCACCTTCTCATCCCATTGGAAATCGGGCGTTATGGTTAACTCGACTCGTAGTGTGGCTCTGGTTATGGGCTGTATATGGGTGGATAGCTCCAGTTTGGGAAACTGATGGACAAACTTGTGTATGGTCTTGCCCAGCTTGGGCACACGTATCAGTTCGCCCAGCTCATGTGGCTCCAGATCGTATAGACGTGCCCACGGGAAATGTTTCTTTTCCAGCTTCTGGCATTTTCTTGAATTGACGCAACGGGGTCATCGATTGCCACATCCGACGATCAATCATCTTACAGAGCGTCAGCGTCTTCTCTGCCAGCTGTGCCCAGCCGCGCGTCAACACAATCTCAAAGATGGCACGCATAAGACGTGCAGCAGATTGTGTTATGAAAACCATATCCGACATCAAGGCAAATCCCTCCAGCTTTAGCTGTGATATGTACGCCTGCAGCAGGACATTCACTTTGGCGGTATGTTCATCAATGGACTCCTTAATGGGTATAGGCACTCGCTCCATTAACTTCTGCAGCTCCAGTTTCTCCTCCTCCCGCACTGTGATATGACGAAACTCCGACGACAGCGAGAATACACGGAACAGCTCGATTTCACTCAGCGTTTGCTTCAGCCACAGATTGTAGGTGAACATTGTCTCGTGCGTTAAATAATAATGCGATGAAATGCGTCCCAGATCGGTAACTTGAAAGTGTCCCGTCTTCCGTTCATATTTAACTAAACCGCTACGTTCCAGGCAGCAGGCGGCCGTGTGCAGTAGATCAGCACGATGCTGCTCCAGCAATGGATCCGTTTTAATCGCATCATGCGAAACGCCATAAAGCGTGGGATTACGCAGCATGCGTATATACAGATAGGTATAGCCCAGCCAGTTAACCGCATCCTGCAGATGCTGCACGGTGCCCAAAACAATCTCAGCATTGAGCATATCCGGCAGCTTTGATATAAACTGCGCCGAAGAGAGAGAGAGGCAGAAAATGGCGACTCAAAAGATACAAAAGATGCGCACAAAATACAAAAAATCACACACAAAAATGCGCTCACACACACACAAACATACATAGACACGCATGCAGACAAATTTGGAGCTGGCAAAAATGTGCATGTGTGTGTGTGCGGCGCGCTTCTCTAATCACAATCGTGTAATGGGAGCGTAGTTTTAAAAAACAATTATATGATCCGATTCCTCTTTGCTCTACTAACAAAAACAACACAACAAACAAGCAAAATCCGATATCACAACAAAGATAAGGAAAATGGCGCCGATTCTGCGAGCGCTGTAGCTGCACTGCACCCGCTGCCGATGATCCCCGAAAAAGAGACAGCAGCAGCCGCTGCAGACGAGTAGAAGGAGGAGGAGGCGGACGAGAAAACACACAATGGCCAAGCCAAGCACCAAGCCAGCAGCAGCTGTTGAGAATGGCGCCGAAGAGAGAGAGGCAGAAAATGGCGACTCAAAAGATACAAAAGATGCGCACAAAACACAAAAAATCACACACAAAAATGCGCTCACACACGCACACACATACATAGACACGCATGCAGCAAATTTGGAGCTGGCAAAAATGTACATGTGTGTGTGCGGCGCGCTTCTCTAATCACAATTAATTCTTTAATGCTATTGCTGCTCATAACATTTTATCTATGAATACTAACGAAATATAACGTAGCTATCCCTAGTATAGGATGATCTTCTTATATAGGTTTTGTTCTAACATATGGACGTGGCACTGCAGGACGAAACAGAGAGTGTCTCTGGTGTCTCGGGCGTCTCTGGCGTCTATACGCTTGCACATGGACACATGGCGCCGCCCACAGAAACCTCCGGTGTCTATACGATGCACAGCTCTGACTCAGACTCAGACTCCTCCTCCGCCAGGAAAAAGCGATTCGGCTGCAAATCCGAGGCAGCATATGTCAGTATATCAATGGCCGTAAGACGTGCCTGCTTACGCGAAGAAACAAATACAATGACCGGCTTACTGGCACTATATTTGAGAATAGCATTGTATACAGGCTTGGACATGGTCGCAATGCGTGTGGCATTGTGAGTTACATTGAATCCTTGAATGTGCAGCTCAAGTGGTATGGGACGAACGCTGGGATGAAAGTTAAATGTGGCTTTTGGATTACAGCCGAGCCACTGAGCGACATCGCGTGCATCTGTCAAAGATGCGGATAGCGCCACAATGCGTATCTGTTTCTCAATTTGTGAGCTAATGTAATGCATGCGGGAGCATACAATCTCCATGACGGGACCCTCCTCACCGCCCACCAGCTGCAGTTCGTCGACAATAAATAGATTGATCTGCTGGACGTTCTTGCGCTGCTTCCAACGACGCGAAAGCACATCCCATTTATCCGCTGTCGTTATGACCAGCTGTCCCTTGGCAATTAGCTTCAAATCCATGCCCGTTTCTCCCGTCAACTTAACCACCTTAATGTCTAAGCTACCGAACTTGGCATGCCAGTCGGTAAAGACCAGATCGGCAAGCGCCTCTTGGGACACTAGATAGACACAACGTCCATCGCTGCTTTGGCTAAACAAACGCATTATGGCAAACTCAGCAATGGTCATTTTGCCAGATCCCGTAGGTGCACCCACAAACACATTCTCATCGCTATTGTAGACGGCATTGAAGACCTGCGTCTGAATGGGATTGAATTGATCAAATGCCTGATCATAGAAAGCCTCAAATTTGGGTTGACGCAGTGCGCTAATGGGCAACGGTTGTAAATCAAGCAGCTCCGTTGATGGCATATTCTTTTCGGGCAATATCAGATGCCTAAAGGATACGGGCAGCTGCGTCTCGGCGCCAATCCAACGATCAGAGACAATACGCAGGAAATAATGCGGTGGCAGCGGCTCAAAGAAGGGCACAAAGAACTTTAACTGATGCTCATCTTGTGCATACTTTTGCTTGAGCAAGAAGAACTCATGATGCAGTATCAGTTCCGAGTCCACATCCTCAATTAATACCCAAAAGCCCTCCGACTGTCCATGCACCTTCTCATCCCATTGGAAATCGGGCGTTATGGTTAACTCGACTCGTAGTGTGGCTCTGGTTATGGGCTGTATATGGGTGGATAGCTCCAGTTTGGGAAACTGATGGACAAACTTGTGTATGGTCTTGCCCAGCTTGGGCACACGTATCAGTTCGCCCAGCTCATGTGGCTCCAGATCGTATAGACGTGCCCACGGGAAATGTTTCTTTTCCAGCTTCTGGCATTTTCTTGAATTGACGCAACGGGGTCATCGATTGCCACATCCGACGATCAATCATCTTACAGAGCGTCAGCGTCTTCTCTGCCAGCTGTGCCCAGCCGCGCGTCAACACAATCTCAAAGATGGCACGCATAAGACGTGCAGCAGATTGTGTTATGAAAACCATATCCGACATCAAGGCAAATCCCTCCAGCTTTAGCTGTGATATGTACGCCTGCAGCAGGACATTCACTTTGGCGGTATGTTCATCAATGGACTCCTTAATGGGTATAGGCACTCGCTCCATTAACTTCTGCAGCTCCAGTTTCTCCTCCTCCCGCACTGTGATATGACGAAACTCCGACGACAGCGAGAATACACGGAACAGCTCGATTTCACTCAGCGTTTGCTTCAGCCACAGATTGTAGGTGAACATTGTCTCGTGCGTTAAATAATAATGCGATGAAATGCGTCCCAGATCGGTAACTTGAAAGTGTCCCGTCTTCCGTTCATATTTAACTAAACCGCTACGTTCCAGGCAGCAGGCGGCCGTGTGCAGTAGATCAGCACGATGCTGCTCCAGCAATGGATCCGTTTTAATCGCATCATGCGAAACGCCATAAAGCGTGGGATTACGCTGCATGCGTATATACAGATAGGTATAGCCCAGCCAGTTAACCGCATCCTGCAGATGCTGCACGGTGCCCAAAACAATCTCAGCATTGAGCATATCCGGCAGCTTTGATATAAACTGCGCCGAAGAGAGAGAGAGACAGAAAATGGCGACTCAAAAGATACAAAAGATGCGCACAAAATACAAAAAATCACACACAAAAATGCGCTCACACACACACACACATACATAGACACGCATGCAGACAAATTTGGAGCTGGCAAAAATGTGCATGTGTGTGTGTGCGGCGCGCTTCTCTAATCACAATCGTGTAATGGGAGCGTAGTTTTAAAAAACAATTATATGATCCGATTCCTCTTTGCTCTACTAACAAAAACAACACAACAAACAAGCAAAATCCGATATCACAACAAAGATAAGGAAAATGGCGCCGATTCTGCGAGCGCTGTAGCTGCACTGCACCCGCTGCCGATGATCCCCGAAAAAGAGACAGCAGCAGCCGCTGCAGACGAGTAGAAGGAGGAGGAGGCGGACGAGAAAACACACAATGGCCAAGCCAAGCACCAAGCCAGCAGCAGCTGTTGAGAATGGCGCCGAAGAGAGAGAGGCAGAAAATGGCGACTCAAAAGATACAAAAGATGCGCACAAAACAAAAAATCACACACAAAAATGCGATCACACACGCACACACATACATAGACACGCATGCAGACAAATTTGGAGCTGGCAAAAATGTACATGTGTGTGTGCGGCGCGCTTCTCTAATCACAATTAATTCTTTAATGCTATTGCTGCTCATAACATTTTATCTATGAATACTAACGAAATATAACGTAGCTATCCCTAGTATAGGATGATCTTCTTATATAGGTTTTGTTCTAACATATGGACGTGGCACTGCAGGACGAAACAGAGAGTGTCTCTGGTGTCTCGGGCGTCTCTGGCGTCTATACGCTTGCACATGGACACATGGCGCCGCCCACAGAAACCTCCGGTGTCTATACGATGCACAGCTCTGACTCAGACTCAGACTCCTCCTCCGCCAGGAAAAAGCGATTCGGCTGCAAATCCGAGGCAGCATATGTCAGTATATCAATGGCCGTAAGACGTGCCTGCTTACGCGAAGAAACAAATACAATGACCGGCTTACTGGCACTATATTTGAGAATAGCATTGTATACAGGCTTGGACATGGTCGCAATGCGTGTGGCATTGTGAGTTACATTGAATCCTTGAATGTGCAGCTCAAGTGGTATGGGACGAACGCTGGGATGAAAGTTAAATGTGGCTTTTGGATTACAGCCGAGCCACTGAGCGACATCGCGTGCATCTGTCAAAGATGCGGATAGCGCCACAATGCGTATCTGTTTCTCAATTTGTGAGCTAATGTAATGCATGCGGGAGCATACAATCTCCATGACGGGACCCTCCTCACCGCCCACCAGCTGCAGTTCGTCGACAATAAATAGACTGATCTGCTGGACGTTCTTGCGCTGCTTCCAACGACGCGAAAGCACATCCCATTTATCCGCTGTCGTTATGACCAGCTGTCCCTTGGCAATTAGCTTCAAATCCATGCCCGTTTCTCCCGTCAACTTAACCACCTTAATGTCTAAGCTACCGAACTTGGCATGCCAGTCGGTAAAGACCAGATCGGCAAGCGCCTCTTGGGACACTAGATAGACACAACGTCCATCGCTGCTTTGGCTAAACAAACGCATTATGGCAAACTCAGCAATGGTCATTTTGCCAGATCCCGTAGGTGCACCCACAAACACATTCTCATCGCTATTGTAGACGGCATTGAAGACCTGCGTCTGAATGGGATTGAATTGATCAAATGCCTGATCATAGAAAGCCTCAAATTTGGGTTGACGCAGTGCGCTAATGGGCAACGGTTGTAAATCAAGCAGCTCCGTTGATGGCATATTCTTTTCGGGCAATATCAGATGCCTAAAGGATACGGGCAGCTGCGTCTCGGCGCCAATCCAACGATCAGAGACAATACGCAGGAAATAATGCGGTGGCAGCGGCTCAAAGAAGGGCACAAAGAACTTTAACTGATGCTCATCTTGTGCATACTTTTGCTTGAGCAAGAAGAACTCATGATGCAGTATCAGTTCCGAGTCCACATCCTCAATTAATACCCAAAAGCCCTCCGACTGTCCATGCACCTTCTCATCCCATTGGAAATCGGGCGTTATGGTTAACTCGACTCGTAGTGTGGCTCTGGTTATGGGCTGTATATGGGTGGATAGCTCCAGTTTGGGAAACTGATGGACAAACTTGTGTATGGTCTTGCCCAGCCTGGGCACACGTATCAGTTCGCCCAGCTCATGTGGCTCCAGATCGTATAGACGTGGCCACGGGAAATGTTTCTTTTCCAGCTTCTTGGCTATTTCATCTGGCATTTTCTTGAATTGACGCAACGGGGTCATCGATTGCCACATCCGACGATCAATCATCTTACAGAGCGTCAGCGTCTTCTCTGCCAGCTGTGCCCAGCCGCGCGTCAACACAATCTCAAAGATGGCACGCATAAGACGTGCAGCAGATTGTGTTATGAAAACCATATCCGACATCAAGGCAAATCCCTCCAGCTTTAGCTGTGATATGTACGCCTGCAGCAGGACATTCACCTTGGCGGTATGTTCATCAATGGACTCCTTAATGGGTATAGGCACTCGCTCCATTAACTTCTGCAGCTCCAGTTTCTCCTCCTCCCGCACTGTGATATGACGAAACTCCGACGACAGCGAGAATACACGGAACAGCTCGATTTCACTCAGCGTTTGCTTCAGCCACAGATTGTAGGTGAACATTGTCTCGTGCGTTAAATAATAATGCGATGAAATGCGTCCCAGATCGGTAACTTGAAAGTGTCCCGTCTTCCGTTCATATTTAACTAAACCGCTACGTTCCAGGCAGCAGGCGGCCGTGTGCAGTAGATCAGCACGATGCTGCTCCAGCAATGGATCCGTTTTAATCGCATCATGCGAAACGCCATAAAGCGTGGGATTACGCAGCATGCGTATATACAGATAGGTATAGCCCAGCCAGTTAACCGCATCCTGCAGATGCTGCACGGTGCCCAAAACAATCTCAGCATTGAGCATATCCGGCAGCTTTGATATAAACTGCGATTCAATGGGCAGCTGTTGATTGAGCAGCGATAAATAAAACTGTCGCTCACTGTGATTGGTAATTAGAATACCCTCGCCTTTGGTATCATATTGTGGACGACCAGCTCGTCCCAACATTTGTAGCACATCCAATGCGCTCAGCTCCACCCAGCGACCCTTCTCCGGATTGTACACCTGTGTGCCCTTAATTATGACCGTGTGCGCAGGCAAATTAACACCCCAGGCTAATGTTGCCGTTGATACCAGCACCTGGATGTGCCGATCTGCAAATAGATCTTCCAGCAGTGTACGATCCACGCGTGTCATGCCAGCATGATGTATGGCAAAACCATATGGCAGCAGTTCCTTTAACTCTGTATTCTTCACCTGTTCGGCTTCTGTTCGCAGCACTTCCATGCTGGCCGATCCCTCACGCAGAAAACTTCCCAAGGTATCCTGCTCCAAACACATGTCACGCACTGCCCGCGCCGTTTTGCCCGTCTCCTTGCGCGAATGCACAAAGACCAGCACCTGATTGCGGCCAGCATGTTCCATTGTCTTCTCATACACAATCTCGTTCATCACCTGGAATCTCTTCAATGCATTTTTCGCCGTTACACCAATATACTGCTGTTCCAGCGAGACTGGCCGATAGCTGTTGTCAAAGTAGAAGAGTCCTTTGTCCGGCTTGACGCGCAGAAACGAGGCAACATCTTGGTAGTTGGGCAGCGTGGCTGACAAGCCCACCAGACGCACATCCTCCTGTGTGGTCTCAATATTACGTAGAGTACGCGCTACCAAGGCCTCCAGCACCGGCCCACGCTCATCGTGCAGCAGATGTATCTCATCGATGATAGCCAGACGCACAAGGCTAACAAATGTACGTTCACCGCCCTTGCGTGTTATAATATCCCATTTCTCCGGTGTGCAGACAATAACCTGGGTGGCAGCAATTTGTTCGCGGGTAAGCTGATGATCACCTGTTAGCTCGGAAACAGTGAGATTGTAGCAGGCCAGGCGTCGTCCAAAATTACCAACCATTTCCTGTACCAGAGATTTCATGGGGGCAACATAAATGATTTTGAAATCCTGGGCATTGATGGTGCCATCCTCGTTAATATGCTTGCCAATCTCACGCATCATGGTGAGCAGAGCGACATTCGTTTTACCAGCACCTGTGGGTGCACACAACAGCATATTCTCATCACTGTCCAAGGCGGCCTTGTAGAGTCGACTTTGAATACGATTCAATGTCTTGAAGCCCTCAAAAACGGGCTGCACATATTTGGGTAGCTTGTCAACGGGTTGCAGCTCCTCGGTTGAATCAAATGGCACCTGCTTCAATGCGGGCACATGCACTTCCTCGTAGCCCTTGCGCTGTTTACGATAGCTGCCATCGGGCAGCTGGCAACGTTTGTTGGCCATGAAATGTGAGCCCTGTGTGAAAGCCAACTCATCCAGCTTTAACAGTTGTCGCACACCGGCCACTTGACCGGCAGCCGCGGCACCGCCATCCTCCGCATCGCCCTTTCCACGTTTATGGGTACGCGCATCTGCCTCCTCCTGCTCCTCAGCTTTGCCCGTGTCCAGTTGACGCAGTATCTTTGCCAGCGCTGTATTACCAGCCATCTTATCGCGTATGCGTTCCCGCTCGCTATCCGTTTGCGCGGAAGCCAGCATGGTGCAGTACAGTATCATCTGGCGATTTAACTTAAGCTGCTTTATAAAATCAAAGCAATCGTGTCCGAGCAGCACAACCAGCTGATTCTCGCAGTCGAATCCATCGGCAGCATCCTTCAATATCTTGAGTACATCCGCTGCTTTGCTTTGCGAAGCCATCGCATCCTTGTAATACTTGGTAAGACAGCGCTGCAGCCAGTAGGCATCAATATCCAGAGGATGTAATGAGCGATCCTTCTTCACATTGCTGGGAGCCTCCTCGTTGGCTAGATTCTCGGCATGCAGCGTATGATCAATGCGGGCGGTGGTAACTCTACTGTCGATATGCAGCCAGAGTTGCCGCCCGCACCACCGCCGTATAGCGCACGGCACAGCGCACAGTCCAAGTTGAAGATCAAGGCCAAGCCGGAGCCACCAGTTATGCCAGCGTGCGCTATGCCCCCAGATGCAGGCACAATCGGAGCAGCAGCAGCACCACCCGCAGTGCCACCACCACCCAGCTCTGCGCCGCCTACTGCCGCTGCACTGCGTCGTCGCGATCCGCCACCTTATCCCAACTCGATGAAGCCACGACCCACATCGCTCATCTCGGTGGCCAGCTCAGCGGCAGCATGCGCTATGCCCCCAGCTGCCGCCGCTGGCTCCATGAGCAGCCTTAAGTCCGAGGAGATCCAGGCACGCTTTATAACCACGCGTCCACAGATAAGCATACTCAAGGCTCACACCAGTCTGTTGCCGGATGGCGCCAAGCCGAGCTATGCGGCACCAACTAATCACCACAACTACTCCGCCGCCAGCTCCAGTGGCGCCTCCGTTTGTAGTCATCAGCTTTCACAGCAATCGCTGCACAATTCCAACTATGCCGGCGGCTCGCAAGCTTCGCTGCATCCGCATTCGCACCATCATCAGCAACAGCTGCCACATCACCATCAGCATCAGCATCAACAGCAGCACCACCATCATCATCATGCGTCGCATCATCGTCATTCCGGCTCGGCGGCCATTGGCATACCCATTGTTCCTTACGGGCTGCACCACAAGAGCACCGCCTCATTGCATCACCACCAGCAGCATCAGCACCACCCGCAACAGCAGCAGACACATCAGACGCACGTGCTCCTACCAGTGATTAAACCACGTCAGTTTCTGCCCCCACCGCCGCCCAGTCTACCACGCCAGCCACCACCACCACCACCGCCACCACCCACGCATCCACATCTGGCTGGTCTTTATAGCAGTCAGCTGGCCAGGAATCATCAGCTGGAGCTCTACCAGCAGCAAATGTTCAGCGATGTCGACTATCTATTTGCAGATCCCGAGAGCATGGCGTTCCTCGCACACTCACGTAAGTATATCCTTGCTTTGAAAGGATTCTAGCAGTATATACAATACATATGTATGTATTTTCCGCAAAAACAGGGCCTGGATGCCAATGGACGTCCTCTCCTGGAGCTACACTTTCGTTTGCAGTTCTACATCGAGAGTCCGTTCATGCTGAAAGATGAGACGTCCAGGCACAACTATTATCTGCAGCTGAGGCACAATGTGCTCCAGCGTGAGTTGCCGCGCGATCATGCCGATCAGGAATTGGTGCTGCTCGCTGGCCTCGCCTTGCAGGCAGATCTGGGTGATGCACCCATACCAATAACAAGAACAACAAGCACAACAATAAGCACAACCACAACTACAACAACAATACCCATACAACCAAAGGAGGAGGCGGCGGCGACGGAGGAGCCAAGCAGCAGGCGGAGCACAACGACGCTGCCGAAGATACGCAAGCGTCTCAGCAGCTACAATGAGCGCATGCTGCGTCTGTCCACCTATGTAAGCTCCACCAGTCAAGTGGCTGCTGTCAAGCGGGATCCACCAGCACCCGCACCCAGCTCCAGTGCCAGCGCCAGCGCTAGCTGCTCCACCGACTACTTTCGGCTGGAGGATTATCTGCCGGGCACGCTGCATACGGCCTGGGCGAAGAGTGCGTTGCGTGCCTGCCACAGGGAGCATCTGGGTCTGGCTGGAGCAGAAGCGGAGCTGCTCTACATACAGCAGGCATGTAACATGCATGAGACGATCAATGCGCATACATATCGCATGCGGTTGGTGAAGAGTGAAACGGGTGCGGGCAGCGCCTGGTTTGTTATATATGCCAAGGGCATTAAGATCTTAAGCGGCTGCTCCTCCTTCTCCTCCTCCACTGCCGCGGAACCGCCAGCTACATTTCTTTGGCCTAACATAACCAAGTTATCCTTTGAGCGCAAGAAGTTTGAAATACGTTCGGGAGAGAGTCGCATAACGCTCTATGCGTGCTCCGATGAGAAGAACAAGCTGCTGCTAACGCTATGCAAGGATACGCATCAGTGGAGCATGAAGCTTGCAGCACGCTTGAAGGAGGTCAGCAAGCGTGAGGAGGAGGAAGCGGAATCGCATTGTTTGCATGCCAGCTATGCTTGCTCCCGCAGCCTGCTGCTACCATACAAGAGCAAGAACGAGCAACGCATCTCGGTTAAACACAGACGCAGACACAAACTCATCTTGCCGCCACTGCCAATGATTTCTCTACTGCCACAGATTCACCCAATTCACAGCATAACATTGGCTCTCAGTGCTCCTCCACCTGCAGCACAGTGGTTGTAACAACGCCACCAGCGCCACCAGCCGTGCATTCCAACTGCTCCAGCCTCGAACTTGGTTTCAGTCACACCGCACAGAACTCCACGCTCAGCTCCGACGTGGCACTGCAGGACGAAACAGAGAGTGTCTCGGTCGTCTCTGGCGTCTATACGCTTGCACATGGACACATGGCGCCGCCCACAGAAACCTCCGGTGTCTATACGATGCACAGCTCTGAGCTAACTGGCCAATCCTCCGAGATGGCCGAGTCCGAGAAGAGCTCACATTATTTCATCTTTCAGCCTGCGGGCAAAAATGAGAACCAGAGCGACTCGGTCGATGGTGGTGTTGGTGGTGCTGTCAACATTTCTAACAAGAAATGCGCCGAGTTTCGCTTGCGTTCCGATTCCAACATCAGTACAAGTAGCTCCTTTCGCGGCGATGGCAGCGATCCCACTGACAATCCCCACACGCTTCTCTCCGCCGAGGAGCTAACCAATCTCATTGTTGGACGCGGCACCTATCCCAGCCGCCAAACCGTGTCCAGCAGCCTACACTCCGATTGTGACTATGTCACGCTACCCATGGACAATTCGGGCGGTGGTAACTCTACTGTCGATATGCAGCCAGAGTTGCCGCCCGCACCACCGCCGTATAGCGCACGGCATGAGAAGACCGGCCTGTGCGGACCACCAGTGGAGCCACCACCACCCGTACCACCCATGCCAAAAGCAGTTATACAGTCCAAGGTGAGACTTCTTCATAATCTCAATCTTTAGATTTTCAATTGATTATTTTATTTG